>QEOQ01000670.1:1156541-1208659 GCA_010279815.1 Brachionus plicatilis | reverse complement strand
AATTTAATATAGCCTTCTAATCATCCGCTGTATATATTTAATATATTTAAAAAGTTTCTTAATATTTTAATTTCATAATTTATTGAAGTCAACAAATTAATTTTTGATTTGTTTTATATTCTTTTATATAATGATATTTTTAAATCCAAGAATTTATTTTTAAATAGTATATTCATATAATTAATGATAGTACAAATAGATAGTATTTGATTAATAAAGTTTACTTATTTCTAGAGAAAAAGAAGAATATTTAAAAAAAAAATTTTATAAAAATTAATCATTCTTATGAAGTTCAATCATTTCTTAGTAAAATTCGGAATTGGTAAAAAAAAACTCAAAACTTAACTTATAAATCAGCAAAAGATTTTTAATCGACTTTTTAAAACAAAATTCAGAGTTGGTCAGAAGTCAAAAAATTATTTAAAAGCCTGCAAAAGTCAAAGTCCACTTGGACTTTGGAAAAGGTCCAAAGACCTAATTATCTAGCTTTGAATATTTGCCATCCGAAACACAGGCCACAATTACTTTTGTCAAGTTCATTCCTTTGGTTATCTCACCAAACATTTGAGTTGTCGAGTCCAAATTGTCAACATCAAGCCATGCATTTATTCCATTGTCGTCAAAAAATTTCACCAAAATTCTTGAATCGAGTGCGCCCAAACTTTTTTTTGTGCCTTTTGAGCCTTTTTTAATAGCCTCATGAGAATTGGCCCAACAATAGCTGACAAACACATCTGGATGTTTTTCCTCTTTTTTTTTCGGATCAACTTGCACAATTTTCTCGATTGATTCAAAAGTGTCAGCTATTTTCGTAGCATATCTCTTGGGGTCCTGCATTATGACCCGAAAGTCGGCACACGCAGAGGCAAAAAGCGGATTTTGAAGCCAACTTCTAGCACCCAGTAGAAAAAATTTGTTTTAAACTTAAACTCAAATAAAAAATTGTTTTAAATTTAAACTCAAATAAAAAATTTGTTTAAATTTAAACTCAAATAAAAAATTTGTTTAAATTCAAACTTAAACTTAAAAATTAATTTAATTATTTAAAAGTAAATTCAAATGCTATTTATTTACAACACTACTAATAAATGCTGCTGAAAAAAATTAGCATTAGGAAAAATTAATTAGAATATAAATGAATAAATTTTCTGATAAAAATAATTTAGCTTGTAAAAAGAAAAATTATTTTAAAAAAATTTGACATTTTCTATTAAAATAAAATTTTTGTCAATTTTTTTACTCTTAAGGATTTTTTTACTCTCTCGCTGATATGGTTTGATCGCAAATTTCGTCTTCCGTCTTTGATTTGACCGGCCTACTTCGCGGTCCAAATTTTTGACCGCCGGTATGGCCGCCAAAGTGGCCGTGCGCCTTTATAACCGTCCCTCTAGGCGCCTTGTTCGCGGTTCAAAAACTTTTTTGCCGCATCAATGGCCGTTTGTACGGTTCCTAACACTTTACATTATACATACCCGAAGTACACCTAATTATCGGGTTCATACTCGGATCTGTATTCGAAAAAAAAAAAATTAAGTTTCGGGTTACTGAGAAACAAAAATTTTGAATATTTGTTAATAAACATCATTATTTTCATCGCTTTCATTATAAGAATTAAAAAAATATCTGAATTACAATCCATTTATGCATAAAATATAAATCATTTTTTTAATGAATTTAAAAACGTTTATAATAATATAAATCTTTTGTTTAACTAAGATTGTTTTATTTATTTAAAGCATTTTTTTTCATTTTTATTGAAGTTATTTATAATGAGATTAAAAAAAATCATCATTTGAAAAATTAATAAAAGGCCCTTTACTATTTTTTTGAGTTTTTATATAAAATTTGAATTGGTTTAATTTTTTGTGTTTGAATTACAAAATGTATCCAATGTTGAAATAACATTGATAAAGTGCGATGTTTCAAATATTTTCTTTAGTTTCAAATAAAAAAATAATTTGAAGTTAGTATTGCAAGCATTTTCATATTTGAAATTAAACTCTTAAGTAAAATAGAATGAGTTACAAATATTACCTTAAATATCATCATATTATAAACCCAAAGTCAAAATTAAAAAAAAAAAAAGAAGTTTTTCATGCTTGCAATATTAACTTAAAATTGTTTTTTTATATGAGACTTAAAAAATAATTTGAAAACTCGCACTTGTCAATGTTATTTCAACATCGGATACATTTTGTAATTCAAACTCAAAAAATTAAACCAATTTATAGATAAAATAAATTTTAGCGTACAATACTAATTATTAAAAAAAATGATCTTAAAGACTTTTTCAATATAAAAATACATTATTTTTTAGTTCGAATGAATTAAACACCAAAATACTAGTCGCTTTTTTGTTTCTTTTTGGTCTATATCTAACAATTGCTTAAGTGTCTTGAGTGTTCATTCTTTCAATAAAAATATTATCGGATTTACTTTCCAAATCAAGCATTTTGGAATTCGGTGAAATATTATATTATAATTTTGGAATTACAGTACTATTTAATTTACGTTCAATTTCGTAATAATAATAATAATAATAATAAAGGTCTATTATCCTCCTTCCTTTGTTTGAGGTTAGAGACGAGATTTTGATGCACCATGTCTCACGATTCTTCGATTCAATTTCGTAAAATTACCAAAAATCCACTTATCGTATCAGTACTCTAAATTTAAGGTCAAAATAGTTATTTTTATACCAAAAAAGTTGTATATTTTTGAAAAGTTAATTTACGCATGTAGAATTTTTATTGAGTAAATTTAAATCAAAGTCGTCGAATTTAAGTCAGAGTTGACTTTGACTTTGAATTTTAACGATTCTGACTTTAAAGTTTAACTTTTGACCAACTTTGCATATCATTGAATATAAAAGCTCTAATTAGTTTATTTAAAGTGACGATTTAAAATCTTTTCTAGAAAATTTCAATTAAACAACTTAAATTTTTAATCTATTTCGCTAAATATTTAGTAAAAATCCTCAATTATTAACATCATACATAAAAAATTAAATTAAAAATATTAAATACAAATCCTTTTCTACTCTTTTATTTTAAAAATGATTAATTTTATTAGAATTGATTGATCGCTTGAAACTATATTGTACTCAAGGCATTCAAAATGAGTCAAATAAGAGTTTTGTGAAGTTCAGTACAAAAGAACAGAGCAAAGTGTAAAAAAATTTAATAACTTTTTTTCTAAAAGTTTAAAATTAATTCTGTGAATGCAGAATGGTGCAACATTCAAAGTTGCATCAACTGTAAAAGTCTGCTAAAGATGTGCAAAATCTGCAAAATGCATCACGCTCGATTATATTGATATTTAATTTCTGCTAAACTCTGCAAATTTAGCAGACCTTGATATTTGATGCAACTTTGAATGTTGCACTAAGTTGCATTTACAGAATTAAGTTTAAACCTTGAGAAAAAAATTTATTCAATTTTTTGTTCTTTTTATCAATTTGTACTGAATTTCACAAAGCCGGATTTGGTTCGTCTTTTAGATTTATTTCACAAAATCAAGAGATACAAAATCGAGGTAGAAATGTACTTCTTTTTTTAAAACACTAAATAATCCTTTTATATTAATTTGGAGTCTTTTTATCTTGTTTAGAGTTCACGAAAATTTATGATTCGTTATTAAATTACAGCTGAGATATTTGTGGTTACTTTTATTTGAAGAAAAACGATATTTGTGAAGTTTCATTTTAATTCCAATTCAATTAATGATTTTAATTTCAATTTTTGACCAAAATTGTTACTGTTAAAAAAGAAAAAATGCACTGTAGGGATTACTTCAAATAAAAGAAAGTGCAATCAAAGATTTTTCTAATGAGATTTGAATAAATTTTTCTGATCTTTTCTTTTCGTTTTAACTCCGACTGCCCGAGATAACGCCAAGATTTATATTCTTCTATTTAGGACAGTATACATTTCGTATGCTTTTATTTAGTGGTGAATAATCAAAATTTAAAAACATTAATTTTTGTTTAGAAAATTTTTATTTTGAAACAAACACAATCAAATATTAATTAATTGATCAGATCGAAGTTAAATTGAATATTTATTTAAAAAAATTTCAATGTCAATATTCACCAAATTGCTAATAGAGTTTGATTTTTTTTAGGCTATATAGACTCCTCAGACAAATAGATGATGTTCGGGGACAACTATCACAATTGCTACTTTTAAAACTAATCAAACTTCTTAAAGATTTTGCTAATGTATTGTCTGATTGATTTGTTTGATCACAATAGTTCATTTTAGACTTGACATGAGCTGGATAATAATGACAGCCTATTGTGAGATCCAATTGAAACGTTGTCAAATAACTGTTCGTATCAAATCTAAAATCGCATAACTTTTGCGTAAATTCATCGGTTTCACTTTCAATAAAAATTCTAATGGCACATCCTTTGAGACCACATGGCTCACATTCTGATTGAAGAAATATTTCACGGGCTATTTGTTTAACTTGATTTATTTGTGACGATTCATTTGTGACTAGATTTAAATTATTTTCGGCTAAAAAACTCGACTTGCATAAATTGTCCATTATATAAAATGATATGTAATTGGTCATGAAATCGACATCAAAAAAATTGTTTTCATCTATTTAAAAATTTCAAAAATATATTAAAATTTTTTTATGGCATCTTGAGGTTGATGATCAATTCAAAAAGTTTATCTTTAGATATCAAAATAAATCTAAATAAATCTTTGGTTTAATTTAAATAATTTTAATGTAACATGATTAACATGTGATTTAAAAAATAAAACAATTTTGAAAAAACATTTTCTCAATCCATTGATAAAATCCATTTCTATATTTTAATGTGTTAACTGATTTTTTGTAAAGTTTATTATCATTTTATTACCTATTTTGAATATTTGAATTTTTTTGAATTTCTTTTTTAAAATTAATTTTGAATGCTAGATACAAATACTTTTCTAATAAACTTTACAAAAAGTCAGTTAATACTTTTAAATATAAAATCGATTTTATCAATGGATTGAGAAAATGTTTTTTCAATTTTTTTTTTATTTTTTAGATCTACATAACATATTAATCATGTAACATTAGAATTAAAAATGATTTTTTGAATTGATCATCAACCTCAAGATTCCTATTTTATTATTTAATTTTTTGGAGATTACAAAGTAAAAAAGACATTACTAATAAAATTAAGCTAACCTTCAATTGTGAATAAAAATGGATCAAAATGATTTTTGATTCTATTAAAATTGATTAAATTATCAAAAGTTAAAAGCTCGCTTAGACTGGCATCGAAAAATGGATTATTTTTTGTTTTGTCATTGTGAACAGGCTCAGTATAATCTTCACTTACACTCGAACATTTGGACGAATTTTCAATTGAATATTGAGAAATATTTTCAGCACTATTTGACTGTGATTTATTATTTGTTTTAATACCTTTTCTATTCGAATTGTTGCTGACTGCTACGTTCGTAGTTATATAGCCATAATAATAATTACTTATGCTGTTATCTTTGAAATTCATTATCGAACTGGGAGAAAATGTTGTTGTTACTGTTGTTGCTGTTGTTGTGCAATTGGGGATATCTCTTTTTTTATTAGTGTCATTTTGTTTGGCTATTTTTTTATTTGACACAAAAAACAATTCAATTAATTTGGACTTAAACTTTTCAATGAAACGTTTTTGTTTTTGTTGATGGTCAGTATTTTGATTGTAATTTTGGTTCGAACAAGACATTATGCGTATTATATTGCTGTATTATATTGCTAATAAATAGATTGCACCATAGACCAAGTTTGTTGGCTTTTAATAAAGAAAAAGCATTTAATTGAAAATTTTTAACAAAATACCGAATATCGATTTTATCTAAAAATAATTAAAACATAAAGTAGAAAACTTTTGCTATTTTATTTTGGAATAAAAAAAGAGAAAAAAAAGGAAAAAACATACTCAAAACTAATTGTTCTGAATATATGAATCAAATATTTTTTTCGAATAAATATTTACTCTTAAAACAATATTAGGTTCTATCTAAATTAAGAGAGAACATGACAATTTGGCATTTATAATAACTAAACTAAATAAACTCAAAAGCGTTATTTTATTTGGCGTTTTTCTCCAATTATGCCAAATCTATTTTAAAATAATTTTGAGTCCACTTAACTCTGTTCAAATATTTTCTATTCTAATATTAGACTTGTATATGGCTGATATTTACTCAATAAAGAACAACTTTGTCCTTGATGTCCGGTATTGATTTCGATGAATTTGAAATTTGTTCATTAGTGGCAAAAAAATCATAAACATTGATGAGAATCAAGAGTTTAAAGTTTGATTGAATGAAAATAATGCACAATACACTGGTGTCCATGACACTTTAAACTATACATACATGTCATATGCTATTTATTTTATTTTGTTGTTTTTTATGTGCTTGTTTCTTGTTAACATCTGACAATAAAAAATGATTTCTGAGAATAAAAAATTAACATGAACTAATACAATAGCGGCGAGTACCAACAAAAAAACCTGTTTTCACCCAATCTTTTTAACCTAAGTAATAACAAATAAAATAATATTAATGAATTATTAAAAAGAAAAGGTGTTCAAAATTTCTTAGTCTAAAAATAGAATTGATTGATTAAATAGATTTTGATTTTTTTTTCAATAATAATAATAATAATAATAATAATACTAATAATAAATAGATAAGAAAAAATAGATAGACATGCTACACAAACTAGTGCTGGGTTTGATTAAAATTTGGCAAAATTATGAATACGACGGTTGATTTAAATAACTTCCACTTGGATACTTGTATATATTTTTGCTTAATTTATCTTAATATTTAGCTTAGTAATAATTGCCGAGAGTAATAAATAATTTCTACTTAAATTTCACATACTATATCATTTAATAGATTTATATTATTTTATTATTTATTTATTATTTATTAAAAAAATAGTTTGGGATATACACTGGCAAAACCCGTATAGCTGAATGGTTTGTGTGTTAGTCATGCAAGTAGAGGATCGAAGTTTCAAAACCCGCAGGGGGTGGAAAAATCTTCAAAATATCTCTGCAGTACGAGACGAATGTTTAAAATCCCTTTCATTAAAAGTAATTGGGACCGGTTTCGACTGGGTAATAATAGCGGTGTAAATGACCAACTCGATGCAGTAACTTCTTTATCAGATCGGAGCCGTTGCTAAAAAGGTACTGGAAAAGGAGATGAGCGCCTCCCCACATTATCAACTAGGATAGAAAGGGACATATTATTATTTATAATTATACAATGGCAGTTTGGAATGGAGCTTCTCAGTTCATACAATAAAAAAAGATTTAAATAGATGCTATTAAAAAAAAGGTTTTGATTTAATAGATCTTTAGGTTTTGCAAAAAAAGCTAGGGTTGTGATAGCTTAATAATCATGTATTCAAAACGACGAATATTTTGATTAGTTTGTTTATTCAAGCTGGCTCCTTTGAACGATTGTTGAACAAAAATAATTTCTGGCTATAAAGAAAATTTTGAAAAAAAAAAAAAAACAAAACAAAAATGGACATGTAACGACAATTTTTAAATATAAACTGGCCTTTGATATTCCAAAAATGTAGATTACTAATGTTCACAAATGTTTGCATAACGGATATATTGTAATTATGTTTATTTGTGTAAGTGCGTGTGTGTGTCTGTGAATGTGTTAAAATCCAGCATTCAAAGTAAATATCCCCTGAATTTAATGAATTTTCTCAGGTAGGGTTTTCGACAATCTTGTCAATCTTAGATTTTTAAAAAACCAAAATAACGATTTTTTTCTACTAGAATTTCATTACTTAAATATATTTTTTTTAGTTGAAGCCGAACGCGAACATAATATAATTTCTAAGTATAACAACTCAAGAAAAAATAATTTTAATTTTAAAGCTTGAGTAAATAAGTAGTTGCTCAAAATAATAAAAAAAAAAGAATTCAAATAAAATAAAAATAAATCTCATTAAAATAACAAAAGATTAATAGTTTCATTTATTTTGTTGGTTTAAAAAAATTCAATTCGGATTCAATTCAGATTCAATAACTTTCAAAAGTTAAAATTCAAAATTGAACCCGACTTAAAGCATTAACAAAAAAAAAGGCCAACTAATACTAATATTAACTACACTTGAAAATAGTCAAAGTCTAATAGAATTGTAAAAATAAGGTGTATCATAAATTTAATGAATTCACCTGTCTGTCCTGGTTTCACAAAAAAAAAAAAATGAATTAATTTTTCGAATTTTTTTTTGAGAAATAATCTCATGTTTTGGCTCAGTTAAATTTAGTTAAAAAAATGTCATGTCCATTTGAGTGCTGATGCATTTGATAGTTATTAGTTGATTGTGTATTGAATAAAACATGATAAAAGAAGAAATGTAAAGTAATCCTTAAAAAATGCTAATCATTGTGACAATTTGCGATGAGGACTAGATGACAAAAGAGGAAAAGTTTGAACAGTGTGTTTTTTTTCGTTTAGAAAATTTAATACTTAAATAAGACATAAATTGAGGTTTTTTATCTTTATTTAACAAAAAATTATTATGTAACAGTTGGTTTTGGCAAAATATCTAAATTTAATATTAGTATTAGCTTAATATAAAATAACCAAAATTTAATAATAGCGAAATATTTAATTTAAAAAATGTTATTCACGATAACTAAATGGAAATTCATTCGCTGCTCTTATATTTAAAAGGTTTCCTAACGTTGACTTTACTTTGATTTTATGTGAGTGAGTTTGTGTGTGAGCTTGTGAGTGAGCTTGTGTGTTTGTTTAGATTTAATCTTAAGAAAGGTTATCATAACAATTTTTCAAGACATAGCAGATATATCGGAATTTGTTTCGCTTTAATTTATTATTTTTAATTGCAAAACAGACAAAATTTGTTATTTCAAAAAAAAAACAAAAATCATATCTTAATTAAAAAAATCAATTATTAGTCTTGTTATTTCAATAATCACTAGCTCTCAATCATTAAATGCTACTGATGAAGCTGCTGCTTGTGTTTATTATGCTTTATTCGAACCTGCCAGTTATCTCCTAAATGAAATCATAGATTTTTGTCTAAATAACAACTACAACAGCATGGTATTCATGCATTCTTCTGAACATATCTAATTCTAGCAAGTTCAATTGCCTGGATAAACTTTTTTTATTTCTTTTTTTTTTTATTTCTTTTTTTTTTTTTTTTTCTTTCTATTTTTTTCTTTTCTCTATTTCAATTTCGGTATTCAATTCAATTAAAAAAAATATAGAACTTACTTTTGGATTTATATGAATTCTTAGTAGGTCTTAGATTTGGCTTTATTTATGTTATTTGCGCGATGATTTGTTAGCTCTATTTGAACGGATTTTACTAAGCCACTCGAATTCAATTCGTCTATGTCGACTAATCTGCATATATTGCTAAATGAACATGCTCGTTAAAATGACAATTGATTAGAACGACAAGAAGAGGGCTTTGGATTTTGAAAAGAAGTGTACAAAGACAAAAATAGGTCGGCTCAGCTTGGCTCGAATCGGATCGGCTAATCTGTGCTCAGCTTTGCGTTTGCGTGGCCCAACTATTTGATATTCAGTTTAACTTAATACTTTATGTTTGGTGAAAATTTAGACTAAGCAAACAATTTGCCAAATAACTGAAATATTTTTTAATAAATCTAAGAAAAAAATTTATTGCTAAATATATCACATAAACAACAACAAGAACAAGAGACAACAACAATATAGGTCAATAAAATTTATTCACCCCTTGTTCTTTTATCAATTCATTTAACTATCTATCCATCCATTTCAATATATAATTTAGCACAAATTTTTGCCCCATAGGAAAATTTTCGAACTTGGACAACCATGTTTTGTTGTTGTTGATAACCTTTATGAAAATTTTTTTCTCTCTTACATGGAAGAGTTGGTCCTTTGAGTCATTGTCTTACATTAACATGCTTTTAGACTACTTGCAAACAACAATAAAAATAATAACTTAATTGATTTCATAGTCCCATATCAAGATACTATCGACTTTATGAATAACATACACAAAATTCAACTATGTAATTAGCCAAGGCCCAGTTAGTAGTCAGCAGTCAGCAGTCAGCAGTCAGCAGTCAGCAGTCAGCAGTAGTTGATAGTTGATTTGAATTTGAATATCGATCAAGGGAAAACTCTAATCTTTTTAATTTTTGTGAATTAAAATATATTTTGAATTGAACTCAGCAGGATAGTGAGCATCACGTGAGTTTTGAGAAATTTCGATCAGATTTAGAACAAGATCTCATCCGAGAATACAAGGAGATTAAGACATTTTTATTTTATTAAAATAAATGAAAATTTAGAATGAAATCGAATTTTCGTTTTTTTTTTGTTCAAAGATAAGATAAAGCAAAAGACTAAGAAAATTTAGAAAGAGCTTTGGAACGGGTGATTTAGTACCATTTATTTACTTACTAGACTAACTTTAAAAATAAGCAGAGGATCTAAAGTTCAAACCCCGCAGGGGGTGGAAAAATCTTCAAAATATCTCTGCAGTACGGGACGAATGTTTAAAATCCCTTTCATTAAAAGTAATTGGGACCGGTTTCGACTGGGTAATAATAGCGGTGTAAATGACCAACTCGATGCAGTAACTTCTTTGTCAGATCGGAGCCGTTGCTAAAAAGGTACTGGAAAAGGAGATGAGCTCCTCCTCTATTATGCACTAATAGATAAAAAAGAGAAAAATGTGTACACTATTAAACAAATTTCGGCCTCCTATCTTAAGTTTGTTGATAAACTTAAAAAAACTCGCTCATGCAAAACTTGGCAATCGTGTGAGTTTTTTCAACAAATAATCTCACACTTTAATAACTAAACAAAAGTTAAAAATCTAATCAAATATTAATTTTAAATTTCTAATCATCTATCGTAAAGCTATCTATTGTTTTTTTCCTTTAGAATTTATAGTATTCCTAAATATGCAAAATATACCTTTGAAATTTATTTTGGCTTGGTTTGAAACAAATATTTTTATTATTATATTTGATAAATATAAGAAATAATTTATCCCGTTTAACAAAAATCTTTAAAAAGATTTGTCACTAAAAATTAAGCTTCAAAGCTTTGTTTGATAATTTTCATATTTATGAAGTATTTGTCTTTTTTTTAACTAAGATATTGAAGTTTATTAGTAACCGACAAACCATCAAGTGACTTTATTTTTTTTTTTAATTTGTCAAAAATGACAACTAAACAAAAAATTCAATTATCAATATATAATTTTTTAAAGAACTAAAAAAAAACTTTCTTTTGATCATTTATTTGAAGTGGATTTAGATGCAGCCTTTGTTTTGTTACAAAAAGTCATCTGACGTTTATTATTAAAATAATTTTTTGAATAAAATTCAATAGCCATTCTAACAATTCGATATGCTAAAAATAAAAATATTAAAATTACTGCACACAAATTGTTCAAAAGAAAATGCCTAATAAATAAAGCAGCTTGCGTATTTTTACAGACTCAGATTTTTAGATAATGGAGCTGTTTACTTTGAGGTAAAAGTAATCCAAGTAATACAGCGCTAAAAAAAAAATTAAGCTATTATTTTATACCAATTCTTAAGATAAAAATTAATTAATAAATTCAATTTTACATAACTACTGTCATTATGCAATTTTTTTTTGTATTTACTGAGTTTTAAAAAATTGAAATAGCAAAGTGATTATGCAATTTATAGTCAAAGAAAAATTTTGACTTGATAAAGATTAAAAGCGACTTATAAACTATATTTAACCTTATCTTGATACAACATTTAACTTGATTTTAAATATCACAATTTACTTTTTTCACAAATATCAGTTTTACTTACAAAAAATATAAATACTTCATTCGATAATACAAAATAATTTTTTTAAATATAATTTTTTTTCCTAACTATTTATTAATTTTTTTCCGATTCTTTATTATTGTGGTCAAATTAACCAATTTATTTATAAAATTTATAACAATGTTAAAAATTTTTCAATATATTTGGCGCCAAATGAAAATGAAAATGTTGACCTAATCGAATAATTAGAAATTTTTTAAAAACTTATTCAACTTTAGAGAAAATAGTAAGGGATGTCGTTAATTAAAAACAAAAGCATCTCTTTATTTTTTGAATTTTTTCATACATCATTGATTCATTAGATTTAATCAATTTTATTGCTTAATTACTAAATAATTATTGTTAATTAATACAAAAAAGAACAAATTATTATGATTATTATGTTGTTACTTTAAATTTTATTTTTAAATGCAACAAAATTTATCAATCAAGAAGTTTTTTTATTTTTTTAGTTGATGCTAGATAAATTAGCCATTTGAAAAAAAAAAGTTTTTACAAGTTCCTAGAATTTTCATATTTCTAAATTTTCTCAATTGATTTTTTATTTAAAAAAATCGATATTAACCTATCATTTCTAAAAATACTTAGTGGTTGTCAAAGGTTTCGATGTTCTAATTGATTCTGCATATTGTGTACGGTTTTTGAAATGGTCAGTATGGAGTTTTAGAATTCTTTTTATTTTATTGAAGTTGAAACTGGTCTTAGCTATAGAACTATTTTGTCTCACCACATTAATATTCATAAGATGCAACCACAAAACGAGTCCAAAAAAAATTAAATAAAAGGGCATCTTGAAATTAAAAATAATAAGATCAGATATTATTTTGTTTATAACTATTAAATGGTATTTAATTGAATCGCTCTGCAAAATGCTAAATAATGCAACAAACATGCTAAATAATAGATGAGGCCCTGAAAAACTCTGAAATTAAATATTGCTTAGTTGAATTCAATACTTTTTGATGACGTTCATTTTTCTGCAAAATGAAGAGTATTTTCAGAGTCTCATTTATATTTAGCATTTTTGCTGCATTTTTTAGTATTTTGCAGAGGGATTTTATCAAATACTATTTGATCTGAATTTTCATCAAATTAACATGCCCTGTAATGATGAATATTGTTCCAATATCATATAATTAGAAAATATTTATAAAATAGATTTTTAAAAAAATTTTCTCAACGATAAAATTATTTAAATGAATATCTAAAGATACTTAATAATAATTTTCTTGAATTTTAAAAATAAAAATTTAATTTTTTTTTCATTTCGTTACTAATTTATGCTTCAAATAATAAAAAATTTAAATAAAAATACGCTATTTGCAGGCAAATTAAAATTTCTGATCGAATTTCATTTTGCTCATTTTGATTCAAAACTTTGAAAAATACAATCCAAGTAAGCAAATTTCAAAATTTTCAAATTATGATCGTCTCAAATTTATGCAAAATTATAAAAACTTTTTAAAACTCTCGGGCACGATTAAGAATTCTTGGTATAAATAAAATTTAAGAAAAATAATTAAGCCTTAGATAGAGAATTTAATTTTGATTTTAAATTTTTCCTTATGCACATTTGGAAAAAATTCAATTCAAAATTTTCGGAGTTTTAGATAAAACTTGCAAAGAAAGAAAACTATGCAATTTGACGAATGGTATTCTGAAGGCAGACGTTCTATAAAAAAATGAACTTCTGAAGAACCTCCCTCAGTATCCATTTGGAATGCTACAGTACATAAAATCCTTGAATCTCTTTTTGTCATAAATCTAAAGTTTAGTGGGTTTGCCTTGAAATTAATTCAGAGTTTTTTTAGTAAAACTGTTTAGTTTTTGCAAATCGGTAATTAAGGATGAGAAATTGCACGAATATCAAAAGTGCTGATTATGGAAGAAAAGAAATTTTCTAATTGGCTAGAAAAATAATCATTACAATAAAGGTCAACCGAAAATAAATCACCTCAACAGTTTTAAAATCTCAAATAATAAAAAAAAAAAAATTTATTTTAATAAAATAATCAATTTTATTTGAGAAAAATTGTCAATTGGCCTCTTTTTCTAACAATTATGTGGTCTACTTCATGTCTTAATTTATTATTTAATTTTAAATTTTTTCAAATATAGAAATTTGATCCAAATTATTCTCTTTTTAATTTTCATTGAATTAATTTATTATTGATTAAGAAAATTATGCACAAAAAAAAACAATTGTACATTTTAGTGTTCTTTAATTTATGTTGATAAAAAAGTAGATGTTCATTATTTATTTTTAAATATTTTGCGTCAAATTAAAAAAAAGCTTCATTAATCAAAAAATAAGGTCATTACAATTTAAAATTTTGTACTGTTTCTATCAACCTTCGATCTATGCTTAACCGCTGATCTAGACCTCAGTGCTGATGATGGCCTTGTGATCTGTTTGGTTGGCTTAATACCCCAATATTACCGTTAGTTTTTCAAATTTCTATCAGAGAAAAAAAAATTTATTTAAAATAATCGCACTTTTTCGATGCTATTTTAATACTGAATTAATTTTTTTTTCTACACATAAAATAAAAAACCAAATGTTTAATATATATATAATGTTTAATTTGCTAAGAGAATATAAAATATTCTTTTTTTTGATATTTTTAAAAATTAATTTTTGCTAAAAAAATTTCATCTTTTTGTTAAGTTAGTTTCAGAAAAAATTTCTTTCATCAAATTAGTAATTTTTTATCAAATATTATAAAATAGTTGGTAATAAAAAAATATATTTTTTTTTTATTTTTAAATAACTTAAGATTATTTTTAATACCTAACCACACCGTTATTATTAATAAATGTAAACTTTTCAAAGTCTTTGGTAATTTATTTATTCATAAATTTATTTCAAACACTGTTTGGCTAATGCATTTAGAAAATTTCTTCTGTAAAATATAATGAACTTAATTTAATAATTGATTCCAAAAATTGAGTTGAAAAATGAAACAAGAATCGAAAAACAACGAATCTCGTTGTTCTGTTCAGCCTTCTAGCGGCGCAAATCAGCAGGCCGTAAACGCCAATAGCACAATAACTCAAGTGCAACGATCAAATCAGGTGGCTGTCCAACAAAATCTGGTAAATTGGAAATGGGTAGTGGTCGATCCAGTTCGATTCAAAGATTATCCTATTCCATGTATAATACGTCATAACGATTCTGTAAAAGAATATGTGTCGGTTCGAATAATTGAAAAAGTTATCCTGTCCAAATTTGAGGCTAATTTATCCGAAGAAGCTAAAAACTTCGGCGTTCTGACCACATTCTTTTGTACAACTGATGAAATATTCACTTTAAACGACATTAATGAGAATCATGTCGATCGATTGTATGGAAATGAAAAATTCAAAATTGACATTGATACATTAGTTTGTCTGAAAACATTTTTAGAATTTTATGAAATCATTCAGAGAACAGTCTGCTTCAAAAATGACATAAACCAGAATGGTCAAAATAAACTTCACAATCATCAACTACAACAGCAACATCAACAGCAACATCAACATCAACATCAGCATCAACATCAACATCAACATCAACATCAACATCAACGCATACAATTACAACAACAGCAACAGCTACAATTTCAGCAAAATTTACACCACCAACAACAGCAACAACAGCAGCAACAACAGCAACAGCAACAACAGCAGCAACAACAGCAACAGCAACAACAACTTCATTTAAAGCAAGCACAAAGCATTCAAAATTTTCGAATGCCTTTACCAAGAGCAGCTTCAAGTGCTGGTTATCAGCAATTTATTCAAAATTATCCAAACCAGTTGTCACAACGATTAGTGCAACGATTGCCAAATTTTAGTCAATACAATAATAGTAATCAAAGTAATCCAAGTAATTTTGTCAACTATATTCCAAATATGATAAATAATTTGCAAGCAACTAAAATTAATCCGATACAACACAAAATTGTTCAAATAATTGGAGCAGCGCCAGGCCAAGCATTACCCATAATTCAAGCTACACCAACATCTTTAAATCAAATGACTAATCTTAGAAATCAAAACCAAAATTTAATTAATTGTCTAAATAGTAACCAGATTCAAACAAATTTACAGCAAAAAAATCCTTCATTAAGTTTAAAGGATGCGTCCTTTCGCAACCATCCTTTACCAAGCACGACTATACGAAATCTAACACCACCATTAACGCCTCTAGCAAGTATGGTATCTAACTTGACCAATGATGCTCAATGTAACAATGCTCAGCCTAACAATGTTCAGCCAAGCAACCAACAACCAAACAATATTCAACCTAACAATTTTCAGCCTAACAATGTTCAGCCCAGCAACCAACGATCCAACAATGTTCAACCAAACAATATTCAACCTAACAATTTTCAGCCTAACAATGTTCAGCCCAGCAACCAACGATCCAACAATGTTCAACCAAACAATATTCAACCTAACAATTTTCAACCCAACAATGTTCAGCCCATCAATCCACAACCCAACAATGTTCAGCCCATCAATCCACAACACAACAATGTTCAGCCCAACAATGTTCAGCCCAGCAACCAACAATCCAACAATGTTCAGCCTAACAATGTTCAAGTAGCAGCTGTTAGGGAAGAGACAAAAAGTGTAGCCAGAAAAGAGGAAAAATTGAATCGCCTGGACACAAGCACAGATATATTTTTGATCGATGACGATCAGTTGAACAAAAGTACGGAAGCTTGTAACCAAAGTATCGATGAGAGCGCTATTGATTTCAATGATGAAACATATGGTTTTGTTCAAGTGAACGACAAAATCTTGCTTTACATAGACGTAGAGGACGCTATCTATCGCTACAATAGATGCTTGCCCAAATGCAGCAAACACGTTTTGTTAGTTCACTTGATGAAACAGTTGAATGTCAATTGTGAAATGAATGATTTGAAAAAAAATTTAAAAATAAAGATCATAGAAAATAATGAAAGGATAAAAAATTTGATCAAATGGTTTAATCAAAATCATGCGCCCATGACTTTAGATGTGGTCATAGAGGCCAAACTCGAGATGGTCAATATAATCCAATTTCAAAATGTGTATGCCAAAGAGGCAATTTTTTTCAAAAATTTACATTATTTTAATCAGCCTGGCATTGACTATTATGCCGAATACAACAAGATATTGAGTATGCAGGGCGGTTTTGTCTATGTGCCCACTGGAAACAAGCGTAATATTCGACCATTTGTTCGGTTAGGTGATCAACTTTTGGTCTCATGCAATCTTGTTGAGCTGGTCTCCAAATCGCTTTATTCAAACAGATCTGAAATGGAAACTGAAAAAGTTACTTTTGATTTGCGTAAGGATTTTAAGCTCATCGAGCAAATAAACGAGTTTTGTCGCCTGCAGACATTTTATTTGTCACTTCATGCAAATAAGGACTTTAGAAAAAAAAATACTCAATTTTTTAATTTAAAAAAGTGTCTCTCTTTATTTCCAGACAATTTTAAAATTCTTTGTAAATTTGATTCTAACTTTCCCAAATCGTGGCTCAATGACTTGGACAAAATTGTCAAGCAAGACAACAAACAATCCACACAGAACACTGAGCGTGCATCAGCCGATCACACACAAAATAGTGACGATGCTGCCGACAACGGTCAACAGTCAGTGTACATGTCACCTCAAAGTGATGACCAGTCCGCTCTTCAAACTATTTCAATGACACTTTTAAATCAAAAAAATTCAAATCAATTTAGCCAAGAGGATTTCAAGCACAAGCCCAGACTAAGGTCATACTCGGAATCTTCTGTTCTGCTCAAATTTTCCAACAAATTCAAAAAACTCATCAAATACAAATACCTTTTTAGAAAGAGAAATTCGTGCACTGCTCTACAATTTTTAAATCGTGATCAGCTGATTGCCAAAGACCATTTGCTCAAAAATCAAGTTCTAACTTACATGGACAAAATATTGGAGAAAAAGAACATTGAAAAGAAACTAAACAAAAAAGACAAAATTCAAACTAGCGTGCCCATTCAGATAAAGCAAGAAAAAATCCATTCTCACAATCAACTTGAACAGCTTAACTCCACAGAGTTACCATCCACTTCCAGTTGTTTTCAAAATGTTTGTTCGCCAAAAACAACTCAAAAAACAATTCAAAAAACAAATCAAAAATCAAAACTCTCACCAAACACTCCACCTACAATTGAATCTTTGAAAAAAGAGCTCCAAATTAAAACAAAATCCAAGCATTCACCAAATGGTTGTTCTTTTTTGATCGATTCGGCCTCTCAATCCAAACCCAAAAAACAAATCAAACGCAAAAAGTCAAAAATTGTGCACGAATTTAGAAAACGCGCTCGTCTAATCGGCCAAGAAAAAGAGCTGCATGAATTGAAACAAGATTTGAATTTTGTAGTGCCCGACAATAGAATAATGCCATTGAGTGAAAACGAACATTTTAATTTTGTTCCCAAGAAAATTGCCGAACCAAAAAATCTCTCAGCTCTCAAACAAGCCGATCAAACTGATCTGTATTCAACTGATTCGTTTGACGAAAATTTTTATATCAAAAAATATAATGTAAATCCAAATTCCAAAGTAGTTGTAGAAAAAATTGACATAGGAAAGTACTTGAAGAGAATGGATCAAGTTAAAAAAGTCAAAAGAACAAAAAGTAAAAATGCTTACAAATCGGACAAATTATCAAAGTCATTGTCTTCGAAAACAAGTCGTCCTTGTAATTCAGCTGATCTTAGTTTAAATGAGAATTTATTCAAAAAGCCAAACAAAACTAATGTCTTGCGAATTGAGTCCGATGACGAAGATCAACTACCAAGACTTGATTTAGATTACAGTAAGCCATAGAATAAAAATTACCTTTTTTTTTCTTTAATTTTTATAATATTAAAATTTGTATAAATAATATTGTTGATTTACAAAAAAAACTTAATAAAAACAGTGTATTTTTGTTTAAATTTTTTAAATAACTTGTTTGTTAAGCTGTCATAAAAGATTATTATTATTATATTATAAAAAAGTTAATTTTTTTTTATTTCATTGATAACTGTATTATTTATCCATTTTTAAAATTAGAATCTAAGGTGGCTTGGTTTTTATTATAAAAGATTTTTATACTATTGCTTGCATACTTACGAAGAAATAAAAGTTATTTTAATCAAATTTTTAGTTTTATTTTATAGATTTTCAACTGATAACTGATCACATTATTTATTTTTTAATTTTTGCTAATGATTTTATCTTACCAAATTTTGAAGAAAAAAAATTACTCATATTATTTAAACAAAAGCAAATGTCTTTAAAAATTTAAATTTTATTATGGAGCCAAAATAATCAAAAAAAAAAAGATAATTTTTAGTTTGATTCATATTTTTTAAAATAAGTATAAGTTTTTCAACAGCGTTCAAAATCAGAAATTTCTACTGCTTCTTCAATTTTAAACTGGATTCTCTTTATTTGTAAAATTGAAGTAGATGAGACGTCCACCTTGTGTCAGTTGAGCGCATTCATTTGTAAAATGGCATGCAAACAATAATGGGTTGATTGGTTTGACCATTATGGCAAATCTCATAAATATCAATGAATAGATACACATTGCCAATGTCATTTTTGGACTAATAATGCTCACATCTTTTTTCAAATCAGCCAAAGCAGCTAATGGAAGTCCCCAGTTTGCAACTAAAACAAAAAGATTAATTAAAAAAAAAAACTCCATATGTCGTAAATGAATTTTACCAGGTCCCCAAAAATGAGTGCTTGTAAAATAATTCAGTGTTTCCTTAGACTTTACAGTGGCAATTATTTTTTTAAATAATGATAATTTATTTGAAGCCATTATCTATTGATCTAATTAAAAAATTTAAACAAAAATGAAATATGATTTCGAATGAAGGATTAACTTGGCATTTATTTTTAGGTAAAAGTGCCATTAAAAACGCTGTTGTAGACTTTTTCACAAAACAACTTGTTTTAGTTTTGGCTTTAAATCATTCAATGCATGCATATTAATTTCCAAATAAAAAATGTAATAGCATAATAAATTTGGCATAATATTCTTGAATAATTTTACTTAGCATGGTAAACAAAAGTTTTATTTTTTCTATTTAAAAAACAATTTAAATCTAAATTTGAAAAAAACATTATTCTTTAATTCGATTCGTCTTAATGTTAGGGGAGATCTAGACAATGTCCAACAGATCGTTAATAAATGATGATTTGGGTCCAGAAAAGAAAAACAATAAATTAATATATTCTCAATCTTTAATAATAATATTAGTTATCTCAATACCAAATAATAGATTCTTGTATAAGGACTGAAAATCGGAAAATATTCTAAAATTGTATATTTTGCAATAAACCAACTAATTATAACTGATATATTTGAATTTAAGATGGGTAAAAATAAAATCAAAAGTAGTTCATCGAATATTACAAAAACCCAACTGATTAACAATCAAGAATCAATTGTAAAACCTAAACAAAAGTTTGGAATTTTTAAAAAAATTAAATATAAAAAGCTAAAAAATTTTAAATCAAACGAATTGGGTGCAAAAAACAACATGTTAAAGAAGAAAAACCAAAAAATACATCATCATTCAAAAAATCAAATAAGAAATGATAAAAATTTGAAAAAAGTTAAATAAAATGAATTAAAATCAAATAAAATTTTTTTTAATAGTTGTAAAGAATTAAACTCAATTTGCTACATTTTTGCAATAATATGCAACCGTAAATAAACTTAGGCCTTAGTCAGATATAAAAAACGCTTGTCTAAAATAAATAAAGCATTTGAATAAAAAAAAAGCAAAAAAATCCTAGAAAAAATCAAAACAATGGTTTTCTTGGAATCTAAAAATGAAAAAACTTCAAAAAATTTAAAATCAATAAGAGACCAAAAAAACTGGGTTATGCATTTTTTTCATTTAAGACTGAACACAATGCCGAAATGGCATTGAAATTAACAAATTTTAAATCGATAAATAACAAATAACTCAAGGTAGACAAAAGGTTATGATGAAAATTATGATAAACAAAAAGAAGATGCTAAAAAGCTTATTTTCCATGTCTTTATTTTGTAATTTAATAGAAAAATTTAAATTAAAATTGGATTATTTTTTAAATCAATATTTATTAAATAAACACTTTTTTATACTTTTAATAAAAAATTATATGTTTGACAAAAAAAGTATTAAGTTAAATATATAAAGTTTTCATGCGATCATAAATTCGGCAGTGGTTTTTAAAGAAAAAATTATGGGTTAACAAAATATCTGGTTAACAACTAATAAAAATAAGTATGAATGCTTAAAATTTTATTTGAACACAAAAGCATCATGAGACAAAAATGTTATACCATGTGGAGTGGTTCTGCTTGAGACGATCCACTATTCGCAGCTTGATGTTCCTGATTTTAGTAAAGAAAAATTTTTTTTTTTTTTAAATAAATGAACAATTTTTTCACTTAATAAAAGCATACTTCATAAGCTATGGTAGTGTCTTTGTCTTTTAGATTCAAAATTTCTTTGTAACGTCGTCTAAATAAGTAAAAGGATAATTTTTTTTTCAATTTTTTTTCAAACAATAATAATTTTACCCTATTTTCATTTGAACCTCGGCGTTTTTAGCAATCTTGGTCCAAAGAGCTATTTTATCTAATTTAGATCTTATATTAACCCAAACACCATTAACATATGGTCCTTCGTCAAAAAATTGATCACCAATTAAAGCCAGTAGCTTAAAATAAATAATTAGACAAAAAATAAATTAAATTTTTTCTTTGTTTTAATAGTCCTTACGGTGTTCAACCAATACATGTCAAGATTAGTATTATGATACTTTTTATCTAGATTCAAAATCCATCTTCCTCCGTCACAATTTTGAGGATCTTCCCACATTGGTGGTATGTCTTTCTAATTTATTTTTTTTTGAAAAAATATTATTCAAAATTAATTAAAAAAATTAATCAAAAAATACTTTAAAAAACATGTAATCGCATCCTACATTCACTTTGCTAACTAATTGGATATGATTGTAAACTCTTAAATGATATTAGAATTAATATTTTTTAACGAAATAAAAAAAAAAATTTATCAAAAAAATCACCAACCCCCAAAAATCTTCAACAAAATCCACGGTTGTTATAAATTTAACATTTTCTTTCCATTCTTTGGATCGTTCGTTTTTATAGAACCAAAACGACCACGAGTCTTCGAGCGGAAATTTTATATTAGGATTATTTAGTATGGTTTGAACTTGATCTTTGGTCGCAACAGTATTTTGTTGTTGCTTATTATCGTTGGTTTGTTGTGGCAAAACGTCAGTGGTCATTTTTTTCAAAGTTCAAAGAGCTCTCTGTCAGTATCTAACTTTAAGCCGATAGATAAATTGAGGTTAAATTGATAGAAAGTGTTAGAAGTAGTAGTTAAAGCATGATTGAAAAATTGTGCATATTTTTTTGATAATTTTCCGATTGTCTCTATAAATCAAAAAGAAAAAAAAGAGTGAAATAGATTTTAAAAGCGCGCTTGGCTTCAATGCTTTACAAAAAAGAAAAAAAAATTGTGAATGTTCATTGAGGAATTTTTTTGTTGACTATAGTTTAAAATTAAATAAAATGAAACTTTAATTATGCTCCATTTGGGAATAGAAGATCTCGTTTCGAACGAGTTTTGAAATTTTTTCTTTTATTATTAAATTTTTTTTTTCTCTCTCTCTCTCTCTCTTTCTCTCTCACTCTTATTGTTCTCTCCCTACTAATTCGGAATAATATGAGTCTTCTCTAAATTATGAATATATTTCAAATGCATTCGCATCTTAATCAAAATATTACATAAATCTTGTGTTGCAATTCATTTAATAAAATCAAATGAATCAAGCAAAGTGCTAAATTTTGGCTTGAACACCCAAGTCAAGTCTTCGATTCAAATTATTCTGTAAATAAATCGCAAAATCTAATAAATCAAATAAAATTTAAACCAGCACAGTTAAAATTGGATATTCTATTTTTTATCTAAAATTACTCTGATAATTCGGATAATTAAACGAACATTTAAATAGACTGGAATTTTTTTCACAAATATATTTTTTTAAATATTTTTTTTTATTTTTAAATAATAAATAAATTTGAAAATTTTTAAATAATTTATTTTTTAACTTTTTAATTTAAAAAATAGAGGGCGTTTTGTCCGAAGACAATTTAGAAATAAATTTACATTTATCTCATTATCATTTTTTAAATTAATATTATTATTTTTATTATAATGATTGCTATTGCTTTTGTTATTTCTATATATTATAATAAGAAAAAATTATAGCAAAATTTTGCATGATTATTGCTCGTGCAAAAATCTAAAAAAAAATAAAAAATAATTCAAAGAAAATAATTATAACAAAAATAATAAACCCATATAGAATAAACTTAATAATTTTGGGCTACATTCGAAATAAAATAGCAATTATAATACTCGAGCATAGAATTAAAATATTTTTGTAATCATCATAAAATTTGATTAGACTTGCTCGTATAAAAATCCAATCTCAAGCCGACCGAATTGACTGAGCGAGCGACTAAACAACAACGATCGAGCCGCACCCCACAAAACAAGAAAAAAAAAGCCAAAAATTTTGTTGTTTCGCATTTCGGAGCGATAAGCTAGGCATTGTCAAAGAAAAAATAAAAAAAAGAAAAAAAAGAAAAAAAGAAAAAAAAAAAAGCGATAAGAATCAAGTTGCCAGGGACAACTTATGTTCAAATTATCTTAATTAAGATTTAAATTCAAGTTTAATTATTTAGAATTTATTGGGTAATATGAGCGCAGAAAATGAATGTGTCAAGTTAAAAGTAAACAAATCGCTCAATAAGCTAAGAAATAATTTGCTAAATAATGAGACAACGAACCCAATGACAGATAAAACAGCTTCCACCAAAGTCGAGTGCCATTCACCAACACCACTCTCTCAAACAACAACAAACAAAAATGAACATGACCAAGAAGAAGACGACAAACAAATGCTTGGCGGATGTTGTGTCTGTGGAGATGACACCGGATACTCGAACAATTTGCTCGTCTACTGTGACGGAGTCGATTGCAAAGTAGCAGTGCATCAATGTTGCTACGGAATTTTAAATGTGCCCGACGATTCTTGGTACTGTGGCTCGTGCAAACATAAAATAGAACTAGCTAGCAATGCGCTCAAGAGCAAATGTTGGCACGGTGGCCGCCATTTGCACGACCAATTCAAAAAGCTAACTTGTGAACTGTGTCCGTGTCGAGATGGAGCTCTTAAACGAACTCAATGCAACAAATGGGCTCATGTGGTCTGTGCGTTGTACATACCGGAGATAAGTTTTGGCAATGTGAAAACAATGGAGCCAATTATTCTAAAGGACATCAAATGCCAACGATTTGATAAAAAGTGTTCGCTGTGCCTAAACACAGACAATAGCTGCAGCCAAGGTGTCTACGTTAATTGTGGCTATAAGGATGGCTGTCAAGAGTGGTTTCATGTGACTTGTGCTCAGCGAAAGGGTCTTTTGTGCGAAGAGTCCAACAGCTCATACAAAAATAATCTAAACTATAGCATTTATTGTAGTGAACATTTGAATATGATTTTGTCTCAGTCGACAAGTTGTCTAAAAAAACTGCCACCATTTAATTCAAGTCTTTGTCCAGTGTCCAATCCTTTGAACAAAAACAATCTGGGCAAAAGTGTTTCCAATCTAATCCACAGTGTAAACAAGTCGCTGATTTCGAACACAATCGTCGATGATCTGAGTGCGTTCATTGAGGCACGAGAAAAAGAAAAACTAAAGGAAAAATTAAAGCTGAATGCAAAGAAAAGTTCACGTGGTGAAAGTCACATGAACAAGTCGCGACCATCTCTTGTCAAAAATTCCAAACAAAAACAAGAGCCCATCATTGACTTGAGCGAGAAAAAAAAGAAAAGGTTTTCTTTCAACAATTCGTCGTCGTCTCCAAGTCAACGATCCACATCTAAACAGTGTAATGTAAATAAAGCCAAATTAGACTCGAATGGAACAGACGAGTTAGACAAAACGAAAATTTTACAAAGCGAGTCCAAGTTGAATGTAAGTTTGTTTTTTTTTTTTTTTTGTTTATGGCTAATTTTTATTAAGTAAAAAACGTTCATCTTTTATAAACTTTATTTTCATATTTTAATTAAATACAAATAACCAAATTTTCATATTATAATTAAATATAACTACACACTTTTGATCAGATAAAGTTGAAATAAAACTCTTAGACAAAAATTAGATCTTATTTAGAAAATAAACAACTTTTGAAGAAAATTTTTTGATATTTTTTGATAAGTACGGCAATAGATCGAATTACGATTAAGAAATACAAGCTATTGTTTCCATAAAAAAATTATTGTTGAAAATATTGTTTGAAATTTTTTTTCTACAAAGCTATTTTTTTTTCTAAATTATTAAATTACTAAATAGAAATTTTGAAAGTGCCTTTTTATGTTGAAATCTATAAATCTAATCAATTTAAAAAATTTCTTAAAAACTTTTTAATAATTTTAGGTACAAAACCGATTTTGAACGATTTTGATTCCAATTATTTATAGATCAAGCTTATTTTTTTTAATTTTCATTTCGATTAAAAAAAGATCATTTCCGAATAAATGGATAAGCATCTAAACATAGCAACATAATTATACTTTTTAATTTTTCTTGTCCTTTTTTATATATTTTTAACTTTCGAGTTCTTTGTCTACCAAGTTTGCTAAATTCTTTAATTAACGAAATAAGTTATTAAATTCTTTGATTATTTCTTAAAAATCAAAAACAATATAGAACAAATTAATTAAATAATTCTCTTAAAATTTGTGGCATCTTGAAGTTTAGGATCAAAAAGGAATTTTTTTATAACTTTTGAATATTATTTGATTAAGTCTCTCTGCTAAATGCTAAATAATGCAAAATACATGCTGAATATTGTGTGAGGCTCTGCAATATTCAGCATGTATTTTGCATTATTTAGCAATTAGCAGAGAGACTTAATCAAATAATATTCAAAAGTTATAAAAAAATTCCTTTTTGATCTGATTTTTTTGATCCTAAACTTCAAGATGTCAAAATTTGTTCAAAAAATTTCGACAAAATATAAAAAAGTGCATTAAAGACAAGGAAGGAAAAATAACGTTAAAAGCTATCAAATGATTTAATTTAAAAAAAAGAGACATTTTGAATTTTATCCTGCTGTTTTTTTTTTACAATAAAGTCAGTTCTTTCTTGGGCTTTTTTTTAACTTAAAGTTTTATTGAAAAATTTAAAAGAGAAAATCTTGTCATATGACATATGACTTAAATTTGTCAGAAAAAATATAAATTAAAAAAATAATAAAATATATTTTTTTTCTCTTTTTAGACTTCAAGACAACATGCTTAATTAAAAAAAAAAGTTTACATTATTTCTATTTTTACAATTGAAAATAATTTCATTTTCAACTCATTATATTTGTTTGTTTGTTTCTTTATTTTTTATTTTTCCTTTTTTAAAATATTGATCTGGAAAATGGTTTAAATATTTTTAATATTATTAAAATAAATTTATTCTAAAAATTGATTTTACTTTTTGAAAAAATTCATAATTCTCTACTAAAATTTCCATTGAAAAATAAAAATTCTTATTAATAATTGATCAGCCATTGGCAAATAATTTTAAAATAAAAAATGAAAAATTGTATTCCTATTATTATTTAATTTGTTATTGCTATTATTGTTGTAAATACAACGAAAAACATGTATTTTTTTGTATTATTTTAATATTTAATTTAAAGGAAGCTAATTTCAATGAGGTCAAGATATTTACCGGAACAAACATTGCCAAATTGGAAGATACCAAATTTGAAGTTTTAGCCGAGCAAACAGATAATGAAAAAAATGACGAATGCAATTCGATAAAATCGTTTCGCTCAGCTTCAACAGCTAATTCGTGCACATCAAAACGTAAATCGATGAGCAGCAATGTCGTCGAAAACGAACCCAAAAAGGCCAAGACACCAAAACCGGACAATGACGATTCGAACGATCTTCTAGCAAATAACAATCCGACATTGACCATTAATTTAGAAGATGCCAAGCTAGCTTGCCACAGTGGCATAGTCACACCGTCGACTTCTTCATGCGCTTCTTCCACTTCATCTAACTTTTCCAAATCGCCCGAATCTGTTGACATTCGTCCAAAATGCAAAAATCCACTCACCAATCATACACAAACACAATGTATTGATGTATTCGGAAATTTTCTAAACAAACAGATGGAACCAAATTGTGAGAGGGATTTGTGTGAGCAAACAAATGAGCCCAACAACAGCCTGGAGGAAATGTTGACCAAACAATGGGATCTAGGTGCTGATTTGTGCCGAAATTTGAGCAAAAAATTCGATTGTATGGACTTGCTTGATCTGCTGTACAAATGCAAGCAAGACAATTTGGAAATGGAAAAAAAGCTTAAACTTCTCGAACAAAATAATCTTGAGAATGAACAAATGAACAGAAAATTGAGTCGTTCGTTTAATCAAGCCGATGAAGCAGCGTCATTTAGAAAATTAATTCAGCCCTTAAACCAACACCAAAACCAACACGAACACGAACACGAACAAACCGCGTCCACATTCAGTTTTAACAAAGTTATAAACGACCAAGTGCAAAATCTTGTCACCACAAACAAATCGGCTTTTCAGGCGAGCACAAATTCTTTGAACTATTCGAATTTAATTCAACAGAGTTTGAGTTATTTGCATTCAAAATCACCTCATTTGTCGACCACCACTAACAATAGTAGTCTTCTCAATTTGTACAATAAACAAATGCAAAATCAATCGGCCACACAGCCCAACACTTTGGCTCACTTTCAAACCACTACTTGGAATGCTGGAACAGCAACATGCGACTTGCAGCCTCAAACTCCTACCAAGTCGAATCCTGCGCCTCATCCCACCGCTCAAAATAATGTAAATTCATCATGTCTCAACTCGTTACTAAGTCAAAATCAGTTGCTACACTCGTTTCAACAACTAAATCCAATGCAGCAACAACAAATAGCTAGCTATTATTATATGGCTACCACACCAACTCCCTCACAATCGATTGCGCCGTCGACAACAACTAATTACAACACTTGAGAAAATGTCATCTCAGGATTTGTACGTCTAATTAAATAAACTTGAATTCCTGCTCTCTATTTTCTTTTTCTATTTTCTTTTTCCTCTTCTTTTGTTTGAAAAAGGCCTTTCAATTTTTCTATAGTCTATTGTCTATTGTATATTTTAAGTTGTTTATTATTTGTTTTAATTTAGATCATTCGGAGTATAAATTTAAAAACAATTGTTAACAAAAAGCAATGTTCTGCTGCTAGTTAGAAACGAGACCACTAAACCCACTTTGCCCATGTTTGTTTTGACCATTTTTGTTTATTTTCTTTAATTAATTAACAGTTTAATTTTACTTTTGAATAAAAATTGAAATATTTAAATCAAATATTTTATTTTTAAGCATATCTTTATCAATTCATTTTTTTTAAATACTCAATGTTTTAGTTTATAAATTTTTTATTAATGATGATATATTAGCTTTAAAAATGCAAATGCATTAACATTTTGTGAGCAATCATTGATCAAAGCCTTCAAAAGCAATCAAAATGTTCTTTGTTTTGCAAGTTTTTAGCGATTTCGCACAGACCTAATGCTAATACTATGTAGGCAACTTGAAGTTCATGATCATAATCAAATGATCAAAATTTATTTGATTCAAATCTTAATAAAAAATGATGAAATTAGATGTTTTTAAAGTTTTTTTAAATTAAACATAAGATGTTTATTATTTTAATTAAAAAAAAACAATTCTTTTTTTTCTAATTGACCTTTAATTGATTCTTCTAAAATCCTTATTCGGAAATTTTAAAGACAAATTTAAAATCGACATTAAGGTATCCAAATTATGACTTTAAATGATATTTTAATATTAATTAAAATATTTTACGGCGAAACAATGTTGAATTTTGTATTGCTAAATTTCAAAATATTGATCAAGAATTTTATTGACTTCAGACAAAAATTCATATAATTTTCTATCTAATTATAGATTAAACAAATAATGTTTAATAAAGTATAGTCATTTATTATTGAAAAATTGATAAAAAATACCATTTTATTTGAATCAAAAACTAAAAATTTTGATTTGAAATTTACATTTGATCATGAACTTCAATTTGCCTACTATGTACCAGGTTATGATACATTTTTTCCAACATTTTTTCCAACATTTTTTACACCTTAATTTTTGTTTTGTTCTCCATTGCAAAATTCACAATGCCTAATGTTAATGCATTTACATTTGTTTGCAAGCTAATTTATCCATTCAAATAAAAAAGTTATTAAGAAAAAATGGAATAAAAAGCCAAAAGAATTGTTAAAGAACGGGAGTCAGACCTTTCTGACAAGTCACTTCCGAAAAGTCATATCCGACAATTTTAACTAAATAATCACAATGAAATAACATAACCTATTTTTTAAATTTAAATTTGATAAATAGTTAGGTAAACGATTAGATTACAAAAATTAATTGTTTTATTTCAATTAACGTAATCATCCGAATTGAGTGACATGTCTTTAAAATAGAGTCTATTTTAACTCTATTTTAGTGACACGCTGTTATAACATGTAAAAGATTGGCATCTTGAAGTTTAGGATCAAAAAAATCAGATCAAATAGTATTTTGTTTATAACTTTTGAATGGTACTTGATTAAGTCTCTCTCTGCAAAATGCTAAATAATGCAAAATACATGCTGAATATTGTATGAGGCTCTGCAAAAACTCTGCATTTTGCAGCAAAATGCACGCCATTAAAAAGTATTTAATTTGACTGCGCAATTTAAATGCAGAGTTTTGCAGAGCCTCATACAATATTCAGCATGTATTTTGCATTATTTAGCATTTTGCAGAGAGAGACTTAATCAAGTACCATTCAAAAGTTATAAACAAAATACTATTTGATCTGATTTTTTTGATCCTAAACTTCAAGATGCCAAAAGATTTTATAGTGACATGCCACTAAAAAATTTAATGACATGTCAGTAAATTCGGATAATTACGTTAGTTAAAGTTTTCAGCTATGACTTTGTCGCAAAGGTCTGCCAGCCCAAAGCACTTCAACTTGCTTATTTTTTCGATAAATTTTAATCTGATGATAATGATCGTAATTTTGAAAATCACAAGGCATTGTTTTTGTGAATAATGTGAGCTATTTTTGTTGAAAAATATTCGAGACAACTTGTCAATAGATAAAAAAAAAAACAATTTAAAGCAAAAAAATTGTTTGTCAAATTGATAAATATTTAGTATTTGTTACATAATTATAATATTCGATTCAAATACACAAACAATTTAGAAGAAACAAAATATTTAACATTGTTGTTTGTATGAAAAATTAAATGAATGAATAGACTATTTTCAAAAACATATGTCTTTTTCAAAAATAATTATCTATTTTTTGATGAGTATTTTTTTCAAAATTCCAAGAATAATTTCATTATTTAGTTTATTTTTAAATAAAAATTGTCTAATTTTTGCATTCGTACACTACCTTTAAAATAATAATCAGCAAATTAAAAAAAATGGTAGTAAAATGGTCCAACATGGACAAAGACATTGGAGTTAATGATTCAAATTTGATTGATGACTATATAAAGATGTCAAAAAATTTCAATCAAAATTTTAATCAATCTAAGTTGCATTATTTAAATGGTTATCTATATGAATCGCCGACCCATAAAGGTGTTGCGTGCTGGCGCGCTTTGGATGATTTTCATAAGCTAGAGAACATAAAACACTTGCTAGCTGCAGTAGATTTTGAGACAGATTTTAAGTCTACTTATCAACCGAATTATACCCATCCATTTGCATTAAACTTTGAGCATAGTTTATTTCCGAAATCAAATCAAATTAATTACCATAATAATTACCTGTCAAAGTCTTCAAAAACAAAAACCAGTATTTACGAAGGATGCTACAACGCTCATGACCTGCAAACCAGTCTTGCCATCCAGAAAACGCTAAACAACATTTATGACACTTTGAATAAGAGCTATGAAAGAAAACACACGAGTAAAAAAATAACAGATTCTTCTAAAAGTATTCACGAAACAAGATTGCTAAATGAATACCAAAAATTGAAATCAAATATTGAATCATCATCACAAACAATAAGTTCAAAAAGAACTAGCACAAAAAGCCAATATGATTTTGAAGAGATAAAATCTGAAAAATCGTCAGAAAAATCGTCAGAAAAATTAGAACAAGAGTCTTTGAACAAAATCGAAGATGATCTTAAGTCAAATTGCGAAAACGATTTTGACGACGAGTCATCGATTTCGTCATCTTCTTCTAGAGTTTTTTATCAGAAAACCAAGAGTGCTCAGACAAAAAAATACATTCCTCCAAAAAGAAATAGACATAGAGTTATGTCTCATTTGGATAAGGAATTGAGCAGTTCGGACCTAGAAGTAAAAAAGAAAGCAGAAAGCAAGACTCGTCAATCTGCGTTCAAACCAGTCGCAGATCAGCAATTTTTAGAATCAAAATCAAATAAAAAGCCTATAATAGATAAAACTGACGAAGAGCTAATTTCTGAATTTGAAAAAATTTCTCCAATTAATTTCAATAAATTAAATAATAGCGATAAAACTAAAATTGAAGAGTTATATAATGATTTAAAAAGTAACAAAAGTAATAAAAGTAATGATAACGTTTCTATTAAGTTGGATTCAAAAAGTCTAAAGAATTTAGAAAGAGAATCAGTCATCAAAATTAAATCAAGTAATGAGCAAGTTGAGCAAACCACAACCAAGACAAATATTCAAATACCAACTTCACCAGAAAATGTAAACGATCATTTGATTGAAGTTTATCAAGCAGGCGGTAACAAAAAACCAATTGCTCCTAAAGCCCCTCAAGTTCCTCAAGCCTATCAAAGGCCAAAAGGTCCAACCAAGTTACAGCCTAATCAACCTAATAGTGGTAAAATTCAAAGACCAATTTATTATGCCAATGACAAAAATAATGATATGAATAGCTCAAAAAATAATAGAAATCCAAGTATAAAAGAAATTATTGCTCGAGTAAGACAAAAAGTAAAAGCTAGATAAGCAAGATGAAAATTTGCTTTTGAATAAATCTAATTTTTATACAATATGAATTTAAATTTTTGGCAATAGAAGAAATAAAAAAAAATACTTCTTTTACTTTAAAATTAATTTTGATAAAAAAATTAAATAAATTATTTAGAGATAATGAAATTTAGATAATTTGACGCATTTAGTTTTATTTTTAAATACCGAGAGTTAATTAATAAAATTAGCAATAGAAAAACTTTAATTCTTAATTTTTTCGTAAAATATTCATTTACAAAATTTTCATTTAATAAAAAAAAAAATTTGAGAAGAGAAAAATCAACATAAAGTTCTACTATTAATAAAGTTCTTGACAAGAAAATTTTATTTAAAAAAAAAAAATAAAAATTTCTTATTAATTAAATTAAAATTAATTCAAATAAGAAAAAGTTGCCTGACAATAGTTTGGGTCTCTTTTTCTTTTTCTTTTTTTTTTATTTCTTAGCTGACCGTCACTTCGGTGAACGTTCATGCTCTACTTACTTGTTAAAATAATTTGCAAAAACGCGACTAAGTGAATAATCGATAGAAATTTCAATTTCTTCTCTAAATTAATTAAAACATTTCTAATACTGTGTTTTGTATATATATTTTTTGCTAATTTTTAATTATCCATAAACTTAATTTCAGGTAAGATATCTGAAATATTTTCATAGATGACAGTTTTGCCCAATTTTGAAATAATTTTAGTTATTTGGAAGTTTTTTCTTTTTGTTTAAGCTTCACTTGACTTTCATCTAGGTGCAAAATAAAAAAACAACTTTTGAAATTAAACAAAAAATTATCAAAGCTTTTTATTATTTATTTAATATGTTTTACAGATTTGAATAGATGGCATACGGCACATCAAAAAATGATCATTAATTATGAAAAAAGAGTCCTCTAGACTAAATTTTGAAAATGATTAATTTACGTTGTCATTAAAGTTGCTTCAATTGAATGTTGGTTTGAATAGCCACAACATTCAAAACTCAAGTAAGTACAGAGGAAAGAAATGATGATTAGTATCATGTTTGTAAATAAAATGAATAGATAGTCGAATAGTACACCTATAGAAATAATATTTAAATTATGTGCCCGATTTAGCATTTGGTGATTTAAAGTTAATTTCAAGCTATGTGTGTTTGTGTTTATGTGTGTGTGTGTGTGTAGTGATGGATCTCTTAAGGCGTTTTGAAAATGATAAGCTTTTGAAATTGTCAAAAAAATTTATTAACCTAATTTTAAAATCTTTATTTTTTGTATTTTTTTTTTTGTTTTGATAATTAACTTGAGTCAAAAGTGATCGATTTCAAATATTATTTAGGAGAAAAATTACTAATTTAAAATTGGTCTTTTGTTATCGTCAAAATTTATTCACAAGGCTTATTTATTTACCTGCTTAAGTTGTAAAATTTTGTTTTATTCCATTAAATCTCAACAACAACAACAACAACAACAACATATGGATTTGAGAGCAAAAATTTAAATTTCAATCCAACACCGATACATACTCGCGTTTAAACGAAGCGAAAACTAATAACAACCGAATAAATAATTTCTTTTTTTATACGTACATATGAAAAAAAATATATAAAAAAAAATAAATATATATACTTATATATATATATATATATATATGTACATAAAATATTAAGCTCTTTTTTCTTTGGGTTTTTTTTTTTGAATTTTTATTAAAAATTGTAAAATTCTAACAAAGGTAAAGAACAAAAGTACTAGACTTATAAGTTGTAGGAGTTTTTATTATTTTTTGCTAAGTCGCTCAAATATAGTAAGGTAAACAACTATAAAATCTAATTTTATTATTTTATGGGGTTAATTGTTTTTTTTTTTTTTGTTTTTTTTGCTTAGAATTTTTACAAATACATTATTCTGAAATAATGACTGAGTCGAATGCGTTGAAGTTGAAGCTTGGCGATTCGATGCAAGACGATACGACTCCGGCCGATCTATACGATCATCAATTCGAAAGGCCGCTAAGTCCGCTGTATCGGAGTAGCTGCCGCACTAGATTTCAACAAAAACACGAATCTTTTATTGTTCAGGATATTCTAAAGGAACAAGATTTGTCAAGAGCGGGATACTTGTTCACTTTGAACAACGATGTACTTTTGAACAACTTTCCGCTAACCATAGAGCTCATAAAGACCATTATTGATTCAGAATTCTACATAACCAATCTAAATCAGCAGTCAATAGTCGAAATTGTTCTCACCAGATGCATAACTGCGCTCAGGGAGACCAAAATGATTGTCAACTACTACGACGATCTCTTAGACCTGCTCGACATATGTCTCAGATACAACTTAAACTGCACCAAAGTGCCAGGCAGCTTGAGCTTTCGCAATAGTCTAATCTCGACCAAAGACTACTATTACTATTACGACTACGACCCCATATTGAACACTTCGATGACTTTGATTCCGGGCAGCGCGGCCAACAATACGCCTCATGCCAACATAGTATCAGACATTCTCAGCTGCATTCTATTGGACTATTTGGACGTGGACTTGTCGGCCAAAGCTATACCCTATTGTATAAAACTAATCCAGCATCCGAACTGTAAACACGAGCTATTGCGCGAAATCACCAGCTATTTGAGTTTGATAGCGTGTCGTTCTGCTGACCTCTTGGTCAATCATGTCTACTATATTGTAAGTGGAATGCTCAAAGCTGCATCTAACCAATTCGGTCTGGCTCATTTGTTATTCCAAATATGCGAGGCTCATGTCGAGTGCATTTACCCGTTGGTCAAACACTTGGTCAGATCTCTCAAGCTCTTGTCATCGTCAAATGACTTGATAAACATATTTCAAATTATGTATTTGGTCAGCATTAATCATGTTCAAGTAATAAATAAGTTTAAAATAAATTTTTTAATTCTCTTTGGTTTTGTGAAATTCAGTACAAAATGATAAAAAGAACAGAAAAAAATGTGACAAAAAAAATTAAATAACTTTTTTTCCAAAGGTTTAAACTTTGTTCTGTAAATGGAAGATAGTGCTACATTCACAGTTGCATCAAATATCAAGGTCTGCTAAATTTAAGCAGAAATTAAATTTCAATAAAATCGTGCGTGGTGCATTTTGCAGAGATTTTGCATATCATTAGCAGATTTTTACAGTTGATGCAACTTTGAATGTTGTACCATTCTGCGTTGACAAAATTAATTTTAAAATATTAGAAAAAAATTTATTTAATTTTTTTACACTTTGAACTTCTCAAAACCTTGTCTTTTTTGTTCTTTTTTTTTTTTGTTTAATTTAATCTTTTAGCTCATAATTGTTCATTTGGATGATTTGATTGTGTTCCTTGGAGACGAATTGTTCAATGACATTTTACTGGACATCATTTTTAGCATTAGCACACAGACGCCCATAGCATTGGAGAACTATTTGATTTTGTTTGAAAATCCAACATCTATTTATTTTGAGTCGTATAAAATTGACAAAATTTTAAGCACCGTGGGAAAATCACTTAGGGTAATTGGAAAATTTTTTTGTTTTCAAAATTTTTTTAAATTGAAACAAAAAAATTTAATTGCTCTTAATCTAGAAAAAGTCCGAGTACTGCACTAATCTTTTGCTAGAAAGAATAAAACATCTGATAAAAAGAACAGTTAAAATGAACTGTTTGAACAAAAGACTAAGTCACACCAAGTCAGCCGAGAGTGACGACGAAAACTTGGTCGAAAAAGTGATCATTGACAAAGAGATTCAAATTTATGAATATCAAAAAAGATATATTCAAATTTTGGCCGAAATATACGAAATTGCCAATGTGTTTCCCAACATTTTAAGTAATTTAAACAAAAATTTCTCTATTAATTTTTTTTTAAAATTCTAAATTTTCATTTATTTATTAATTAATTAATTTAATAGAAACAAAAAAACAAATACATTTTCTTATTAAGATCATTATTTTAAAAAAATATGTGACTTGTTCCAAAATCCGCCCGAAGACATTCAAATTATAATTGACAAATTCAACAATTTGAAAGCTGAAAACTCTTCGTAATATTTTTAAAATAAACAATTCTTGAATTTTTCATTTTATCAAGTTGTTTTTTTTTGTTGTTGTTGTAAATGCAGAATATGCAGCAGTAGTCGCGATGATTTGGCCGAAGAGAGTAATTCAGACGAAAATGGTGCCAATCACCCAAGTGATTACATTAACTTGGAAAAATTAGATCACCAAGTTGAACAAGATTTGCTCAATATAGAAATAAGCAAACTTAAGGATGACATCAACAAAGTTTGCAAGCTCAAAATTGACGAGTCCAACAAAGACATTGAAGACGAAGACGACTTTGATTCACACAATGAAAGAACCAAAAAAGAAATTGAAGATTTTATGCGAACATTTGACAAAGAATTGGAATTTTCCGAAAATGAAGAAAACAACAATTTTTATGAAGACTCGCTTGATGACAATTTAAATGAGAACAACGACAACAATGAGAAAAACGCCAAAAACGACAACCATGGAAACAAAGTGGCAAAATGTGAAAGTCCAAAGTATGAGGAATGCGAATCGATTCAAGTGTCGGTCACTAGTTACAAGCCAATAAACGAAATATGCAATTACTCAATAATATCGAGCAAAATCGACGAGGAAAATGAACAAAGCGACGCTTTAATTATAAACAATCTGTCACCAAGCTCTGACTCGTTTCGCATTCATTTGGATCAAAAAATTTCCAAAGCCAGTCATCCCATTAGCTCGACCATTCGAATCCAGCCCGATATTCAACAGCTAAAATTGGATGTTGTTCACCGTTTTTTTATGAAACACATGGACAAAGTAAAAAGTTATATTGACAATTTGAATGAAAATTTTCAGCTTCCCGTGCCCGATTTAGTTGAGATTATTGACTATCAAAACACAAGTTTAGATGAGAGCACTGACAAAAGCCACAATTCTGCTGCCAACAATTCATATCGCGTCTCATCGCTACGTCGACATGCTGTCAACTCAGGTCTTAATGGTAAATAGAATAATTTTAAAATTTAATTTAATACTTTAAAATAAAATAATTTTTTATTTTTTTTATTTATTTTTTTTTTTAATTTAGATTTTTTATTGAAAAAATTCAAAACAAAACGAAGCGAAGCGTTGATCAAATTTTCATGTTCAATTAAGTCCCAAGACAATTGTCTTTTTAGTTATAATTTTTGTGAAATACCCACTAATTATGCATCTATTTGGATACATCTTAAAATTTTATCTATTCAAGTAATTTAGCTTGTATTCAAATATTAAAAAAATAGCCTCTATTTATTTATTTTTTTTTAATTAATAAAACAATAGGCTGGCCTAAACGAGCCTTTAAACCAAGAAAATGATCAATACACAAAACTGAGACTTATTTACGAGAAGCTAAATGACAAAATGCCTTTTAATCTTCTAGTGACTTCTTCGTTTCCTTCTGAAAAACAGTTGAATGATCTGAGAAACGAACTTGTTGAAAGCAGGATGCTGGATTTGTTTGAGTGCAGTGAAAATTCGCATCAAAAATGGTCTTGTTTTGTTTGCGCAAATCCGCAGCGCTCATCGGATCTGTTCGATGAGAACCATCATTTAATTCAGGGACAATTGAAAGAAAAGCACGGAAAGTGGAAATTTTTGCGCAGATGGCACAAACGTCTATTTACACTTACAGGTGGAAGTATTGTTTATTTTAAAAAGGACATGGTAATTTTAGTTAAAAGCTTCTTTTTTTTTTTTTTAAATTTTGAAACAAAATTTATTTTTTCTCTTTTTTAAACAGAGACAAGAGAGCTTGAATGTCAAATACATAAAAGAAATACAAGCAGTGCGATCATCATGTGCGTCAAGATCAAAAACAAAAAGAGAAGTTCCCAAAGCATTCGAGATATTTACGAATACAAACAGCTTTATTCTGAAAGCCGAAAACAGTAATGACGCCGAAAAGTGGATTCAATATTTGAAGATATCTAAAGCGCTCGAAAATCAACGCTCAAAATCAACCACTCTTAAATCCAACTTTTTGCCAAATTAAAAAAATGTCACTCATATGATTCCAAGCATTAGAAATTTAACTTATTTTTTTTATTATTGTTTAAAAAATTAATAATACATAAATAAAATTAAATAGTAAAAAAAAATTTTTTTTTATTTTTTTATGCTTCTTTTTTGGTCGCTGTCGAGGTCGCTGCTCCGGCAGCATTTGCCGGCTTTTTCGGAAACATTTTATAATACTCCTCAGCGTACGCACTAATCTCTGATCTGTGTCTATTAAAATTGAATCTCTTATCATTTTTGTCCACATCAATCTAAAAAAATAAATTAAATCTTAGAAAATTAGAAAATTTAAAGGATCATAGGACAAACCAATGGTGTCGTTAACCATCCGATTTCTTGTGATGATGTCTGAGGAAATTGATACTTTTTAGTCGGCTCCAAATTGGCTCGCTTAATCATTTCGACAAAATTCGAGTCAGCTTCATCTTGAACTAAATCTGGATAGGTATTGGGTTTAGCAGCCAATATTTCTCGCTTTGTAAAAGGGTTAATCGAAAACTTTTCATATAATCTTTGTTCTCTAAGCTCTTTTTTTATTGTCTCAACCAAAATAGCTTGCTCGTGGACAATATTTTTAGCCGGTTTGTCAATAGGTTTCTTGGCATCTGTAGCCATCTTCTACCTAACAAAAATAAACGAATAAATTAAAAATTTTAAAACTAAAAACTTTATTTAATAAAATTAAGTGTTCAAAAAAATCATAAAATTTAATTACCATGGAAACGATAATAGCCTCTTTGACATAAGCATAATTACAATCAAAAATAAAACAAAAATTCTTCTTTCAAAATATTTTTATAACTTAAGATTAAGATTAAATTTGATAACTAAATATTTGTGTACGCAACCAAAAAACACCGAGTTTTGTTGGTAATTTTACTGTCTAATCGATCAATTAAATGGACCTTAAGAATGTTATTTTTCATGCTAAAAATTGTATAATATTTATCATAAAATTAAAAACTCTTATTATTTAAAAGACAAGGTCGAGAAGCTTTTTTAAAAACTAAATTTAAATTTGACCAAGTCAATTTATTTAATAATGATTGAACTGAATTAAAAATAAAAACATCGTGAAAAAAAGCAATATTCAATTTATATGACATGTCTTAAAAAAGATATAAGTGAACTTTTGTTAAAAATACATCCGGTTTTATTGAAATTAGGATTTCAAACATAATCAAATTTCTATTTTTAATTGAATTTCATAAAAGCTGAAACTATTTTTAATAATTTTTTAATTTATTCACATTTTATTAAATGTCATTAATAATGAATTTCTATTTTTTTTAAAAACAGTGCTCAATTTTGAATAACATGTCACTAAAATAGAGTACTCTATTTTAAAGACATATCAATAAATTCGGCTAATAACGTTATTAGCATTTTTGATTTATATTTTCTAGACGGGATAAAATTTCAAATTTCTCATTTTCAAATTTTCATGTTTTGCAAGTTAAAAAAAAGATGCTTATTTCAAAAAGACAACATATTTAATTAATTAAACAACTAAAAAATTGATTCAACGAAAATTAGATTTCATCTTTTTGTTGGCAAATAAAACCTTTGAGGAGCCATGTTTTACCTAAAATATCTTATTTTACTTGTTATATAATCTTTCAAATAAACTTTGAAAGTATTTTTGTTCAATCCAAAATAAATATCAAGACAATTTTATCTTTCTAGATTAATTTATTTGTTATTACTCAACAGCAAGAAATTTTAATCTTATATTTAAATAAAATTAAAATCTTATTTTTTTATATGATAGAAAAATTGAATTTTATTAAGTAAAAAACAACTATGACAAACCGTGAACTAAGATTATACGAGCTTATTTGCTCACCTTCAAATGTTAATTTGATGATCTACATTGACTGCAAAAAACTTTGTCCAAATCATGTAAAAAACGCTTTTAGAATGGTAAAAAAGCGCCATCCTTATTTTCGCATGAAGATAGAAACAAATAGTGAGAGTAAATCACTTGAATATGTTGAAATGGAAACTCAAAATGAATTGGAATCAATTTACCTAGACGTTTTTGAACTTAAAAACGAAACAGAATTAAATGAATGGCAATCGAGATTAATTAATTTTGGCTCTAAACCAAGAGATAGCACAAAATCAACTTTTTACCTTGAGTTATACTCCTTTGAAAATAAACATCAACTTTACATATGTGTTAATCATTCAGGTATTCTTGAAAATTTATTTTTCTTCTATTTTGAATATTTTAACTTTGCCCGAAAAGGTATTGATGGCCCTGGTCTATTTCAGGCAATTCGAGATTTTTCTGCTTATTTAGATTTAATTTTGGAAGGAAAAAAAGACTTGGAAGTTGAATCAAGAGATTTTCTGGATGTACACGGAAATTATGATCATTCATTTGATTTAGAAGAACTTAAAAAAGAGTCAATTATTGAAAAATTTCTAGAGCCAGTTCAAGTCTTGCATTATCAAGATGAAACAAAGCCTTTTATTAATTCAAAATTTTTTCAATTAGACGAACTTGCCACAAAAAATTTAATAAATAATTGCAAAACAAATAATTCAACCATCCAAGCAGCACTGTCCACAGCCATGATGATTTGTTTGATTAATTCAAAAGAAAAACTAGAAGAGAAAATTACTTTTGTTAATTCTTGTCCATGTAATATGCGATCTTTTCTAAAAGATGTTTCTTCACAAGACATCATTTGCGGATCTTCGGCATTGATTTGGTCACAAAATATCAACTTGGCTAATGATAGTGTTTGGAATCTTGTAAAAGAAAATACAGAAAAGATAAAAATGAAATTGAATGAAAATCATGGTTTAAAATGGTGGTTGAAACTAAAAAATTCTATTAATTTCCAAAAATTTTCCATAATGAGCTCTTCAATGGGAGTTGTTTCAATGGATGAGACAAAGCTTAAAAATTTCAAAATTGTAGATTTAAGATTTCTTGGATCAGCTTATAATGTTACGCCTGGAAATGCTGGCATCATGACTCATGCTTTTACATTTTTAGATAGATTTACCTTTAATTTTTCGTATACATATCCAGCTCTAGATGAAAAATGGGCTCAAATATTTTCAAATAACTTGAATCTAATTTTAAGACATTTAGCAAATCAAGAGTCCTTATGCACAAAACTTCAAGATTTGCTGGATAGTTTAGAAAAATATTAAACAATTACTTAATATAGAACAAATATTTTTAAAATAAAAATTTTTTAAAGACTTTATTTTTATATCTAAATTTTCAATGTATTATTATATTTATTTAAAAAAAATTAATTTTTTAAGAGCCTACTTGATATAAAAGTAGTTTCTTATATTGCTCTTCTAAATCGTTTTTAAAAGTTAAGATAAAAATAAACTATGATTCCAATAGAAGACAAATATTTTTAGCATCAATTTGGAAATAATTAAATATTTTATCAGGTTATAGGCCAAGTTGTATAAATTCTGAGGCGATTTGACCATAAGGAACCTATTAAAGAATGAATTTGAAAATTTTAAAAATTTCTGTCAACCAAATCATCGATAATTCGAGAAATTTTTTTATCTATTTACAAAATCCATTTTTTTGGTTAAAATTAATCGGGAGTTCTTTTCTTGGATTTTCAGCTTTGTATATCGGGTAAAAATATTAAATGAAAAATTTTATGAAAATTTAATTTTTTAAAAATAGAAAAATATGGTTTTCGTACAAATTTTTCAAAAAAAGAGGTATTAAAACTCCTGAATATACTTTTTTTTATGGAAATTATCTACAACTTACTAAAAATAATGTAATTTTAATTTATCTTCTAAAAAATTTATATATTCTTCTTTTTTTAATAATTAAAAGAAATACTCAGAGGTGTTAATGAAATGGACCAAACAGCTCGGTAAAACCTTCGGTTATTATCAAGGCCACTTGCCAATTTTAGTCACCAGTGATTTGGACATGATCCAAGAAGTTTTTGTCAAACAGTCGAAAAACTTTTCGGCAAGAAAAGTTATTTTATTTTAAATAACAAAATCGGGGTTGTGAAATTCATTTCAATTTGATCGTTTCAATTCAGAAAAATTTGAATACCTTTTTTACTATAAGGAATTATTTAGTTCTGTAAAATGCTTAATGTTTAAGCAACTTTGCTTAATCCGAAAATATATGTATGCAAAAACTCTGCAATATACTTGCACAGTTGATTAGAATACTTTTTAATGGCGTGCAAAATGCAGAAAATTGCAGAGTATTTTGCAGACCTATTTTTTTGCATTAAGCAAATTTGCTTATAATTAAGCATTTTATAGAACTAAATTATCTCTTTTAGTAAAAAAGTTATTCAAGTTTTTCTGAATTGAAAAGATCGAATTGAAACGAACTTCACAACCCCAACAAAACCAAATTAAAATTAAATTTTAAAATAAAGAGAGTGCCTGGTTCAAAAGATGACTTTTCACTTGACCATATGCTTTTTACTGCGTCTGGAACAAGATGGAAAATAATAAGAAATATTGTAAATCCAACATTTTCTTCAGCTAAACTAAGAGATTTATCCCATTTACTAATCAATTGTACGAATCGTTTAAATTTTATTTTGGAAAAAGAGATACAAAATGAAATTGACATTTCTGAGTAATATTTTAGTCAAATCAAATAAATATATTTTATTTTTTCAAACTTTTTGAAAATGAACAGATTTTTTAAGAGATTTACCATGGATAGTATTTGGAGTTGTGCTTTTGGAATTGATGCAAAAATACAGGAAAATCCACAAAATGAATACAATCGAAGATCTGAAGCTATATTTTTATTCCTCGGCAAAGAAAATGCAATTAGTTTTGTTACAAATTATTTGCATGAATTTCAAGATATCATTTTAAAATTAGCACTTTTTTCTGAAAACTATCTAAATCGATTTATAGATTTTACCAAATACGATCCACTTTACTGGTTCATGAACCATTTATTCAAAATTGTTGAAATTAGAAAATGCGATGAAAACAGAAGAAGAGATTATTTACAACTTTTGATTGACGCCGAGGCTGACATTGATTACACCAAATTAGCTTCAGAATTCAACAATGCTCCACTTGATAAAAAGCTTTCAATTAATGTAAATTAAAAAGAAAAAAATTTAAATAATTAAAATAATTATCAATTTTTTGCTCTTATAGGGAATTAAATTAAATTTAATATCTTTTATGCTTGCTGGATACGAAACAACAAGTTCGGCCCTGACTTATGCTTGTTTTGTTCTGGTCAAATATCAAGATGAACAAAAAAAACTTTATCAAATAATTAAATCACATTTTAGTTCTGACCGGCAAATAGATTCGGAAAATGTGCAAAAAATTGAATATTTAGATTTTTTCTTGAAAGAAGTTCTTAGATTTTATCCACTAGCTAATCCGTAAGACCTTATAAATTTTTTTAAATATTTTTATTAAAACAAAAGATTTAAAAGGGCAGTGAATAGACGATGCACAAAAACAACATGGGTTAAGGGCATCATGATTCCAAAAGATCTTGTAATATCTATCGATGTGATGAGTTTGCATTTTGATGCAGAACTTTGGGGCCCAGTCAATCCGAATTTATTTTATCCAAAACGACATGAAGTTAAAAGAAACCCACTAGCATTTATGGCATTTGGCAATGGACCTAGATACTGCTTGGGAATGAAATTTGCTTTGCTTGAATTAAAGATAGCCTTATGCAAATTGTTGATAAATTTTGAATTGTTGCCAACTGAAAATTTTCCCATTGAATTGGAAATAATAGAAACAATAGTTCGTAGACCAAAAAATGGTCTAAAAATTTTTTTAAAAAAAAGAGAATAAATTTTTTTATTTTTTTATGAAAAAAATTTAAAAAATCAAAAAAAATCTTTAATTAAATTTTATATTTTTGTTCAGAAAACTCATGACTCATGACTTTCCAATTTTACTTCCAGACGAAATTAAAATAGAAACAATAAGCCCTTTGATCAAAAATTGATTAATTTTAAATTAAATGTTAAAAAAAATTGTTTACCAAAGAGTCCAATGGCCGAAGCAAATATTTCAACTATTAAAATTTTAACAAATAAAGTGGGATTTTGAGCATCAGCCAATGCAGCGCCTGAACCTACAACGCCAAGAGCAATACCACAAAATAGATTTGACCATCCGACCGTTAGACCTGCGCCGAAAAGACGATAACCACCTCTGTAATCGGACATAATTGTCTCTTGACTTGAAACACTCTGATTGTTGATTCCATTGCTAATTACTACCGACATTATGATTCCATAAATGGCAGCTGCCTCACAGAATACGATGCTAACTAAGTTTTTTGTTCGAATTCGTGGCGCTTTTACACCGCCTCCCAGAATCGAGGAGCCTATCGAAAATATGCCAATGGCAGCACCGATTACACTTAAAGAAACAGCCGAGGCCACTCCTAAACCAGCCCACATGTACGGATTAAGCGATGTCAACAGCCAGCCAATGTCAAATCTAAAGCCGTAACCAGTGAACATGTAAGTTAGACCGGCATAAATAAACAGCAGCAATGACAACGAGCTGGCCCCAATCGTAAACTTATTTAAAATTTTCATTTCTTTAACTTTATCTTGTGATTATTATTATTTTTTGAAAAATAAAAAAAAAATAAAAAATTATCTTTTATTATCTTTTAAGTCATGAGGCTAGAAAAAAAAGAAAGAAAAATTCAACACAAAACTTTATTAAAATATCACATAGAAATGAAAAAATTTGTTTCTTAATTTTTTTGTAAAGGAACGACTTTAAACGTAGCTAATTGACTCAGTTATGTTTATTTCTATAATAATATAAATAAATAAATAGAGGAATAAAAATAAAGTTATAAATAGTCAAAGGATGATTAGTTTTTGTCGCCGATTCGAGCGCCAGACGATTGCAGTATTGACACTATAAGACCAAAAAGTCCAATAGCCGATGCAAAAATTTCCACAATCAGTATTTTGACAAACAAAGATGGATTCTGGGCATCGGCTAGCGCTGCTCCAGAGCCGACAGCTCCGATTGCAATGCCACAAAACAAATTCGACAAACCAACAGTAAGACCGGCGCCAAACAATTTAAATCCGGCATTGTAATTTTTTTGTACAACCGAATCGAGAACACTGTTTTCAATGTTGTTGGACAAAACAATTGCCATTATGATGCCATAAATTGCCACAGCTTCACAGAAAATGATGCTTACCAAATTTTTTGTTCTAATCCTCGGAGCTTTAACGCCGCCGCCAACGATTGAGACTCCAGTCGAATAAATGCCAGTAGCTGCACCGACCACACTCAGTGAAATGGCCAAACTAATACCAACACAAGCCCACATGTACGGAGTTATTGACGTCAAATACCAACCAATATCGAAACGAAAACCATAATTGGTCAGCATGTAGGTTAGACCAAAGTAGATTGAAAGTGCGGTGGAAATAGAGACCGCTCCGATCGACAAATTTCCGTAGCCCATTGCTTTAAAAAATCTAAATTTTTCTTGTTGAATTTTTTTTTTAATTTTTTTCTAATTAATAAAAACAGCTTGGATAAATTTGAACCAGAAAAAGAGTTGCTCTCAATGAGTGGATCATAAATCTGGATTTAAGAAAAAAATTAAATTCTAAATTATGATAATAGATAATTGACGGTGAATATCTTGATATTTCTAGTCGGCATATGATTTATGTGTATTGAATAGAATTATTTTCTTTTTCAATGAAAAAATGCAAATTTTTTTTATTTTATTATAATAATTTTAAGGATTGCATGATTAAATTTCCAATTCCTCTAATTAATTAATTGACAAACATTTCTCTGATAACTAAACAAATTTGACATTTTTTTCATAAATAAACATCTCGCAACTTTTTCTACTTAATTCTCTCCAAGAGAATTAATTTAATAAAATATTAGTTTAAATTTTTAGCTGACATTTTATTAACTCCTTCACAAAATTTACGTGACCAACATTTTATTTATTTTCGGATTTAGCAAATTTGCTTAATCCAAAAATAAATGTCTGCAAAAACTCTGCAAAGGAATTGCACAGTTCATTAGAATACTTTTTAATTGCGTGTAAAATGCCGAAATTTGCAGAGTATTTTCTGACTTATTTTATTGCATTAAACAATTTGCTTAAAATTGAACATTTTACCGAACTAAATTATCTATTTTAGTAAAAAATTTATTAAAGTTTTTCTAAATTGAAAAGAACTTCACAACACCATTTATATAGTTGTTAACTGAATGCATACAATCACTGACTAATGGTAATTCAAACTTTAGATTAAGATTATCTGAATTAATAAAAAATCTAGTTTATTTTAACTAAAATCAAGTTTTTTTTAAATATAATTTGGGTGTGAAATCCAGATCAGGTCCAAGCGGCTTTAGCCCTCTTTTTGGGAAAAATTTAGAAAATTTGATAAAGAAATTTTTTAACCAAAATCAATGATAAAATAGCAAAAATGTTATTAATTATTATTATTAATTTATCAATTTAGTTTTTCAATTTATATTCGAAAGACTCTTAAAATTTTATTTTTATTCGGAATTAATTAATTTTATATTTAAAATCATTCTTTAATAATGATAAATAAAGATCAAACTAGCCGGTGTTGTTCCATGGAGTCCCATTTTTGAAACGACTTAAAAACTTTAACTTTTTTTCCAAGCAAAAAATTCGAAGATTCAAGAAAAGATTTTTTTTAAAATAATTTTATTCAATAATTTGCTAGATGATTAGAAAATTTAATTGGCAAAAATTATTCCCATTGGCAAATGAATATATTTTGGTTGCGTCGAGTTAAATCCGATTTCGTTCAAATACTTCTTGTCCAAAGTCTGGTCCTTGTCTTGTACTTGTACTTCTGAAGGAACAAACCAGTATTTTTTCAAGCTATAATTGCTCGTGTATTTGATAAATTGAAGAGCATCTAGTTCATACGCAGCCATTTGACTATTTTCATTTTGGTCATAGAGATACCAAACAGAGGCGACTAGTTGATGTTCGGTCAAATATTTTGTCAAATGATGCTTGTTGCCCGTAAGAATGTTGACTACACCTGCAGGCATGTCACAAGTATCGAATATTTCATACAAATCAAGACTAGGCAATGGCATGTTTTCATCAGCTACCAGTACTACGGTATTGCCGTGAGCAATGGCACCAACCAAATGCTGCAGAATATTTAAAAGAGGAGAAAATTTTGCGCCTCTGCCGCCAACAATAGCCACAACTCCAAGTGGTTCATTTATTTCCATCAAATAGCCATATTCGGTTGTATCGTTCAGTCTACCAACATATTTATCACACTTGCCAGCAAAATAATTGATCACATGTGAGCACATTTTAATTTCTTTTTCACATTCTGATTGCGATTTGTTTGTCAATTGCTTTAGTTTGTGCACAAACAATTGGGACTTTTGGGTGAAAATTTCGGCAAAATAGTAAAGAATTTGGGCTTTGTTAAAATTGGATCTTTTTGACCATGGACCAAAGGCCGAATTAGCTGCTTCGACTGCATTTCTCACATCTTTTCGACTCGCTTCTCCCACCAGACAATAACTCTTTCCGGCAAAGTCTTTGACTTGACGAGAACTTTGTGTATCTGGCCGCTGCTGTTTGCCGCCAATGTACAATTTGTAAGTTTTGTCCTGTTTCAAATGGCTGGCCAAAGGAATGGCCGAGTCGGCACTCAAGGTTCCAAACAATTTGACATTTTTTTGCACTTGATCAAGACTTGTTGTTGGTGCATCATTATTTGATTGCCATTTTGAAAGTAAAAAATTTTTCACACTCGCAACTCCATGAATAGAATAATTTCCGCTTTGTTTGCGAGTTTGAACGCCGCGTTCAATAGGAAAACTGTTTATGCAAACAGTCGGCTGATTGAGCAAATAGGCAACTTCCATCACAAGGCTTATGTTCTGCGAGTACAAACACACAGCAGTGGCGAAGCGTGAAGTGTTCGCCAATTGAACTGATTCTTTAACAGTTCGGAAAGGAATCAAAAGCACATAAGGTCCATTCACTTCATTTAAATTAATTTGTGAGTTCAATGAACTATTTTCAATTATTGCTGGTGTTAGCTGGGCATGGTTGGCGAACGTTTTCACTTTGGCACCAAACTCACTAGCCTCCTCACTCAAAGCTCTTCTAAACTTATCCAAATCATTCTTGTCAATCAAACAACCAATATCATTGCATTTGTCCATGTGATTGCCTTGTCTCAATTTGTCAAATCGACACTCTAGTTTGCGCAAGAAGCTCTCATAGATATTTTCTTGAACAAAAATTTTATTCAACGAGTAGCGATGCTGACCATTTGAATAGAGACACCCGTCCACTGCTGTTTCAATGGCACTGTCAACGTCCGCCGATTCATACACAATCATTGATGACTTGCCTTCAACACAGAGCAACAATTTCGCCCATGGATTCACCGAACTTTGCTTTATTAACTCTTGACCTGTGCTCGTCTTTCCGTCAAAGCAAATGCAACCAATTCTTGAATCACTTGAAACAAGATTGTAAATTTCATTACTCTGACAAGTGACAACATTTACGACTCCAGATGGTAGGCCAGACTCAGCGGCTATGTCAACAAACATAAATGCACTTAGGGGATTTAGTTTGTGTGGAATAATGAGACAAGTATTGCCGGACACAAGCGCTGCAGCAAGTTTGTTTACTAATGATAGAAGAGATGAATCTGAGTATCCAAAGATTGCAACTGTGCCGACTGGACTATAGTCTTGAAGATCAAGGAGAGCTGACGATCCAGCGTAATAGTACAATGTCTTGATAACTTGGGCAATGTCTAAATCTTTGACTTCTCGGCTAGTTCGGCCAGAGCACACACTTTCACATGCAACTAGCATATTCAAATGTTTTTGAACATTTCGTGCCATATTGTACACTATTCTTTCTCGGTCAGTTTGGTCAAGAGAAGACCAAGATTTGGCCGAGCTTACACTCGATTCTATTGCTTGATTAACTAGATGTTTATCACAGTCGACCAATTTGGCCAGAATGTTTCCATTAAAAGGGTTCTTTACATCGAAACATTTTTTTTCTTCAATCTTGTGATATTGACCATTAATAATCGGAGCAAATGTTCCATTATTGTGAGCCGTAATCCAGGACTAAAAATTTATTTAATAAAATTTTTTTATTTTTTTAATTACAATATTATTATTTTAAAACCTTCAGGGCAGCATCACTGTCCAAAACTGGATCATAGCTCAAACTGGTGAAAACTTTTTTGATATTTGAAAGTGAAGGGTTCAAAGCAGACATTGAAAAAATATTTTTCAAGATTAATTTTTAACAATTATAACACGAATTAGATTTTAATTTGATAATTGTTAGAAATGTGGATTTTATATTTTTTGTAAAAGTGTTAAAACAAATTTAACTTGTCTTTTTTTTTTATTACATTTCAAAAAGAGAGCCAATATTGAAAAAAACACAAAAATACTGAAACAGGCAAAAATTAACCAAAGTAATTTGGCATAAATTTTTTATTGTTCTTGAAAAACTTTTTGAATTTTTTAAAAATGAAACGAGATTAATAGAAAAATACAAAAGAAGCTATGTTAAAAGAATAAGTTCCAGAAATATGAAAAATAGCTTTTTTTTTGTTGAATAAAATTAGTTTTGGAGGTGGTCCAGTTAGTGAGTGATTTTTTTGTGGCTAATTAATTAAAATATCAGATAAAAATCGATCAGATAAAAAATATTAAATTTTAAAAAATTAGCAATTGAAAATAACTAATCTATTTGATCAATTAAATAGAATATACTCTTTGATATTTTATTTTAATATTGTGCAAAATTCGAGCTATTTTTTCTATACAAACTTTTAACTAATCGAAACCTTATGATCAAATTTAAAATATAAAAAGTAAAAATTTAAAGGTTTCATCATTAAAATGGTTCAAATGGTTTGTGGTCAACAATTAAGTAATAATAGGTTAAAGCCATAAGCGATTTTCTAATTCCACTTTTTGATTAATAAAAGAATTTTATTTTCTCATTATATTTTTAGTACTTCTTTTACAGCTATTTTTTTTTTTGTTGCAAAATTAGAAAAAAAAATTTTTTATTTTAAAATTTAAATTCAAAAAATTTACCCACAGAGGCATTACAAAGAACAAATTTGACTACATTTTGCTTATTCTCTATTTATTTAAGCGAAGTGACTGTTGACGCAGCTTTGCTCGTCACAGATAAACAAATAAAAAAAATATTAATGACGTAGTATGTGTTTATATTTAATTTTTTACAGACACATTCTTTTTCAATTTTATAAATTTATTGACATATAATGTGTCAATAGAGACATTCTTATTTAAATAGAATTTGCTCAGTTAACTCGTCGCTTAATTTTCATAGGTTTTACAGCCACACAATTCTTATTTTTATATTTTTAGACCAATTTATTTTCAACAACAACAAACAAATAATAAAAAAAAAAAACAAAAATATAAGAATAGAAAATTTTATTAACTTAATAAAAATGATAAATAAATCTAAAAATAATTATGAAATTTAAAATGTAATTTCTAATTTACAATCAATATTTAAAAGATAATAAAATCAATGTGTCTTAAAACCACCATTAAAATTTTGTTAGTTAAAAAAAAAAATAAAAACAATAATTAAATTTTAAAAATTTATTTTAAAAAAGAGTAAATAAATTAATTTGATAGCTTGGCAGCTATTTTACTTTTGCTGTATTTGTATCAACATTTAAGTCATATGCTGCTTATATACATTTGGATAGAAAAAAATTGCTTATCTCACCGAAACAAACAATCTTTAAATAAGATGTCCGATTAAGTCTCAATAGGAGAGAGGTCAGTCAGTCACTAGATCTCTATTTCGGTCATGGTCGTATTAGTCACATTGATTCTCCTGGTCTTTTTGTCATTTGTCTCATTTTTGTTATAGGCACGAACAGTGCCAGAAGGTGGAGGTGGAGGTGGTGCTGACGCTATTGCTCGACTTGGACTAACTGGATATCTTTTTTTCACATAGCAAGCGAGTAAAATGATGGCAATGATAAGTGTGATGGCTACGAGGCCGCCGATCGCCGAGGCGACTATGACGAATACGCTCTGAAATGTCGACTCTTGATTGCTATTAACCACCACGGTAATTGAATCTAGATTAATGGCTCGGGTGGCATTGAAAAAAACTGAGCTGTTTTTGTTAGATTCGACGAGAGGCGTAAAGTCAAAGCTTCCTGAGCCCACGTCGCCGTCGTCGTCGTCGCGTTTTTCTCTCATGTAAACTATTTCTTTTTCAGGCAGCAGGTCTTGCGAGTCATAGTCGATTTCTTTGATCATAAGGTCCGAGTCGAGCAGGAGTTGAGCACGAATGCTCGAGCACATGGTCAAAATGGCCAGGAGCAGGCAACTGTTCGCTTTGAATTTTTTACGATTCATTTGAAATAAGTGGAAAAATATGTTTTTTTGGCAAACGGAAAATGAGTGTTGGTGACAAAAATTTCCGATATTTATTAGTTAAAAGGCGAACTTGAACGGTTTCAATGTTTTGCTGGATAATATTATGGCTTTTTTGTTCAAACAAATTTTCCAATTCACTTAAATATTTAAACTGTAAATTTGATACGCGCGTGACAAATTGTATAAGGAAACCTTTTCGGTGAGAGTAAAAGCAAAAGTTGTCACCCTCAATAAAATTGGCAAAAAAAAATCGCGGAAAAAACCTTTTGCTTACTAAAAGCTTTCTTTCTATTTGGTTTACTATATTCAATAAAAAACAATAATAAACTTGAGTTTCGATTAAACCCTTCACACAACCTAAATTCTCTGGCTATTAAAATAAACTATTGAGATTATTACAATCTTAAACAATTCGTGACTATTATGAAACTATTAGAAAGCTGCCCACTTAACCGCTAGTTGTTTTAGTCAATTTTTACAATCAAAATTTTAAATCAAAGCTTTTTTTTTTTTTT
>QEOQ01000670.1:1045733-1156477 GCA_010279815.1 Brachionus plicatilis | reverse complement strand
AATTATGACTTTTGTTATTTTATCTAATGTTAAGCTCGTGTTTCCAATGACAATAGAACTAGAATTAGATCAGACAGCCACTTGAAGCTTCTTATGAACGATGATCTGTGTGTCCTATAAATAAATGAAACTATTGAGCAATTTTGTTGTTGTTGTTTTTGTCTATTAAATGTTTGACTTTTCAATTCAAATGGTGGTCATACTGCTAGCTTGGTACAATTGTTTGGTACGGCTTCGGATTTAAAGCTTAAATAATCATATTGAATTCATTTTTAAAAAGCTTCGCTAATTTCATTTATTTCAAGGAGAAAATAGGAAAATAAAAATAAATGGTTCAATGAATTTGCTATAGCTTCCAAATATTTTAAATTGTTTTTCGTTCACAAGACTTTCAAGTAGATCTAAAGTAAATAAGAAATTAATTCTTTAGCTAATAACAAAACGAATGAATTACAACTGCGAATACTCAATAGTGGCTAATTAGAAAATAAATTTGGTCTAAATATTTTACCTTAACCATTTGATTCTAAAATATAAAGAATTTTTTTTTTCTGAAATTTCGAGATTTTTTTTTTCGTAAGATATTTATGAAACTCACAAACCGAGTTTTTTTCTGGGTTAAGGACTTGTGCCGAGTGTAATTTGTGTCAGAATGTTGAATTTTAAAATAAATTGAAATAGGATCTTACTTAAGGTTTTTTCAAACACTTGAGGAAATGCCGATTGTCCGATTTCTAAAGAAATAAAAATAGATTTTTAAAATTTTATTTTTAATTTAAAAAATTTTTAAATTTTTAATTTTAAAAATCTAATCTAAAACGTTTTGCATTCGGGCCTAAAGTGAAAATAAATTTTAAAATTGAGATCATTTAAATACAATTTTTGTTGTATTACTCTGGGTTGTTTCCAAGCTGTTTGGAATAATAAAGAGCGTCCATTAGCTTTTTTCTAATTAAAAATAAACTCAATTAGTTAAAGTTACATATTTGATTAAAATATATTTAAATATACTTGGGCAATTGTTTTGCGGTAGCGGACGAAAATCGAGATATTGAACTTTGTGTTTGATTTGACTTTTTTGTGTCGATGGTATCCAAATATTGCTTTGATTCATTGTATTGTTTCATGAATGCTTCACTTAGCAAATCCATTTGTTGATTAAATTTGACCAAATCTAACTCGATAAATTTCAAATCTTGAGAAATAAAAAACAATAAAAATTAATTAAAAAAATAACAACTTTAAATCATTTATTTAACCTAGTTTATTTTTATCAGACTTAATATCACTATTTGTCGACAAACTATCAGTCGGAATATCGTTCAACATAGTCAACCTAGGCAAATAGTCTAAAATGACTTCTCTTGAACAATTTTCGTCCAAGACCGGATTATTTTTGAGATTCAGTTCAACCAATTCTTTTAATTCATCTAGTAAAATCTAAAAATTTTCTTTTAAAAAAAATAAGAAAAATAGAAAAATAATAATTTACAATTTGATCTGAGTTTTGGATTTGGTTTGATGACACATTAAGAACCTCAAGTCTGTCTAGTTGTGAAATGTCGGCAAGATTGTCTATTAAATTGGAAGCAATATCCAAATTTTTCAAAGATCCTATTATCGATATACATTTAATTGATTTTAAACCATTGTTGGCCACTTTTAGAGTCTTTATTTTAATTTTTTTTTTAAATTGAACAATAAGTGATCTATTGAAATGCATACCAACAAGGTTTTGATATCTTTTAAACATGACAAAGTTTGATCACTTAAGCTGTTATTTGACAAATCAAGTTCAATTAGCTTTAATAAAAATTTTAAATTAATTTTAATTTTAAAATTTTATTATTACATGTTTAATTCGACTCGAATCTAGATCATTTAGATTTTGAAGCTTTAAATTTGTAGCATAAAATTCTTCTAGATTTGGAAGACAATTGATAAACTTAAATAAAAAGTTGATCAAAAAAATTAATTAAATTAAATAATAGTCAAAAAATACCCCGATTGATTCTAAATTATTACAGCTAACATTTAAATATATTAAATTAGAACAAAAAGTCAATTCGGAAGATTTGATAGCATTTAAATTATTTTGGTCAAGTCTTAAAAATTCCAATTTTTTTAATTTACTTAGACTATTTCCAATTTTTTTTATTCTATTTGACTGCAACTCAAGACTTTGTAATTCTATTAATTGCTCCAAATTTTCTATTATTTCTATTTGATTTGCATATAATCTCAGCTCGTTTAAACTCTTAAAGTTTAAATTTTCTATTTTTTTTATTTTATTACATGACAAATCAAGAATTTTTAGAAATTTAAACTTTTCCACATTAACTATTGATTCAATGTTTAATTGACTCAAATCTATTTCAGTCATGTACAAACAATCTTGTTTCATCAAATCCTTGAGTACTGACTCGGTGTTCGAATTTCGATCAAATTTTTTGATATAATTACCTCGTGCCGAATTTAGATAAGGTCTGTCTGAAATTATTTCCAAATCTTTCTCTGCTATTTGAGACGAATTAAAACTTGTTAAAAATTCTGTTCTTTTATTCGAATTGTCATCTTGATCTCGGTTCAGATCTAATCTTTTGAGTCTTGTTTTAGCCGTATTAGCTCTTGGAATTATTTTGGCTCCAAGATTGCTTTGTTGTAGATCTTTGAGGCTATTTGTTCTTTTTATTACAAAATTAGAATCTAATGATTTAAGTTTAGATGGTGGTGCAGTGGGAAAAGAAGGCGATGTCAATTGATTAAGATTATTATTTGAAGATGATTGGATCGGTCTTGCACTTGAACGAGTTAAGCTGCCCACATTTTTCCATGAGTATAAATCTTTTTTGCTAAAGTTAGATAGAGTCTCGGCTATTTTCGCATTCTTCTTCAATCTCAAATTGGTAAATTCTGACATTTTGTTCACAATTAAAAAAAAAAAACAAAATATATTATTTGGGATTTAATTTTAATAAAATTAATTGGTTGCCTAGCAACCTGATAAATCTTCAATAAAAATACATCAAGATTATTTTTTCAATTTTAAAATGATAAAAATATTTTATTTAATAATTTGGAAATAAGAAATTTAATTTTAAAGAATTCAATTTTTTTATATTATAATGATATTTTTATAGTACTTTTAACAATCAATTTTTAATTAGGTTTTGATTAATTTAGATTCCACCATTCGTTTATATCTTATTCTAGGCTGCAAATTGGAAGTTCAGTTAAATTTTTTTTTTTCTAAATTTCAAAGATTTTTCTTTACAAAAATAATTTTGCCTGTTCAATTAATGATAAAAGAATATTAATATAAAATAAAATATTTTAAATTGACTTTTTACAAAGTAATTATTTTGAATGAAGAGAAATTTTTTTTCATTTCAAATTCAATTGAAAAAAAAAAACTTTAAGGGATCGCAATTAATTTAAAATTTTTCAAATCATCTTTATTCACTACATGAACAATAAAATTCTAAGAAGTAAATTTGAAAAAAATATTAAAAGATAAAACTAGAATAGGGATAAATTTTGTAATTCAGTTTAAAAAAAAACTCATCAACAGTTTAAAAATTCTAATTCCTAAGTGGACCCAATTTTGAATTTTAAGTATTGATTTGAAAAATAAACTAAATATTTGATGACTTAGTTTGAAAAATAAAAATTTAATTTAAGTCTTAGGTTGTGTCTTAGATTAATTTTGAAAACCAAAACAATTCACTTTCTAAATGCAATAACAATAATAGTTAAAATAAGATTTTTATTCAAAGATTTTGGCTTGTAGCTTGTTTAATTGAGCTGAATTTTTTTCAAAAGAAACAACTTCTATTGAAATAAAATTTCATTTAATTATATCCTTAAATACTAAATAAAATATTAAAACATTATAAAAAATTTAATGTGATTAAAATCAAATTTTATTAATGAAGTTTAATCCTTTATTTATTTAAGTATAATTGCATTTATTTACAAAAAAAATAAAAAAAAATACCAAGTGAAGCAGATTTTTTATCAATTTATACAATTATAATGGTAATTCGAATTTTTTATTTCAGTTTTAATGTCTTAAATTCAATAAAATAAACAAATAACAAAGTAAGTTTTAGAATTCATTTTTTTTATGATAATCTCGAAAAAAATACACTTCATGTAATTATTTATCACCTGCAGATGATGTTTCGAGTTGACTTTTGGTTGATTCGTCCCTGTCTTCGCCTGTGTGCCAAGTGAGACGCTCTTCATAAAATTGAATTACAATTTGAGGACATCTGATGTTCGCAGTCTTGGCTAAGACCAGATCCGCTTCGTCGGAATTTTTCCACTTCATAAGAAACATGAGTTCGCCCGAGGAATCAGTCGCTCCAATTATTTTCTCGGGTATCAAACCTCGATCGAATCCTCGGGCCGGATTATCATCCGAACTAGCATCTGCAGAATTTTCATGAGTATTAGTTGTATTTGAGAGTGGTTGGCTGACTTCGGATTTTTTCTTTTTATTTAGAGCTATGTCAGAGTCAGTTTTGCGTTTTTTTTGTGCACCGCCTTGACTTTTCAAACGATTTTCGAATTCGGCAATTAGATCCGGACAGTCAAGGTTTTCCTCAGGCTCCCATGTGTTTTCACTATCTCCATAGCCCTTCCATTTGAGAAAATATTCAGTTCGACCTGATCGTATGCGCTTGTCGACTATTTTTTCAACAACGTACTCCTCTTCCTCAAGCTCTCCGCCATCTGAACCATTCTCAGGATTTTTATTCTTTTTGTTGGTCATACTAAAGAAACACGAAAGTAAATTTTTTTTCAAATTTATTTTATACTAATGTGATTTTGGCTTCCACTATTAATGATTAGCATCGCAAAAAAACAAGTATGCGTTTTATATGCAATTTAGATTTGCTGTTTATAAGTTCAAGTTTATTGAATTTTCTAGTTTAAATAATTTGACTTGTTAGAAAAATTGTCTTTTGAAAAGAACAGAAAATGCGCCATATTTTTTTTCATCATTTTAATTTACTTAAGAAAAAATTATCTTTTGCTTTTGTTGTGCACAAATGAATAAATATGATAACTGCATTTCAATATGTGAGTTGTTCAAATGGTTGTGTATAAAGAATTTCAGAAATAATTTATCCCCGTTTAATTTGTAACCATTTACTAAATTTGGAAATTTTTATTTATTTATTTATTTGTTTTATCTGTGCCGACCTAAAGCTCCTTCTGATTTAAAAAAGATAATAAAAAGTCAAGAAAAAATAAGATAAAAGTAAAATAAGTTAAAATGTAATGTAAAAGACAATAAAAATTTCAAGTGACTGGTCTGCATATTTATTGAAGAGTGCTTTTTTTTTTTCTTTTTTTTTTCGCAGAAAGATAACTGCCAAAGCGAAACTATATCTAGTCTCGTTCCACAGGTCTCCTGTTTTAGCTTATTATTATTATTATATTATTATTAAGTATTGACAGGTGCAAAATGTTTAAGTATTGAACAGTTCAGGAAGATAGTAATAACACAATGGGGTCTGGTATTCGAATATCTTGATTCAAAACCCGTTTAATATTCATTAACAGCTTGACAACCTATGGATCAGAATGAACCAGTCCTTCCGCTACATATCTTTCGCTCATTTCAAAAAGTCAATTCAAGACAGTTTATTAAGGGACTCATGACGCACAATATAGGAAGGTGTATCGTATTTTAGATTAGGTATAAAACAAACGCTGAGTTTTGTAAGACTTGAATTTTCTTAAATGTTCGTCTCTGAAAATGAATTCAGACACGGAAAAGAGTAATCAGTTATAGATCCGATTAAAGATTTATATAGGTTTCCCGGTGTGTGTAATAGCTAACAGCCCAATTTTTGTTGAACTACAACGCTGTTTTATTCCGTCAACCATTGAGGTAAAGATTAATTTTGAATCAAATTTTACAACTAAGAACTTGATTTCCTTTTGACTCTCAATTTTATTTTCATCCCCGAATCAAATTAAAACTCCTATAAATTTTTCTCATTTCGAAAATAAGGAATTAGTCAATTATTTTATTTAATTTATACATTCAATTAATCTCTGAAACCCTAAAAATTAGACCAATAATGTTTGATTTAATTCAAACTTGAGGTAACCGAGAATTTTAAACAAACACAATGTGAAAATAAATTCTTAAGATGCGACAACAATTCAAAATCAAATCTAATAATGATATTTTTTGACGACGATTCGTTAAAAAATTTGTCTGGTTTATGAATGGATACTCATCAAAACAATTCATGCAAATGCATACAATCCATGCTTTTATTACGACTCTACCATATGTTTATATTTTTACGCAAAGAAAACTAGAAGCAATTTAGAAGATTTAGCAAAAAGAAAAAACTTTACATAAAATCGGGAGTATCTTAAAATAGCAATGATTAAAATAACACATTTAAATTAGCATAATCAAATTAGCAAAAAATAGGGTAATCTGTAAATTAATGCCAAATGATTCTAATGTCAAAAAAAATAATGCCAAAATATTTTATTGTCAAAAAACATTTTAAGAAAATAATGCTAAATAGTTTTATTGCTAATTTTCAAAATAAGAAAATAATGTCAAAAAAATCTAATGATAAAGTAATATAATGCCAATGAAAATAATGACAAAAAATTAGATAAAATTAATTATAAACTATTGTTGTAACATTTTTTTATTGATTTTGTTATATCTCATGTTACCTCTTTTTTTGGATCTTGAGTTGACTTGAGTAAAATGACCTTGAGTAGAATGAAAAAAATTTTTTCATTACTTTCATTAGCACTAGTTTCTTTAATTTTTATTCGGCAATAATTTCTTTATTTAGAGAGAAGACATTAATTTCCTAAATAAAGAATTGGCATTAGTTTCATTATTTGTGAAAGAACAATAGATTCCTTATTTTATTTTTGACACTTTTTTCTTATTTAACGATTTGACGTTAAAGTAATTGACATTAAATTTTTGGCATTAGATTCATTTAGCATTGGATTAAAGTAAATCAAAAATAGCAACTTGGTTTTGTTTCATTAATGAAAATAGCAAAAAAAAATTAGCACGTGTAAAAAAGCAAGAAAATTTTATTATAATTTAATCTTGCTATTTTAAACGTGCAAATTTTTTTTTGCTATTTAAAGTGTTCAACCAAATGAGCAAGAATAAAATAGCAAGAACTGACATAAAAATTAATATAGATTTAACTTATTTAGATGGACGAATTAATTGATTGCTTCAACAACCTTAATATCGAGCATGGCTTTGTTTCAATTCATAACAAGACCACGCAACAAGTATGGAGGAGGAGAAGCTATTTTAATTAAAGAAGGAATTGAATTTATACAAGATTTATCTTATAAGGAATTAAATTGCGAACTCCTTTGTATAAAAATGAACTTGAGAAAGTATAATGAATTGTTCATATTTAGTCTTTATAATCCACCCAATGTCCTTCTGAACTTTGACTTTTTTTAAAACAGTTAATAAAAAATGTAGAAACTACATTTTAGGTGGTGATCTTAACGCTAGAACAAAGCTAATAGGCTGCGTAGGGGAATATGAAAACGGCATAATGTTGGAAAGAATAATCAATGAGTAAGACTTTTCAGTAATCAATAACAAGCGTCCTACTTTCAATATATTTAACAAGAATTACTTTGAAATTCTTGATCATTTTTTAGTTTCATCCTCTTAATTGACAAAATTACCGACTTTTGTGTCTTAAATAGTCAAGACATGACTAGTGTTCATTTCCCAATCGAAGCATCGATCTCTATGGGCTATCAATTAGAAAATAAATCAGAAGCTAAAAAGTTTTACTATGAGAAAGCAAACTGGCAATTATTCAGCGAGATTTTAAAATCTCAAATAGAGAATATCACTGAAAGTTCCCTTACAATAGATCAACTAAAAGATAAAATTACAGAAAAAATAATTTCTTCTTCACATAAAAGCACTCCATATCTTTCTCAGAAAATCTACAAAACGATTCTCCACCGAACATTGTTAATTTGATCAAAGAACGTAGGAAAGCAAGAAGAAACTTTCAGAAAACCCCTTGTCAAAATCTTAAGAAAAAATTTAATCAACTTACATTTGAGTTAAAGGCCTCTTTAAAAAAATTCTGGAATCAAAATTGGTTTGATTTTATTGAAAAGATAGGAAAAAACCCACTGATAACTAGACCTTTTTGGAATAAAATTAATAAATTTAGAACAAAAAAAGGATCAAATTTAATTCCTAACTTGAATTAAATGAAAAGGAATTCAAAACTAATGAAGAAAAGGGAAAATGCTTCGGAGAACTTTTACCTTCAATATTTAGTCTTAATACTGATTTAATTGATACTGAGAAAGATTTCGAAATACTTATTCTAACTCTGATTTTTTTTAGAAACAATAACCAGTGTAATTTTAATGATCCTATTTCCTTAAATGAATTAATTATGGCTTTTAAAAGATTGAAAAATGAAGCGGCATCAGGACCTGACCAAATTCATAATTTAATGTTAAAAAACTTGTCTCGAAATTCATTAATAGAAATTATAGAACTTTTTAATTTATCTCTTCGAGAAGGTAGAGTCCCTAAAACGTGAAAAACATCGAACATTACTATGATTCAAAAAAAAAACTCTTCTTTACAAGATCCTTTAAATTACATACCAATTAGTATACCGAGTTGTTTATGAAAGCTACTGGAAGGCTTAGCATATTCAAGATTATACAATTATTTGGAAAAAAATTCACACCTTATCCAGGAATAATCTGGATTTAGGAAACATCGGCGAACATCAGATAATCTTTTCTTTTAAATTCAAAAAATTGTGAAGGAATACAAAGAAGGTTTCGAATCAAGATATATTGAATACCCAACTCCATTGTGTAATTGCTACCTTACTATTTCTTCTTTTTTTCCTGAAACTTGAACTATTTAAACATGTGCAACATGTAACAATCTATTCCTATTTATGTCTTTTCAACTTTCATTTTTTTAGCTTATTTACTTTATTTCGATTCTTTTTTTTATCTCATTTTATTAACTTTAATTTTATTTTTATTTTATTTTATTTTTATTTTATTTTTTTTATTATTTTTTTTAACTTATTCTGAAGGAGCTCTAGCTCAGTACAGAAAACAAATAAATAAATAAAAAATAATAATCATTTAATAGAAAAAAAAGAGTTTGCAGCCTTTTTTTTGATATTTCTAAAGCCTTTGATAGGGTTAGGCATGAAGGTTTACTTTTTTAATTGATTAAAATAAATCCACCTCATTACTTGACTATCTGGATTAGATCTTTTTAGACTCTAGGACATTTAAGGTAAATGTGAATGACCATCTGAGCGAAGAATATCAAATAACTGCAGGTGTTCCTCAAGGCTCAGTAATTTTTTATTTTTCATTTTTTTTAGCTTATTTACTTTATTTTGATTCTTTTTTTTATCTCATTTTATTAACTTTAATTTTATTTTTATTTTATTTCATTTTTATTTCATTTTTTTTTTATTTTACTTTTTAACTTATTCTGAAGCTTTTAGCTTTTAGCTTTTAAATTCTTTTTAGCTTTTAGTACAGAAAACAAATAAATAAAAAAGTAAAATAAATAAAAATTAATATAGATTTAACTTATTTAGATGAACGAATTAATTGATTGCTTCAACAACCTTAATATCGAGCATGGCTTTGTTACACTTTCCCAGAAAAATAAACCACTACTTTCTTAGAAAGATCACTTTTTTCGTTAAAAAGATACAAAACAAGACCTTACTGTCTACAAGAAATTCGGCTGGCGCTGTACTTACCCAAGTTGTAGTTCTACTTGTGAAACAAATGGTTGTATTGTCGGATCTTCTTATAATGCATTGAATCATAAAGATGATTATTTAGAGACTACAAAAAACAATGATTTGTCAAATAAAGAATATAAACGAGAAATCAAAAAGTCGCTCGTATGTCAGATGATAACCCGAGAAAAATTATTGTCACGGTAAGGAGTGATGTTTTACTAAAAGACGAGGAAGAAGCTTGTGGATCATCATACGAGCGACATTCAGCCATTAATAAATTGCTCGGGGTTGCTCATCCAAATTAGTTTGATTTAATTGATTTCACAAAAAGTCACCAAGTATCGATGCATCTGAGTTACATCCGTTTAAAACATGTTTTTTTTTTGAAAAATCAATCCAAAGACGATTTTTAGAAAGACTTGGCTTTAGGTTTATTAAAGATTGAACTTTCAAGTAAGATGACTCTAAAGAGTTAAATAATGAATCAAGCACGACAGCTTAGACGATTTTTCCAGAATTAAATTTTGAAACTCAATTAAATACGGATAACGAGAAAGTCATATTATGGAATTTTTTTTTCAATTTCAATTAGTTTGACCAGTTGTCTTGGCAAATTACTTGAACGCATTATCTATACAAGGCTTTACAATTACATTGGGAGAAATTTTTTACTCATTCAAGAGCAATCAGGATTCCGAAAACATAGACGCACAGCGGACAATCTCTTTTTTCTTATTCAAAAAATAACTGAATCGTTTAACAGGAAAAAAAAAATGTGTTGTTTTTTTTTTGATATATCAAAAGCATTTGACAGAGTCTGGCATGAGGGGCTTGTGTACAAAATGATCAAAATGCAATTGCCAAAGTACTTAATTTCTTGGACCAGATCTTTTCTAAACTCAAGATCATTTTGTGTAAATGTGAATGGACAAAAAAGCAATGATTTCCCAATCAAAGCCGGAGTACCTCAAGGCTCAGTAATTAGCCCCCTCTTATTTAGTATTTTTATTAACGATATACCAAGAAAAGACAAAACAAATAATGAATACTCTCTTCTTTTCGCTGATGACTTAGTTACCTTTTTTATCTATAAATCTAAAAGAAACATTGAAATTAGGATCAATACTTACCTTAAAGAATTAGAACCATGGTTAACAAAATGGAAAATGAAGATTTCAATTGAAAAATCTTGTTACATGTTATTCACAAAATCAACAAGGGAAGAGCTCAATCTTGATTTGAAAATATATGGGGACAATTTAAAACGACAGGACGAAATCAAATTCTTAGGCATCAGATTTGACTCACGGCTAACCTTTAGTCCATTGATTGATGAATTAAAAGAGCGTTGCAACTCTAGGCTAAATTTAATTAAAATTTTATCTAATAAAAACTGGCGTCTACATCACAGAACACTTGGAAATTTATATAAATCGCTTATTGGTTCCATTCTAGACTATAATTTTCCCTGTTTAAACTCTTTATCTGATACTAACATTAAAAAACTTCAAACTATTCAAAACTCAGCAGTTCGATCCATTCTTAAACTAAGGTTTGACACCCCCTCAAGCATTTTATACCACGAGGCCCAAAACAAATTAAAATTTCATACAATTTCGAACCGGCTTTTTGAGTTGAGCGAAAGATATGTTAGGGCTGGACTTACTAATTCTGTTCCATTACTTCTTAGACTGGTAAATGAGTATAGACGAGGTTTCGAATCTAGATTTGTTAACTTTCCAACTCCATTGTGTAATTGCTACCTTGTCATAGACTCTTTTTTCTCTCAAAACTAAACCGATATAACTTTTGTAACTTTGGTGTCTATTTTCTGAGTTTCAAAAAATTTTTTTTTTCTCTTTTCTTTTATTTCCTTTTCAAATTTCAATTATTTAACTATATTTTTTAATTCTTATTTTATTCAGTAACTTTTATTTTAATCATTTTTTTTTTATTTATTTTTATTTTCATTTTTTATTTTTCTTTGAAGGAACTAACGCTCGATACAGATTTACAAATAAATAATAATAATAATAAGTAAGATGACTCTAAAGAGTTAAATAATGAATCAAGCACGACAGCTTAGACGATTTTTCCAGAATTAAATTTTGAAACTCAATTAAATACGGATAACGAGAAAGTCATATTATGGAATTTTTTTTTCAATTTCAATATAAATCTTTTAAATATCCTTTGTTATTTGTTAAATAAATTTTTATTAAATCAACAATTAAAATTTTCTTTTGTCCAAAAAAACGGTATCAAAAAAAAATTGGAGATAATTTGCTTTTTAAATTTTTTTTTATTTTTTAGAATAACCAAAGTTTAGTTATTTTTCGGATATAATTTACTTTGCCGATAATTTTCTACGGGAATGAAAAAACAATGCTAATTTACGGGAAGCATAAATTTCAGGAATAAAAAAACGGGGATAATTTACAAATGACCATTCAAATTTACATTAAAAAAAAGTAGAATAAAATTTATCAGGTAAAATCAAAAAAATATCACAAAATGTGTTTGATCTTTAAAATTGCAATTTAATTACAATATTTACAAAAGTTTTGATAAAAATAGATTGGACTAAATATCCTGTATTTCAATTTTTTTATCTATTTAACATAATTTTAATGCAAAATAAATTTGATAAATAATTAACATGGATTCAAAGACATGGATCTTTTTTTTTAAATATGCTACCGTGAACCAAAATAGCTGAAATTTTATTTACATTGACTATCACTATTAATTTTTAGCAAAAATTTTATTTCTTATTTATTTTTTTAATGAAATAAAATCAAAACAGAATATTTAGAAATAATTCAATTATTTAATCAATATTTCAATTTAAATCTTAATTTGATCCTCATCTCTCATCTATTAGTAAAGGTATAAATCGATATTTCAAAATTCCAAAATTTACTAGAGAAATATTGTTTTACATGTGGACTATGCTCATTTTGTACAGTTTTGATTTAAATATAGGGATTATTTTCATACATTTTATTTTAATAATTTTTGATAAATTATTAGCTAGTTATAATTTAATCAGGTTTTTTGTGAAAATTTGAAACATGTTTTTGGTGAAATTCATCTATTAATGTATTTTCATTTAATGTGTTTTTCATAAAAGAGCTCTTATGAAAACTTTAAAATATAAGAATGAATGATTTAATAAAGCATTGATTATCTGATAGATATTTTTTTTCTTTTCTTTTATTTGAAAAAAATAATTATTTATAATTGAAAACGCTTGCTGGAATATCTAATTAAGAATTTATTTATTTGTAAGTTTCGTTTCAATATTAGAATTGAAAGTATTAGATCAAATATTTTTAATTCGATTTTTTGATCAAATTTTCTAGGCTACTTATCTAGACTAATTTTTTTAGAGCTTTAAAATTTTTTTGAATATAATTTTTTTAGATCTTACAAATAAAAAATACCTAGTGATAAAGTTGTATTAAATCTGAGACAGGTAATTTAAATCATGTAATTTTAATATGAATTGAATCTGAAATTTTTTTATTTGTATCTATTTTCTAGTGCATATTAATCAATAGGTTTTCTAGATTTATTTTTCTAAGTTTGTTTTTTTTACTTCATTCTTCAATTTTGAAATGTTCAATTTTAATATTTTAATTAGACTAGGCTAAACCGATTTGAATTGCAGACGAATTACTAAAAAAATGAAAAAAAAAATTTTGCTACATCTAACATTGTTTAATAAAATTAATTAAAAATAAATGAAAAGGATTTGATCTTACAGATTTTGTCAATAATATTTAAAATCAGCGTCTTTATTTTATTAGTGGTTATTTTGCCATATCAATGCTTGTCGTCAATTCTTTGAGACTCATTTTTGCTCTTGTTAACGATATTTTAATTCCAGTCTTTTAGATAATTTAAATTTAGGGTGAAAGAAAAAAAATGAAAATTTATTCAAAATAAATAACCTCATCGCTCAAATGTTTGTTCATTTTAAAATCATGTCTTGTCCATTCAATAATCTCTTTTCGATAAGTGTGATCATCGATTTTGTAGCATGTCTTCAAAATATCTTTGTAAGTTTTGAGCACTTCTTGCCTAAGCATAAACTAAAACTCATCAATGTTTGCATTAAATACACCCTCTGATTCCTATAATTGCATAAATTACCTGTCTCAGATTCAATACAACTTTATCACTGCGCATTTTAGAAATAAAAAAAAATTAATTATTCGAGCAAGCTTTTTGCATGCAACAAACTTAAAACAAAAATTACTTTACTTCTTGCGTAAGTTAACATTTTATACACCCAAGTGATGTAACACATTGAAAAAAGCCAAAAGATAAATGTCTAAATTTTATTATCAATACAAAAATATACAATAATAATCATATAGAACAAAAATGTAATTTAAGAAAAAAAAAAAAAAAAACATTAAACATCGGGATCAAGTAAACTCAGAATAACTGTAATTAAATGATCTAAAAGTAAATAAGGATCGAAGCAATTCGAGCCTTGGGCAATTTGAATTTCAAAAAAGCAACTAAAATTAGAAGATAATTTAGAACTAGAAAATAATTGATTGACAAAATGTGACTTTTGACCATTTCTCAAGTGCATGTCGCGTTCCAAAATTTCGCCCAACTCAACTTTATTTTGTTCATGTATCAGCTTTAAAATTCCACTCAGACCATTATTTATGCGTTTGTTCAACAACAAAACACAATTTCCCATTTTAAGATCCATTTTACTCAACGCTTCTCTAATTGAATTTACATTTCTTGAATAGAAAAAAAATTGAAAAAAAAAAAAATGAAAAAATTGAGAAAAAAATAATAAAACTACTTTAGAATAAAATCGTTTTGTTCAATTGAAAAGTACAATTTTGAAATGATATTTGGCGCTTCACTTTCAAACTTGACAACCACATTAAAATCTTCTGCAATTCTGTGCAAAATGTATCTAGCAACGATCAATTGATCGGCCAAGTCGAAAGCTTCGCACGGCCCGATTTCAAATTTCCATTCGGACAAATTTTTCTCACTATTTACACTCTTTATATTTATGCCTGCGTACAAACAAGCTTTGTAGTGACACTCGGCCACATTTCGCCCGGTCACATGATCAATGCCAATCGAACAATAGTGAAACCATTTTGGCAATTTGGCACTTTTTTTGTCCAAATGCAGGTCGATTTTTTGAAAGCCAGTATTTTCGTACAATGCGTAAATTTGTTCAACAATAAATGTGGGCTTGGCTTTATTGTTATACTTAGCTAGTTTGTCGAACGTTTCTTTGCATTTGACTCGTTTGTTTTCGTCGGCAATTGTTTTGTCATGTTTGTAGTTTTGGCACAAAACAAGCTTGTTTGAACAATTCGAGGAGAAAAACGGGTCTTTGAACATTCGTATTGGTCTTATGTAAAAGTCTGTGTTTATGTAGCTGGTGGCAAAGGCAATTGCACAGTCCCATTCGGGCACATCGTCAATTGATTGCGGCTCAAAGTCCAAAGTTCTGCTTTTGGTTCTCAAAACTTGATGACAATCGGTGTCTAGCCAAATGTAAGTGGCAAGAACAAACGACCTGGGCTGTGCAAGCAAGTCAAATCTATTTGATGTTTGTTTATTCAGAGCCATTCTTGCTTTATCTAGATGGTTGTTTTGTGCAAATTGTTCTTTTTTTTTTATTCTTTTTTTTTTTTCTTTTTTTTTATTCTTTTTTTTTATTCTTTTTTTTTTATTCTTTTTTTTTTCTTTTTTTTCGTATTCGCTGAGTATTTAAGATAAGTATAAAAAATTAGATATTGCTTTGAACATGATGATGATGATGATTTTTCCAAATAATTCGAATAATGAGCAATGGAATTAAAATCAAGCTGTTTAATTTTATGAAGAGTTGGGTTTATAATCGGGGTGAAACATATTTTAAATTTATAAAACCATAAAAATAAACAAAAATTTTAACATTTCTTACGCAATTTAGATCAATGTTTTTTATAATAATCTTATTATGTGTGAGTGTGTGTTTTGTGAGAGAAAGAGAAAAGAGAAAGAGAGAAAAGAGAAAGAGAGAAAAGAGAAAGAGAGAAAAGAAAGAGAGAAAAGAAAGAGAGAGAAAAGAAATAGAGAGAGAGAGAGGGATAAAGAAAGATACACCTATTTGAACTATTTGTAATTATTTGTAATAATCTATTTGGTGTTTTTCTATGAGTTTTAAACAAGGCCCCAAAAGACGCTCAAACGCATCTACACCCAAAAAAGCCAACTTGCATTTGCTTAAAGTACGGGCAGTTGCCGTACGACCACTTTTTCTAAGCAAAGCCAACTCGCCAAAATAGTCGCCATTTTCAAGCACATTGATCACTTCCTTCATTTTGTATTGATCCATTTGAGTTATTTTAACTTGGCCACATTCTATAAAATACATTCCGTCAGCTGGTTCATCTTGATTGAATATTGTCTGATTGGCATCAACAAACCGGCTCTCTAGAGCATCCACAACTTTTGAGCGTTGGCTTTCACTCAGTGAATCTCTTAGAAATGGAATTGACTCAAGCAATTTGGCATATTTGCTGCTTCGATCGAACGAGATCGATATGACTTTTTTCTGAAATGTGTCACGGTTCATGCACAACAATATGCCTCCACTGCGACAAACAACACTGGCACAACGCGGCTGATTATGTAGCAACGCCAAATCGCCAAAATAGCCATGTTCACCCAGCTCGGCCACTCTGGTCTCCTCCTCGTTTGATCGCTTGGCAAACACATCAAAAACTCCACGCGCAATTATGTAGAAATAATTGCCCGGCTCTCCTTGACGAATTATTACTTCGTTTGGAGAGCAAGATCTCTGGAACATGCATTCTATAATTCTATTCAAGTCATCGCTTGATAAATGTTTGAATAAAATTATGCTGGACATTGTTTTTTCTAGATTTTGGATGAAGTCCGCAGCGAAACACTTTGAATTTTCGAATGGCTTGTTTGCCATTGATTCAAAGTCAGCGTCCCAATCATTGGAACTAAATTCACCACATTCCGGGTCAAATGACTTGCTAAACACTGAAAAGCGTCTGATTTGACGTATTTTGCGAGTTTTTCTCGCTACATCTAAGCCAATTTCGCCAATTTCGCCAATTTCTTCTTGAATTATGTCCTCTTTTTCAATCATCTTGCTAAAAAAAGAACATTGAATTGAATAAATATTAATTAAAAGAAGAAAAGATAATTTTTTTTATATGAATAAAAAATTTTTTTTCTTATTAGATAAAATTGTCTATATATATTTATAAAGAAAAAATAAGAATGCTTTTTTGAATGCCGAATGATTTCTTTTCTATAATAAGCAAATTAAAAACAAATATTTTAATCATAAAATGCACATTAACAATATCAGACTTCCTGTTAGAATTTAATTTGGCTTTATAATTCTCAATTTAAATGCTGTGCAAAGAAACATCAGTGACAAAATTTTATTTAATAGAATGTGTTTTTCATTTATCATAAATTGAGTTTTAGTTTTAATTTATTTTAAATTTTTTTTTGTTTATATGATTTTTATTAATGTTTTGTCATAGACCGATAAACAACAGTAAGATTAAAAAAAATGTATCATATCTTTCCTTACATTTAAAATTTTGTCTAATTTTTGATTCCATACAATTACTTGTTTAAAACTAGTTGTGAAATTTAAGAATTATTTTTAGAATAAATGAATTTTTTTTTTTATTTATTTTTCAAAAGATGGCTAAAAGAAAGGTAATAAGCTCATTTTCATTTAAAGATTACTAAGTTTTAACTTAAAAAATGCTGAAAAAGAAGCTGATTGATGCGAAAAAAATTGAAAAAAAGCCGAAATTTGAGAAGAATTCCACTGGTACAACTCCTTTGGTTGATAATTTAATTAATTTAAAAGACATTATAAACTGCAAAAATGAATTTAAAGAAAGTTCAAATGAAAAAGAGTGGAATTTTAAAATTGCATCGTGGAATATCAACGGTCTAAGGGCTTGGATTAAGGTGACACTTTTGACACTTTTGAATTAGAATTTAGGACAATTTTTTGTCTTCAGAAAGGTGGAATTAATTATTTGGAAGCCGAAGATCCAGATATTTTTTGTCTTCAGGAAACTAAATATGATCATTCCAAAATCCATGAGCTTTCCACTTTGTCCAATTATCGTTGTCACTGGTTGGCAAGTGTGCGAAAAGGATATGCCGGAGTTGGTATCATGTCAAAAACAGAACCTATCAGAGTTGAGAATGGAATTAGTGACCAAGAATTTGATAAAGAAGGAAGAGTCATGATGGCTGAATACGAAAAATTTTATCTAATAAACTCATGTACAATTAGCTTGTTTATTTTACAAAAATATTTGACTTTTTTTTAAAGATGTTCCAAATGCGGGCGCAAAATTGGTCAGACTCAATTACCGATTGAAATGGAGCGAAGTATTGCGTGATTATTTGAACAAATTGGATCAAGTTAAACCAGTAATTTGGACCGGAGATTTAAATGTAGCTCATAATAGAATTGATTTAAGGTATCCAAGTTCACATTTACATTCAGCATGTTTCACAATTGAGGAAAGAAATAGTTTTAGCGAAATTTTAACCGATGGATATTTCGATTCATTCCGGTATCTGTATCCGAGTCGATCTGACGCGTACACCTTTTACACTCATCGCAAACCAACCTCACGACACACTAATTCAGGGTGGAGACTTGATTACTTTGTCATGTCAAATAAACTAAAGAAAAATCTGGTTGATCATGTGATCAGACCTTTCATTACCGGAAGTGATCATGTGCCTATTGTTTTATACCTAAATTTTGAATAAAATTCTGCATTCGATTAAGTAAAGCAATGAATGTTTACTTGAAGAGAAAAAAAAACGTCAAAAAATATTAAAAAACTAAACACAACACCATCACAAAACCTTTTGAACATCAATATTTGGTTCAATTGACCAAATTTCAAATTAAAAATAAGATAATTATTTCAGAATAAAAAAGATGAAACAAAATTTCAAATTGATATTAATTCTTTATCTATAATTGACAATTTGAGTCGAACAAAATTTTTTTAAAAAATTTTAATTTATTTGATAAATTGCTAATTAATTAAAAAATAAATAAACACTCAAAAAATTTATGAATAAAAAATATATTATTTTTTACGTAATTTTACATGACAAAATGATAGTAAATGTAATATTGAGTAATTTTTAGTAAAATAATGTAATCTAAATTATAAATTTTACAAAGTAAGCAATTTCTAGTATTTTACAAGAAAAATATATTACACACTACATTGATGTTTTAAATATCAGTTTAGCAAATTTAGTAGCTTTAGAATTTCGTTCCTTTTTCTTTATTTTTCTCCTAAATAAAAAATACCTTTCAATGTAAAAAAAAAAAACTACGTTAATATTTCATAAAATATATTTTTTATATATTTTTAAATTTTTTTTCTATTTGTCGAGTCTTTACTGAATTCTTATTTAAGTAAAAGCTGACATGACTTTAAAAAATTAAACTTTTAGTTTAACTCAAGAAGTGACGGAGGCAAACCAAGCTGCCAAAATAAAAATTCTTTTTTCCTATTTTTTGTTTGAGTAATTTACTAAAACGATTCCTGTTGAAAACAAAATTTTAAAAGCAATGATTTTCTATTTTGAAAATTTAGGTTTTGTTTGAGAAAAAAATAAATGAAAAAAAAAACATCTTTAATTTTTGGAATTTTTTTCTGTTTAACATTTTTGCTGATAGACGAGCAAATTCGTCCAAAAAATCACATATTAGCTGCTTTTAATATTTTACGTAATAACAAAACGTTGAACATTAATTCATAGATTTTTTTTTCGTAGAATAATTATTTCATAGAATCATTTTTATAGATTAATCATTAAATAGATTTATTTTCATAGAAATTTTTTAAGGAATTAAATATAGAAAAATAATTCAAAAAAATTTATGATTTTTTTTCAGAATAATAATCTCTCTTAATTTTCATTGACAATAAAATGAAATAAAAAATATTTAAAGAATTAAAAAATGTAAATACATTTAAAATTTGTTCGTAAAAAAATTTTAATCAATTTAATCTATATTTTTTCTATTGAAGTTTTTAGCATAATTTCTATGAAAAAAGTTTCTGGCAAAATATATTCTATGAGTTTTGTTTGATTTTATTAATTTTCTATATGAAGTAATTTTTCGATTAATTAAAGCATCATCTATGAAACTGATGATCAATTGTTTTAATTGAGTGCTAATAAAAAGAAAGAGACAAAAAGCAAAGCTTTGTTTAAAATGTTTATCTATTAAAAATTTCAAATTAATATGAATGCAAATGGAAGAGAAAAATTTGAAATTATTTTGCAATTTAAAAATAAAAAAAAAGAACACAGATACACACACACACTCGCACACGTCAAGACAGAGCTAAAGTGAACACGTTTTTGTGTGCCTTTGATTGTTTGATTGTATTGGCAAAATAAATTTTTGCTTTATTTAAAAAATGGTTTTTTACTTAAACTAAACCAAGCATGCAATTTTCATTTTTTAGCCATTTGTTTTTTTTTTCAAGTCCTTTTTTGAAGTCCTTTTTTGAAGTGTCTTTTTTTCAAGAGTGTTTTTTGTTTGATTGTTTTAGAAGAGAGAATAAATAATGAGCAAAATAAATAAGAGAGAGTTAAAAGAACAGGACACATTGACTCGAATAGCCATAGTGAACAACGATCGATGCAAGCCGAAAAAATGTCGCCAAGAGTGCAAAAAGTCGTGTCCAGTGGTGAGAATGGGCAAGTTGTGCATTGAGGTGGCGGCCGACTCCAAGATAGCGTTCATATCCGAAGAGCTGTGCATTGGCTGCGGCATTTGTGTGAAAAAGTGTCCGTTCGAGGCCATTTCGATCATAAACTTGCCGAGCAACTTGGAAAAAGACACCACTCATCGCTTCGGACCGAATTCGTTCAAGCTGCATCGTTTGCCGACGCCGCGTCCCGGTCAAGTCCTGGGCCTGGTGGGCACAAACGGCATCGGCAAGTCCACAGCGTTGAACATCCTTGCCGGCAAACTAAAGCCAAACCTGGGCAAATTCAGCGATCCGCCCGACTGGTCCGACATTTTGACGTTTTTTCGCGGCTCCGAACTCCAAAACTTTTTCACCAAAATCCTCGAAGACAATCTAAAGGCGATCATCAAGCCGCAGTACGTGGACCAGATACCGCGCGCCATCAAAGGAACAGTCGAGGAAATATTGACCAAGAGAAACGAGAGCGACAATTTGGACCGGATTATTGACGAGTACGAGCTAAGCGGGCTGAGAACGCGAAACATCGAAGATTTGTCGGGCGGCGAACTGCAGCGGTTCGCTTGTGCGGTCACGTGTGTCAGAAAGAGCGACATTTACATGTTTGACGAGCCGTCTTCATATTTGGACGTAAAGCAACGTTTGAAAGCGGCCCAGTTGATCCGCGAGCTCGTCCGACAAGACAGATATTTGATTGTGGTCGAGCACGATTTGTCGGTGCTCGACTATTTGTCCGATTTTATTTGTTGTTTGTACGGCTCGCCGGGCCACTACGGCGTCGTGACCATGCCGTTCTCGGTTCGCGAAGGCATCAACATATTTTTGGACGGCTTTGTGCCCACCGAAAATCTGCGATTTAGAGAGACAGTGTTGTCGTTTAAAGTGATGGAAAAGTCAGAGGAAGACGACATCAAACGCTTGTACAACTACTCCTATCCGGACATGAGCAAAAATCTTGGCGACTTTTCGCTTGAGATCAAGAGCGGCTCGTTCACAGACTCGGAAATAGTTGTGCTGCTCGGTGAGAACGGCACCGGCAAGACCACTCTGATTCGCATGCTCGCCGGCAATTTGAACGCGGACGGCGACGCCCAAGTGCCCAAACTGAACATTTCCTACAAGCCCCAAAAGATAAGTCCCAAGTTCCAGGGCACAGTCCGTCAGCTCATTCACATGAGGATACGCGACGCCGCCTCTCATCCCCAATTCAACACGGACGTGCTCAAGCCGCTGCAAATCGACAACATCATCGACCAGGAGGTCGGCAACTTGTCCGGTGGCGAGCTGCAACGAGTGGCTCTGACCATTTGTCTTGGCAAGCCGGCCGATGTTTATTTGATCGACGAGCCGTCCGCCTATCTGGACTCGGAGCAGCGGTTGCATGCCGCCAAAGTGATCAAGCGATTTATTAGGAACAGCAAAAAGACGGCGTTTGTGGTCGAGCACGATTTCATAATGGCCACTTATTTGGCCGATCGAGTCATTGTGTTCGAGGGTGTGCCGTCGGTGAAGACGTTGGCGTCCACGCCACAAAGTTTGCTCACCGGCATGAACGCCTTTTTGAAATCGCTCAAAATTACGTTCAGACGCGATCCCGAGAACTCGCGGCCCCGCATCAACAAAGAACACTCGGTCAAAGTAATTTTTATTTTTTGTTTGTCTCTTGGCAAAATTTTTTATTTTTTTTTTTTTATTCCAAAAAAGGACGTCGAACAGAAGCAAAGTGGAAACTACTTTTTCTTGGAATAGATTTTTAGTCTGCGAACAGGTTGGGTTTAGTTTGAGCTGTTTAGCTGGTGGCCAAAAAAGCCTCAATTAACAAAAACCTATTCAAAGTTCCACTCTCAAAATCAAATAAAATTTTATTTTGTTGAAACAATTTTTAATTTATTTAAATAAATGATCGTTAAAGGAGCATAACAAAATTTAAACGATGTCTTTTTCAACGAAGTAACATCAACAGTAAGCTAAATAAATTGTCCATGTTTTGGCAAAATTTTTAATTGAAAAAAAAAAAAGGAAAACAAGATTGAAAAATTGTAAAGCTCTTTTTTTAGGGAAAATAAAAATTTTTTTCAACAGTCAACTACGATCTATTTTTTTTAAATGATTAAAATAAAAAAGTCGACTGTTAAAAAAACAATTTTGATAAGATATTTTTTGAAAAAATCGAATTTTTATCTTTTGAAGATTCTTTTTTGTTTGGTAAAAAAGAAAAAAAAATTCAATAAATTAAAATCATCTAAAATAAGAGTTTTATAAAAGTCACAAGTCAAGTGCAAGTCATGACTTGGACTTGTTACAAAAATTTTAAAAAAACAAGTCAGTATTTTTAACTTATTTTAAGAATAAAATTAAAATGTATAAAAAAATTATAAGTATTGAATTTTTTTATCCAGGAAAAAATAAAATTATTTGTTTAAATTTCTTTTTCAATGTGAATATTATAACATGATTTTGTAAACAATTCATATAATTGTGATATTCTTTTTAAGTGAATTTATTCATAAAAAACAAAAATATTTGCGCTTATAAAAATTTTAGAAATAAATTAAACAAGATAAAAAATATATGAAAAATATAAAAGATCAAGTTATAAAAAAATTTATGACTTATAATTTTCATATTTTTGTAACAAGTCAAGGCTTGCTATTTTTAAAAAATATATTTTCAAGTCCAAGACTTATTAAAACTTTTTTTTCCTGACTTTTATACAAGTCTGTCTGAAATTAAAGTTTTCAGTTGGAGAATTTTATGAAAATTCATTAAAAATTTATAGAAATAGTAAACAATTGTTCAAGAAGTTACGTAAAGTTTTAAATACTTTTTTTGTATTACAGCGTCTTCTGTTCCAAATGAATGTCTTTTTACTCATTCCAGTCAAATTCAAACAGACTTAAGAAGTAGACTTAATACTGATCACTTAGAAATGCTAATTTTTATTCGAGACAATTAAAAAAATTTAAAAAGTTTGTAGTGATATAGTTTAAGGGTTATTACTAAAATACGGACCTCCAGTTTTTAAATAAAACACGGACCCATACATATCTCCCCCACTAAAACAATGCCATTTATCCCCCACCATTTTTCTAGTACAAAATTTTACCAGTTTTCATGCAAGACCAAAATCTAAGCTCTAGCACATTTGGTTCGTCCTTCATTTTGATTTTAAATCAAAAAATCTTTATTCAAATCTTCTTTTCTATAATTTTAAAAATAAAAAAAGTAATTATCAATGTAAATAAAATAGAAAAACACTATTTTTAAATTTTGTCTCTTTTTTATGTTTTTTATTCAAATCTAAAGTGTTTCAATAAATCAGAAGAGTAAAGTTTTACATAATATTCTAACGAGCCCAAAAAATAATATAAAAATCTCAACAATAAAAAATTTTTCTATATTTTAAAATTTTAAATTAACAATAGTTTAATAGAAATTATTAAATCATGCTAATGCAAAAGTTTTATTTTTAATCAAAAATGGGTTCGTTAATATGGACCGATAATTATTCCAATCAGATAATTTTCAAAAAATCAGAATTCGGTGTCAATTGATTTTTCATTTAACTTTTACTCTAGTTAATTTTTAATTTGACTCCACAATTTTACAAGTTTATTCCAGAAGAAATTTGAAATTATTCTAAGAATTGCGCTTACTCTTAGTTTAAAGTCAGGTTTCAAGGTTTATTCTAATAAAAAATGAAATAATTTTATTGCATGGCTTCGAAGGTATTATTTGGGTTTATATAGAATTAACCCAAATTTTGACATTGTTCCAAGAGGAGTGGTACTGAGTTTTCGGTAATTATTTTTAAAAAAAATAAATCGTTTTTAAATAAATTAGCTAAAACATTAAGCGATTTTTCTTATCGACCGAATATTTATTAATATCCTTCCTCTATATTTCTATGTTTTTTAATACAAAATAATAAAAATTAATTATCAATCTTTTTTGCAATCAATTTTATAAAAAATCTCAAGTGAAATCAAATGTAAGAAGTATTTTAGTGACATGCAAAAAAGAAAAAAAAATTTTAAATTCATTAATTATATAATGGAAAAAATTTAAAAAATGAAATAAAAAGTTAAATAAACAGAGTCTTAAAAAATAAATTATTTAAATGAAAAATTTAAAAAATAAATTTAATTAATTAAAACTATCTATTTTGATTTCAAGCTTAAATGAAGGACGAACCAAATGTGCTAGAGCTTAGATTTTGGTCTTGCATGAAAGCTCGTAAAATTTTGTACTAGAAAAATGGTGGGGGATAAATGGCATAGTTTTAATGGGGGAGATATGTATGGGTCCGTGTTTTATTTAAAAACTGGAGGTCCGTGTTTTAGTTTAAAAACAGTTTAAGGGGTTGTGAAGTTGGTTTCAATTCGATCATTTCAATTCAGAAAAACTTGAATAACTTTTTTACTAAAAGAGATAATTTAGTTCTGTAAAATGCTCAATTATAAGCAAATTTGCTTAATTCAGTAAAATAAGTCTGCAAAATACTCTGAAATTTTATGCATTTTGCACACCATTAAAAAGTATTTAAATCAATTGTGCATTTACTTTGCAGAGTTTTTGCAGACATATATTTTCGGATTAAGCAAAGTTGCTTAAACATTAAGCATTTTACAGAACTAAATTATTCCTTATAGTAAAAAAGTTATTCAAATTTTTCTGAATTGAAACGATCGAATTGAAATGAACTTCACAGCCCCATAGTTTAATTTTTAAAAAAATATAAAAAATTCTTTTTTTTTTGTTATGATTCTAAAAAATCGAATTGTTTTTTTTTAAATTACCTAATTTAACAAATATTAATTACTCCCTATAAATAAAATTTTGCTTTTAAATTGCACATAAAAAATACAAAAAATAAAAGATTAATCATGATAGTAAAATGTTATTTTGTGTAAAAAAACTTAATTTAATTTTAAGGTTGAAAATTCAAAAATTCATTTTTTCTCTTTTTTCTTTTATTATTTAATTCAATAAGCTTAGTTTATTGAATTAAATAATTTTAGTGCCGTGTAATGGCACATGTTGTATTGTTTTTGATTTTTAAGCAATTGACGTTTATTGCTATTTACGGAAATAACTATTAATATTTTCTAAAAAAAATTAAAATCATAACTTTTTTCTTTTTATTTGCCTATCAAATTATTTAAAGTTTATGATGTTATAATGTTTGTTATATAACAGAAATTAAACTGTTGTCATAGCTTGTCATTTAAATATTTTTTTAATTGTTACTATTTTTTTCTTTTATAAAAATAAATATATTTTTGTATTTTCTTTAATGGAACAGGGTCTTGTAAGGGAAAAATATGAAGTATCATTTTTTTGTTATTTATAATCATGGTTGTTTTAAAGTGTCAAGTCTGAAATCAAGTCCAAGTCGGGACTTGCACATTTTTTTTTTAATGACTTTGACTAGCGACTGTTAAGTAACCATGTTTATAATCTATTAACAAGGTATTTCGGTTTTGTATTCTTTATTAAATAAAAAAGCTTAAAAAAACTTGAATCATCTTTTTAGATAATTAATAAGAGCGATTTATAATTAATAACACTATCAATTTTCAGTATTAGAGCGAACAAAACTTCTTAATTTTGAATAACTTGTATTCTTTTGATATTAGTTAATGAGAATGATAAGATAAAGAAAGAAAAATGCAAAATTCACTGATTTGTTAAAATAAGACTAGTTTATAAGTCAAAGATTTAAGTTTAAGTCAGAAAAAATTTGGTTAAAGTTTGTTATAGTCATTGACTTGTGACTTATAAACAAGTATGGTTTTTACAAATTGAATTTTCTAATAAAATTTTTATGATGATGCTCAAAAATTATTTAAAAATAAGGTAATAATTAAACACCAATTGAATTTTTACAGAGATCTGCAGATATAAAATTATTCAATTTTACATTGAATCTTTACTTTGAATAAATATCTTTCAGAAAGTTTCTGAAAAAAAATTCAAAACAAAAATCACTTAAAACCTTTATTTAGTGACAATTCTGAGCTTTATCATTTATATTTGATAAAAAACTTCAATCTGCCAATTTTTAACCTTTGAGATTTCATTTTTTATTTTAAAAAATCCTTTAAAAAAATGAAGTCCTGAGTATCGATTTCCAAAAAGTCATTATCTGCCGAAATTTTGAAAAATCTTTTATACACTAAAGAACCTAATTGATTATTAGAAAATGAAATTGAAGTCTGATCAAAAATCTAATTATAAAGTGTCTGGAAATGTTAAAATATTCAAAAAGCCCGGAAAAAACCTCTTTTCAGTTTGTCAATAAGATGAGACCTTTTTGAGCTGAGAATTGTAATTAATTTTCGAACTAAACTATTAAATTAACTTATTTCGTTTAAATGTTTTGGGAATGAAATTTTATTTGAAAGGTTTTAAATAATTAAATAACTAATTAAATTTTGTGATTTGTTTTGTGCCACTTTTTTTGGTTTCTTCAAATTATTCATTAAACTATAAATTTTATTCAATCAAAAATATTGACAGAAATTAAAAATTGAAAAAATTAATTAATTTTGGTTAGAACTTGATCAAACAAATCAAGCTACAATTGTTTTGGCATGTGCAGGCGCATAATACTTATGTCCTTTATCATCTTCGGCCTGGAATACAAAATTGGCTCGTGGAGTCTCCAACAAAGTGGCTGGACATGGCTCGATTTCTTTTTGAGTAAATTCAGTCCTGTAAAGTGTATTTCCATCAAATGGTTGATCTGATCTGTAAGCTAAACCATCTGGCTTGAACGATTGCGAGGGCCCGCCAGCTAATGGCAAATAGTGGCCCTTGTAAGTGCTAGTGCCATCGAATGGCACATTGGGTGTTTGGTATTCATTTTGATTCTTGAGCGGTGTGCGTCTATCGCCTGGCCATTTGCGGAAGTCTTGTCCGTAAGTGGTATCGCCTTCAAACTTTCCTTCGACCTTCTTACGACTTGCTGGTCTAATGGCCATTGCTTTTTGTGCCGGTTTCTGAGTAAACTCTGAATTGTAATTAGTGCTTAGATCCATTTCTCCCAATGGAGGCTTCCATTCGTTGTCTTTTTTGGCAAAGTTTGGCTTTACTTCCCATTTTTTGAAATCATTTTTGTGAGTTGTGTCGTCATCGAACGGCGCCTCCGATCTATAGCCTCCGTTTTCGGGCTTAAATGAGCGCGCCTTTTCAGCATCTTTAGCCGTGAAATCACGTCTCATCGTAGTCATGTTGTCCAATGGTATTTTATTTGGCTGATACTCATCCCTGGGTCTAGAGAACTTGGTTGGCAAGTCGTGCTTTACATAATCCTCTCTGTATCCAGTTCGATCATTGAACGGATCAGTTGATTGCAGAGCAGCGTTATCCGGCCTGATTGGCTTGACCGGTGCTTGATTATGACGCTTAAAGTCCTGGTAGTAAGTAGTGTCTCCGTTGAATGGATCAGCTGAAGAAATGTATCCACCGTCATGACGGATCGGCTGCGTTCTGTTTAGCTCCCATGGACGGTAGTCGCTTTTGTATGTGGGGTTGCCTTCGAAGTTGGCCGGCTCTTTTCGACCGCCATCGTGACGAATAGGCTGTGCTTTTTCACCTTGTTTCTCTAGAAACAAAAAAAAAAATTAAAACAATTAGCTTCACAACCGCAATCACAATAGATTACGTACGGACATATTCGCGTTTGTAGCTGGTCATTGTGTCCATTTCTCCTTCGGGTTGTTTGTACTTTTCTGGCTGATGCAATGATATTCTTTCTACTTGATGACGAATGTAATCAGCTCTAAGGACATGGAAAAAAGAGTGGATTTTTTAATTCTATTGAAAAGGAGGCAAAATAGGAATTAAATTACTTGTGGGTTGTCTCGTCGTTTAGCGGAAGATTCGAGCCTTTGTATTCATTGTCTGGTCTGATCGGTTGAGTTCGCGAAGCTTCATGCGCCCGATACTCGTTTTTGTATTCGGTGACAGCGCATGGTTGCTCGCCTTTTCCCAAAATTCCCCAGGGACGATGCGGACAACGATGGTGACCACAGGTACACATTTGGCAAATACACAATTTAGTCATTTGAGCTAAAGATTCTATTTTAATAGAATAATAATAAAATAAAAATAATTAGATAAAACTTTTATTCAAACTAAAAAATAAATTCTTTAAAAAAAAATGAATTTTTTTTGAATAGATTTTACTTGACAACGAATAGTGTTAATTTTATCAGTAAAATTTTCTATAGAATATATAGGTACTAGCTTTTATCAAATTGTAAAATTTCTTATATTCTAAAATTTTATGATTGTTATAGTTTTATTCTTTAAAATAAAAACTGAGCAACAATTACGCTAACAACGATAAAGGTTGGCATAAAATTTAAGAAAAAATATGTTGCTTGGTAACATATATCTAACACTGTAAAATTTAAAATTGTAATATTTATTAACAACAGTGCACATAGGTAAATATTAGGAATAGCTCAAAGAGGGACTGGCTTATGCAATACAACCTAAGCAATTTCGTGATTGATATTGAACAGCGATACTATTTGCCTTGAATTAATTAAATCAATTTTTTTCTTTTTAAAATAAAAGCAACTATTATATGTAATTTATACATATTACTTTAAAAAAAACTAATTAAATTCTAAAAATTTAAAAATTTAATAAATATTTAATTAAAAATCGTGATCGATTATCCATGTAAAAATTTGTTTCCAGTTGCTAAGGTGATTTACTTTCAATGTTTTAGATAGATAACGTTTGGAGGAAAAAAAGTTAATATCTTGTTCTTTTTATTACAATTTTTTGAGTTTAAGGTTTTTTTTTGAATTTTTAATGAATTAAAAAAGTGTAACCCGAGCAATAAAATTGCTAAATTCGGGTCTACTTGAATGATTTATTAAATCCTTAAAAGAATATTTATATTTAATCGTTCGAGAGTTTATTATTATTTTTATTTAATTTATTCACTTGTTTGATAGTTTTGGAAAAAAAATAAGCTTTTTTAAAGGATTTTTTATTTCTAAAAATTGTAGTCAAGTCAGATTTATTTATTTTGAGTAGGTTGAATCATGACATTTTGTGCATTCAATTTTGAATGCTAAGTCAAAAGGAATTCTCTAAGCTTAAATTATTTCAACTTAAAATTCATCAAAATATGTTTTTAATTTAGCTAACCACAGTATCATGGAACATAGTATGGGTTAAATTTTGGTTCAACCATTTTTATTTAAATCCTTCTTAAAAATGTGCAAACAAAAATTCTAGCATGACTTATAAAAAAATTAAAACTTTAAAAAAAAAAATAAATGGAAAACTTTATTCTTAATTAGAATCTTTTCAGACCAGTCTCAACAAGAAAAATTTAAAATTTCTTTTTTTTAATCAAATCTTTATCAAATCTATAGATTAATTTTATTTTTAAATTCAAATATTAATCTTAAATTTTTGATATTCTCTTCAAGCCTACATAATTTTTTTAAAATTTATATTTTTGTCCTTTATCTTAATTTTATTTAGTTCGTTGTGGGTTAATTTAACATTTAGAATATTATCAAAAAAAAATTTTTTATATTACTGCAATAAAATATTTCAAAAATAAAAGAAACTTGGATAAAAAAAATCTTTTTGAGAAAATAATTGTCAAGAAACATATTTTTTGATTTTTTTTTTCAAATTTCATTTTATTTTACATCAATAAAAAAATAAAACTTTTATAAATTAATCGAAGATTTAAAAATGATAATAAATTAAATAAATAAATAAATAAAGAATGAATTTTTTATCATTATTTTACGAAGAAAAATGAAAATTAATTAGCAACAGAGAGAAAAGCGCGTCTAAACTCTTCTAAATCCAGAGTTCCATCGTGATTTTGATCCAAAGTGGCAAAAAAAGCTCTAACATCATCCTCACCATATCTTCTACCCAATTTACTATTCAGTTTTAAAACCAACTTTTCAGCTTCCTCAACACTTATTCTACCATTTTGATCTCGATCCACAGATAAAAATATTTGCTCAATCAAATCATTAACATTGTCATCTAACTGTATGGCATAAATGTAATTAGTCCCGGAGCGATTGTCATAATCGCTGTTTCTTGAGAGGTAGCTTTTGTAATCGCCAAGACCTTCACGGTCCAAGTCGATCAAATTCAACGCTGATACATCTCCGTACAATTCATGCAAAGAATTGTATTTTTGATCGGCAGCCAATACAAGGCCATCAGGTGTCTGTATGTCAGCGGCAAATTTTGGTAGTTCATTTGATTGTCTTAGAGTTGATCCATATCTTTGTACATACTCGACTGGATTAGCTCTAATAACACCAAGGTATTTGAATTCTTTTCTAATGTTGACTTGAGGAGAATCCCATTGTACAATCACATTTCTTGGCTTGACCACAATCGGATCGGCTTGAGCAGGTCTATTGAATATAACTTTGCGTTTAACTTCGGCATATGGCAGCCATCTTTCAATTAGAACGGATTGTGGCTTAGCGGGCAGGGACGGCAGTCTTTCGATTATCACTTTTCTGGGCGGAGGTGGAATTTTTTTCCCACTGATGGTTATTACTTTGCGGCCAACTTGAGCCGGCGGAGCTGGTGGTGCTTCGCGAATAATCAGTGGTTCTGGGGTCAATGGTCTGGCAGGCTGTTGACGAATGATTAGTGGAGGAGCCGGAGGTGTCACCTCATTTGGCAATTGGTTTATTATTATTTCGCCTGGGGCAGGTGGTGTAGGTGGTCTTAAGTATCTAATTGCCAATTCTTGAACATAGTCAAGAGTTTGACTTGTTTTTTTATTTAGAATGGCAGGATTAGTGTCCTCATTTATGTCATATTGAGCCAAATCTCCTTGCCAGTTTATAACTTCGGATTTGTTCGCCCATATGCCCCTATGACCATTGACTGATATTTCTTCGCTCTCACCAATTGATATAGGCTCATTTGAGCGCAAAATAGCTTGTTCTATTTGACTCAGGTACTCGTTGTTACTTGGTTTAGATGAAGACAAAGAAGTTGGACCAGTTTGGAGCTGTACTAAATCCGATGCTATCTGATTGACTGATGATGAGGCTAAAAACAAATCGGAAAAGTGAGCTGATTCGGGAGGGTAAGAATAGGAATCATCAATTTGCTTTTGGGACAGAAAGGCGGCTCGTTCTGTCAAAGAATCAAGCACTGATTTTTCGACAGCATTTAGTTCGGTGTTTTGGAAGATTTCAAAATTCATTTTTTAACTTTTAGTTTTTTAATTTTGAAATCGATGGTTTTAAATAGAATAGGTTTTTTTAGGAATGCTGATTGCAAACGAATTAATGTCGGAATATCTAGATTTTGTTTGTTGAAAAATTTTGTTGACACAAATTTTAATATAAACAAAATTTAAATTGAAATTATTTATCATTTCATACACTTACAATCGATAGACTAATTGAGAGTGCCCTAAAAAAATAAAAAAAATTCCAAAAATCCGATTACAAGTAAACAATATCATTTTTTTATCTTTTCATAAAATTTTTGTTTTTCGAAAGTAGTCTAATTTTAAGTTTTGATATATTTTGAATCTTTCAATTAAAATCGCCTCAAATCGATTTAAATCAAAAATTGTTTAAAAAAAATCTTTATTTTTTTGTTTTTTTTTTTCAAAAAAATAAAGATTTTTCAAAAAAAAATATTTTAAAAATTTTAAAGCATTTATTAAAAAATTAGTCGTTTTTTTTGCTCTAGCTATCAACTAAAAAATGATATAAAAAAATGAAAAACTAAATAAACTCTTTAATTAAAATTTTTTATAAACCTAAGTTTATTTCACCGGATAAGTTAATGACAAAGCAATTAATCATGTCATAAAAATTAAAAAAAAATAAAATCTTTAAAATCTCAATATAGAAATGGTATATTAAGTAGTATAGATATAAAGTATCATTTTTTTTAGATAAAAAATCGTAAAAATGCGTCGAACACAGTTCTAAATTTTTCTTATTTTTTTTATTTCATTTTTTTATTTAAATTACTTTTGTTTTTATTTTTTTAATACAAAAGACGGTGAAAAAAGAGAAAAAGAATTGAATAACTTTAAGTCTGCTAAAACTATTCAGAATTATTGTGGTGCATTTTGCAGGGGAAAAGTTCATGATAGAAAAAAAAATTTTAGAGGCTTTTTATTCTAGAGAAAAAAAAATAGTGACAAAGCATTTAACAAATTAGCAAAGCCACGAATAAATATAATATTTATTCGTGGCTTTGCTAATTTGTTTTTATGATAATCCAAAACTTGTCTTTATATCTTATCTTCTTTTTTTTTTACCTTTTAAAGTCATTGACCAGCAAGTAACTTTTAACACACTCGTCAAAATTCCATAGCTCAATGGGGAAACAAGAGCTTATAAGTTTGCCTTGCTTTACAGGTCCAAAATAGTTTTTAACTTTGTTTCAACCAACTTCTCTTTCTCTTTTATTAATTTTTCTCTATTTTTTTTCTCTCTTTTGTATATTCTCTTAATTATTAATCTCTAGATTTTAAATCAAGCTCTATATAAGTCTGGCAATGCTTTTGAACATGTGCTTAAACAAAATTTAAACTTTTTTTATAAATGTAATGTATTACAGAATTAATTTTTAACAAATGTATTTATCAAAAATAAGTTATTTAATTAATTTTCTCTTTTGAATTAAAAAAATAAAAACAAAAATAACTTAAATTAAAAATGAAATAAAAGAAATAAGAAAAATTTAGGAACTGTTTTTGGCTTATATAGCAAAGTAATATTTTAGATCAAATTTCAAGCGCTCAATCTTGCTCAAACATTTTTAAATGCGCAATTAAATTTCATTGCATTTTTTGAAATTTCAATCTTTTTTCAAAAATAAAAAAATAAAGCTTTGAAATATTAAAAAAATTAAAATCTGCGATGAAATTTATTTTCGCATCTATAAAAATTTTGAGCAAGATTGAGCGCTTGAAATTTGATCAAAAATTTTACTTTGCTATATATATAATTTTTTGTCACGGTTTTTTACCTCAAAAAAATAATATTTACGATATTTTACATAAAATTTGGACAAAGTGAACTTTGGTACAAAAACAAAAAAATTTAAAGATGCCAAAGCTTAAATTCTGACGGAACTCTGTGCCGCCACTTATTGTTCAGTTGGATTTCTAATATAATATTATATCCCAAATTGACAATTTACTAAATTTTGTAGATTTATTGCAGATATTAGCAGAATCAGTATATTAGTGGTACAAAGGATGTATCAGTTGCAATTTATAGAACATGTTTTGATCCTTCAGAACTTAAGCTTTGGTATTTTTAATAATTTGGCTTTGTTTTTGTACTAAAATTCACAATACCTAAAATTTGGTAAATTGTTTTTTGTTGCTTTGAATAGTAAAAATAAGTTTCTTTTTCAAATTTTTTTTAAAAATTTATTATTATATAAAAAAAAAAATCTTTTCGTGGCCCTCGTCGGTTTGACAAATTATAACAAAAACTTGGTAAATATACGTATATAAGTGATCTTCCATAACCGGATAGTAAGATCTGTCTTTGCAACATGGGACGTTACATCTTTGAGTTTTAAGCAAAGCAGCTCGAATTTTAGGTTCAATTTTTAACCATTTTATTATGTTTTCTCGATGGATATCAAACAGTTTGGCCGTCTTGTTTTGACTTTTAACGCTGTGATAATAATCAAGGACTTTTGCTTTAAACTTCAGAGTGAATCGAGTTCTAGTGGATCTTGCTGATTTATTCGGAGAAGTTGGTGATTCAATGACAACATCTTCATTAAAACTCTGATCCGATTGCATTTTTATAAAAATGAAAAAAAAATTTGAAAAAAAAGAATTTAGAGAAGAAAAGGTTCGGCTCAAAATAGTTAAGAGTTGTTTTTTATGATTTGTTTCAACGAGACTAAAAAAATTGTAAAACTATCGTTACATTCTAATTTTTAGTACAGTACCAAACACTAGTTTTTTAATTTTAAATCAATTTTAAATCGACAAAAATCTTTTTTTTTTTTTAATTTTAAGAGTCGTACCAATAATTAAAATAAAGAAAAATATTTTTCTAAATAGAATTTTTTTTTTAATTTTAAGAGACGTACCAAAAGTCAAACCTCTAGTTTTAGACCATGTAATAAAAATTGAATATTCGATTTAAACACAGTGTTTATTTTAGATTTTTGGGTTTAGTTACAAGTAACTAAATGAGAGTAAGTTATAACATGGGCGAGATGGTACTTGTCACATGTAACAACTTAAAAAATCCGATTTAGTTACATGTACTAAGTTTCGAGAATTTACGGTAATTTTACAAAAGCAATTAAAATTTTGTAAATTAACGTAAAATTACAAAATTTAGTCAAACGATTGAAACATTAATGGAGTCTTTTTCGAAGCTAACCCTCAATCGAGTGGCAAGTAAAAAACCAAAGTTACCTCTAATATTATTAAATTAAATAAAATTAACTCAAAATTGTTTGAGATACCAGTTTTTTTAATATATTTCTTTATATTTTTTTCTAATAAATAAAAATAATCCTTGGTGTTTAGAATTAATTTTATAAAAAAATAATAATAACAAAAATAGAAATAAATTAGAATGTTTTTTCAAAAAAAATTATAACGTTTTAAAATGTTAAAAAAAAATGTTGGCTTGGATTTTTTAATTATTTTTCTCTTGCTGATTGCTTTTTAATGATAATGTGAAATTTTAGTACAAAAATTACTCTACAAAAAGAAAAAACGTTATATTTTTATTTATAATCGTTAAATTAAAAAAAAAACTTAAATATTTTATTTATTTAAAACAAAAAAGAATAAATTAGGCAAAAAACAAATTCAAAAATAATAATATCAGTTATTACTAAATAAAAAAAATCAGCTTGTTAATCCTGATTAAAAATTGAATAAAAAAAAAATTAAATTATTTCGATGAAGTTTTTCAGCTCTTTGTAATATTTAATAGCAGAGTTTATTTTATCATCAAGCCATTCACACACGGATTTATTAGAAATCAAAAGAAGAATTTTCGTTGAGTCCTCGTTTAAGTCATAATTTTCAATTTCTTTTTTAAATGATATCTAAATGAAAAATTGATTAGAAAAATTTTTCTTCTAAATAAAAAATGTTTTTACATAAAACTGATAAAGATTTTGCTCTTTGAAACTCTTGGCCAAAAGACACAGCTCCAAAGCTTTTCGGTGCTTAGATGTTGCATTTGGAGGCATTTCGAATGGTAGAATTCGCGAAATTGTTATTTTGTGCAGTGGTAAAGGATCTTGCAACAATTTCCATTTTTTTAAAATTTGTGTAGATGTTTTTTGGAGCCTGAGAATGCTTGCATCGGTAATGAACAGTAGAGTTCGTCTGCGTTTATTCTGCACAAATAGATGAGCCCAGTAGAATTCATCGAGAGCAATGTCATCGATTTGCAAGTCACGCAAAATCTCATAGCCTTTAGCCTGATAGCCCGAATAGGGCAAAATGCTTACATCATTTACCAGATGTCTTGGCAAGCGAATGTTAGTAATAGGCTCTGATCCCGATAGAGCAAAGCGTTTTAATCCGTCCAAAGTCAAAGAGATACCATCAAGAACCGAACCAATCGGTTTGCTCACAAACCCTGCAAAACCTTTGCCCACACCGGTAAAAACTCCCCGAGTGCCTCGCTTACTTTCTTTTAATGGATTATTGATTAAACCGGTGATGCCAAAAACCACTCCTTGCACTATTCCTTTGCTTGCATTCGACACCGTGTTCGATAATGTACTTGTTGACAACTTTGAAATTTTGTATTGACGTTTCTTTAAAATAATTAATTTAGAAAATTTTCTACAACAGCAAAAAAATCCAGTACATCCGTTTTTTTATAATTTTTTGTTAAATCTTCAAATATTAAGAAATCTAGGTGGAAATAAAAAAAAAAGAGAAAAAAAATATGACCGTGTTTTCCAATAAACTTAGTTCAATCTAATAAATTTTTTTTTTTCTTTTTTTTTCCAAAACAAAATATAAATCAAGTTTTTGTACGAGAAAAATACTTACAATTGAAAAGCTTAGAAATAATTTTTGAACTAGAAAAAAAATTTTAATCCCATTTTAATACTAGTTGATGTTGTTGTACAAGAGGACAGTTAACCGGTCAAAAGTTTACCGAAACTGGGACGTTTTTTGTAGATTAAAGGAAAATTTTAGGCATTTTTTTATTTGTTGTAAATGGAAAATTAAGAGAGATTATTATTCTAAAAAAAAATGATAAATTTTTTTGTATTTTATCTCTTAAAAAAAATTCAATGAAAATAACTCTATGAAATAATTATTCTACGAAAAAAAAAATCTATGAATTGAACGTTCACCGTTTTTTTTTATAAAAACCATTTTTTTTCCAAGTGACTATTACCACTGCACAAAATAACCACTTTTTTTCTTTTCGATCTAAATTTGGCATTTTTTTAATTGAAAGGCAAAGATAAAAAACTATTAAAAAAAAAATAATTAGGAAAATAGAATTTGTAATACTCCTGATTAATTTTTGAAGACTTAAATTTGTTATTTTTTGAAAATAAATTAATAATCTTAAAAATTAATTATAAAAATAAATATTAATTTTAAAAATAACTTATAAGTACAAATGATATTTAGCCTTTAATCTTAATCAATTTCCAATCAAATTATTTGATTTCATTTGATTCAATAGAATTAGAACCTCTCTTTGGACTTATTGAGACAAAAATTGAAAAAAAAAATCTAAATGAAAAAAGGCCTTATTTTTTTGTAAGATTTGACTTAAATTAGGTCTAAAATGTAATTTTTTGTATTAAAAATATGTTTTTATAATATAATTCAACATTTTTTTTATAGTGTCAATATTCCAATTTTATTGACATATTATGAGTCAATAGAGACACTCTTTTTTTTGGGATTTTTTTACTCAAAGCTTTATTGAAAAATGATAAATAGAAAAAAAATATCATTAGTATTGCTCAAAAAAGTGTTCTCATAAAAACTTAGGTATATTTTTTGGTTCACCTAATCCTATTTTGGTTCACTTGTTGGTGAACAAGAAAATTAAGTGAACTAATAGTTCCCCAAATAAGTGACTAGACCCGTTTTGAGACAAATCGTCACTAATTTTAACAAATCAATAAAATTAATATTAATTTAATACTTAATTGTTGTTAAATTATTATTGAATAAATATTAAATTAGTACTGTATTTTATGACAGAGAGAGAGAGAGAAAATTACCCTTTTGTATTTTTTGTCGAATGAAAAAGTTGCCAAAACTCTGCCCAAAGTTCCAGTAATTAGCGAGCCAGAGCCTGCCGCACTACTCACTGACTTGTTCAGCGCCAATTTCAATTTTGTTGTAAATTCCACGTCCACCTTGTCGGCTCTGTTCTTGCCGGACAAATAATCAACTAGCGGATCGTAGAAAATGCTCGTAAAACCTTCGGAAAAGTCACTTACTAGACCGAACGGATTGCCGAGTACGTCAAGGCCAAGTATTAGCACATAGGCCTGACGCAATGCTTGAATTTTGTAATGGTCGAATAGAGTGTCGTATATTTCGCTCCAAGTCTTGGTCTCGTTGATCATGTCAAATTGGTTGAAGCTAAATTTGACGTCTTTGAACTCGGTGAGGCTGGCACCGATTGATTCGAGAAAAAAATTGAACAAATAGTCGGTGGGCGCATTCGAGTCCGCTCTAATTTTGTCGTCCGTGTGCGCTTGTCCATTCACGCTAAAGCTCAAATTGAACACCATTGGCGACAAATAGAACTCGTCGAATCGAATGTGCGCCGAATGCTTGATGACACCAGTTTGGTTGGCATATTCCATTATTTCCTTCGAAAGCTTAATGTCTAAATTGATTTTTTGCTGCACTGTTTTGTCCTCGTCGATCAATATCAAAACATTGTCCACTTGGATGTTGTTGTCAACAGACAAATTAAATGTCATGTCGTCTATGGTCGACGTGTAAGTGGCCGCTTCGTACCAGTCTTTTAGCGAGAGCAGAAAGCCTTTGTCCGCTTTCAGATAGAACTCTTGCACAGTGCACTCAAAGTAGCGGTAAATTTCGGTCACGTTTTGCAGCTCTTTGAAAATGCTCAATGTCACAAAAGGTATTGGCTGCGAGTCATCGATCAGTCTCATGGGCGTTTTGTACAAAACGATGGGAAAATAGGCATCGGGCAATTGATTGTCCACTTGGACTTTGTACACACAGCATTTTATGCTTGTCATGTTGTTGGATGCTCTGTATTGAAAAATGAGTCCCGGTTGATAGTTGCGCACCAGACGACCAGGCTCTGGCCTAAAGATGAGCATTTTTTTAAAATTCAAATTGAACTTTTCGCTCTGATATTCGGCCGACTGCAGACTGTCATTGTTGAGTAAAGCTGTTCTTTTCAAACTATCAACCGAATGAACATTGAACAAATAGTCGCCATACAACGACTCAAGCCATTCCGAATATTCTTTGCTAAACACTCGTATTTGGTCTTGGTTGTGGATTTCCCACGACGAATTGCTGCCGCGCACACACACAGTCGATATCTCCAAATTAACGTTGTTTATTATGCTGAGTTGTATTCCGCGGATGGCCGCGAACAGCTCTAGATTGGACGCCTCTTTTTTTAGCTCAAACTCGGCTAAAGACTTGTCAGTGGTGAACACAATAACTCGCTGGCCATCTTCCAAATAGGACACACAGCACACTTGGACTTGTTTTTTTTTGCCAATCTCTTGCTCTTGACTGGATCTGATCAAATTGGTGTTGGCAGCTGCGTCGTGCTCGTTGCCGTCCGAATAATTGAGAGCAGAGTTGTTTTGGTTGGTCTCAATGTTAAATGTGAGTGTTTCGGTGCCACTTTTGGTCAGCTTTAGAGCTTCGCTTTTCGAGCAGCCATTTACTGTCCATTGAAGAACTCGAGAGTCCAAATCGGGCCACACAAAAAACATGGATGTGAACGGCTCTATGTGCCACACGAGACTGTTGTTCATGATCGATATGTGAAGATCATCGCACAAATTTAAGAATTTGGCAACCGCGTCTCCATACTGGTACTTTCGGACTACAATAGTGACCGGATTTTGGTTGCCACCACTAATTATGACAGTCAAAATTTTCGAATTCGATTCAATGAACGAATTTTGACCCATTTGCTGCACTTGCTCTTGATTTGTCTCACACGGAATTAGCACAAATCTGGCTGGATTTTCCAGTGTGAACGGTTGGCTCTGTCGACCATCAGTGGTCTTTAGCACAAACTTGACCTGTTTGCTCTCACCAACTAGCTTAGGCCAGAGACCTACTGGCTTGTTTTCTTCATTTGTTTTGTCCACTCTAATCCAGTTGTGTTTAGAGCTCTTTTTTTCGCTGCCATTCCATTCTCGGATCCATACAGGCTCGTCTAGATTGTTGGCCACTGTCAAAAATGGAGCAAATGTTATCAGCTTAGTCCTGGAACTGTTGCTCATTGTGATTCGCATTAAAAAATTGTAAGTTTGGTTAATGTCGTTACACTGGATCATGCCTGTAGTACCGACTGTTTCAAAGCTGAACGCATTCGACCAACTGCCATCTTTGATCGTGAGACGAACTTTGTTGTCTTTTCGAACATACAAATAGTCAAATAGTAGGATGCTATCGTCTGGAATGTAGTATGTACGCAGATCGTCTGTGGTCTTAAATTAATTAGTTTTTTTTAATTAAAATTTTGAATAGGATTTTTTTTTTTTTATTAATAAAAAAAATTTTTTTAGTTGCTTTAAATTTATTTCATTTAGTTTTGAACACTTAAAAAAACCTCTTATCATTAGAAGCTTCAAAAATAAAGAATAAATCATATATTTTATGTTCAAATTTATTGAAATTATTAAATTAATTTAATAATAATTGAAAATTTTGATATTTTGGGTCTAACTAGTCCCCACCAAAAAAAAACTGTCTACCACAAATCAAAAACTTTTACCCACAAAGAAAAAATTTTCAACACAAAAATATTTTTCAAAGATAAAAACTGTTGTCTTTTTTACATTTTGAACAAAAATTTGTCGCTTTATAATTACCACATAAACAAATTTAATCAAAATTTTTTTTTATTTGAATTTAGTTAATTTAGAAAGTTATTAGTTTTTATGCTGAATAAAAAGTTATGCTCAAATAATAAAAATAAGCTTGGATTTCAACAGCCAAAAATCGAAAAAGAGTCATTTTGACTCATTGGTGCTTCTAGTGTTAAAATCCTTTAATTCTGAATATCAATAAAATAAATAAAATTTTTATTTTCTAACATTTTGAAACAAAAAAAAATAAAAGAACGAATGTAAATTAAACTTTAAATTGTATCTGATGATACAGTCGGGATTATGCAGACTTTTACAATTGATGCCGTTCACAGAACTAATTTTGTACTTAAAGAAAAAATTCATTCAAATTTTTTCAATTTTGTTCTATTCTGTTCCACTTTGAATTTCACAAAATCAAAATTTGAAAATTTAAAGATCAAGAATGAAGTGTGCGAGTTAAAAACAAATTTAATTATTATTTAATTGGGTAAAAAAGTATAAATTGTTGGAAACAAAAATTGAAGCTGGCTTTTAAAGCTGAATGAGCGGCATTCAACAAAAAGTGCTTATCAAAGTAATGTTTATACAAAAGTATTTTTGATTTTTTTCTTTTACAGAATGAAAATTGCATTAATTGGTTAATGATATTGGTGCAACATAACAATAACATTACATGGTTTTCACTTATCCATCATTGCGCATTATGACCCTGTTGCCATGGGCATGCCATGAGGTTATTGGAAGAGTGTTTTAGATTTGCAAAGAAATAGAAAATGGAAAAAAAGTCAGCAAGTCAAGCTATGAATTCTGGGCTGAAAGTCAATAAAAATTTGATATATGGTGTTCAATTGCCGAATATTTATGGTTTTGAATATTTTCGTTTCCTATTTGGTAGCAACTCCTCATTAATCTCACAGTTTAAAGAAGAAAAATGGAAAAGCTTAAGCGCATTAAATAATTTATTAAAAGTAAACTATGACTATGTATGACTAATAGGTGTAATTTACTTTTAAATTGTGAATATTTTTATGTAACTAAAATTAATTTTGAAATTGAATTTATTTATTATTTTTTTTATTTTTCCTTCCTTCTTTTTGAAAACATAATTGTGAATATGGCTCCAACATTTAATAAATAATAATAATAATAATAATAATAATAATAATAATAATAATAATAATAATTACTCTTATTTTAATGGGTTGTCCACTTTTGTTTATAAGCCAGTATGGCGAATAGATGATGAACTCATTTGGTTGCTTGTAAGTGACACATACGTTCAAGTGTTTGCCAGTGACAAGCATTTCGGTGGTTGGCGAAAGATTCATTTTAATCTTGCACATTTGGCCCTTCGAATTGATAACTTGGGAAAGAACCAATTTTCCAAACCAACTGGTGTTCAAATAGTTGAGCAAATGAATGCGTATGGAGGCAACATTGGTCGGCTCCAAATTCAAACTGAGTATATCGCCAGGCTCCAATATTGGATTAAACAAAACCTGTTCGTTTTGATCAATGTCCACTCTGATTTGAAAGGGCAGTGAATTGACCAAGCGAATGGACGTGTACAAGCCGACTCTGTAATTGGCATGCATGGCCGGCATCACATTTCGATGCGATCTCACATTAAGAGACAATTTTCTCAACAGGTTAAAGTCTTGATGCTGATAGGAAAGCGTTTTGCAAACAACTTGTGAAAAGTCCTCAACTCTTAAGTTGTAGCCTCGCAGATCGAATATTTGCGATGGCAAAAACATTTTGGTGTCGGGCGACACATAAATTTTACAATTGTAGGCTACATACAGTGGCACATAGTAGACTTTGTTTGGCAACAGTCTAAACAAGGCCACATATGTCTTGTCGTCGTGTTTCATTTGATCAAAAAACTCAATGTTCGACTTGTTTTCATACAAACAATCGTTCAACTCGGCCCAAACAAACATGCTTATTTGAGTGTAATTTTCGATTTGCAGCGGCGAGCTAAAGATTATCTTTTGTCGGCCATACAACGTTCTCACCTTGTACAACACATTGTATTTGATGTTTTGTTGATTAAGCGGTTGTAGTTGGTGTTGGTGTTGGTGTTGGTGTTGGTGTTGGTGTTGGTGTTGGTCATGGTCATGGTCATGTTGGTGGTCGTGATCGGTGAGCTTTTGAGCGCGCAAAGGAAACAAAAAGGAGCCGTCGTTTTTCATCGACAAACGACACTTTTCGAAACCAGGCAAACAAAAAACAAACTTGTAATTTTCATTGTAAATCATGTCGATTTGAGAGCGCTGTGAATTGGTCATTATTTTTTGGACACGTCCATTTGGATCATTGTTCAACGAGCTTATTCTGCTATCGCTCTCGTACTTGACATTGAAGCCGAGCGCATTTTCGGCCTTGAGCGATTGTCGTGCGTTCAACACGAGATCGCATTGTTCGCCGAGAAAATTCAAAAATTTCAACGGAGCTTTTACACTTCCCTCCATGAATTGACGCTGCGAACCGCTCGTAATGCTCGCCAAATACATGCATACCTTGTAAGCGCTCGGCGTTATGTTTACGTTCAACAAATCGTTCGATTCGACTAGCACATAGCTTGCGTTGTTCGAGTTCACCTGTTCCACTTGTTCACTTTGTTCGACTTGTGGCATTTGGTCTTGGTCGTTTTGGTAGTCGTTGTCATGGTTACATTGTTCAGCATCATTGCTTTTGTTTTTTTTCTTTTTTCTAAACAATACACCGCCTTTCTTTTGTCTTTTGTTGTCGTCATCGTCCATTTGTGGTCCATCAACAGCTCGACTTTGCTCATTTTCGCTTTCTACCACGTCCGAATAGTCCAAGTCTTTGACCGGAAACTCAATGGTCGGCACACCTTTTATATCAATAGATGGCTGAACGGTGCCACCCGGCTCCAGCGCAAACCAAATGCTCAGTATCCACGGTCGATACTTGTCCTCCTTTTGCATGTTGTGTTCGACAAGCGGCTCCCAATTGCTTAGTATGTCATTGTAGTAGCTCGCCTCCAGAGTCAACGATGCTTTTGTGTGCAAATTTTTGCTCCAATTGGCCACTTGTGCTTCCAACTGAAGCTTAAAAATTGCCAATGGTTGCAAGTCCATGGAGGTTTCTTCGCAAAATGTGATGAACGCTTGTCCGACCTTCAAGTCGAGCACTTCGCTCACTTTCAGCCACTTGTCTCTCGTGAACTGGACAACAGTAGAGGGCATGTTTTCGTTTTGGTGAGACGAGGCATTGGCAGCCGATTTGTAGTTGCTCGGCTCGATTGGTCGCTTCACAAACGGCTCGGCGTCGTCAAGCAGTTGTTCTTCGTCGGCTATTTTCTTAATTTTCTCGGTGCCTGTTTGATTTATGGACGTCACTACGCCCATTACCACTTCGTACAAAGTTTGTGTCATGTTGAAATAGAGCGCGTCTATTTGGGCGAGATAACGAGCCGGCTTTTTCGGATCGATTTGTCGCATGCTCACTTTGCCCGAACACGGACTCAAAAACGGAATTCCTTGACGCCTCAAGTTGTGTTCGCCTAGACGCAGACTCAAGTTGGTCAAGTCCAGTTCTAGATTGGACGACGAGTTCACCGAGTCGAATTTGAGCACGAGCTCAGCTTCCATTATCAATATTTGACTGTTGGCCTTTTCCGGTTGAGCAAAAAGAACCACTTCTCTTAAATTGATTCGGCCATTGACCATGAGAGACGAGTCGGTGTCGTTTAGCCTGGGCTGATCTTCTAGCCTCGAGTCTTGTCGATTTTTTGACAATGCGTCTATTTTAGGCTCGCTTACATTGCTCGTGCCAATTGCGTCCATGGCAAATTTGTATATTCTGAGCACGTATGGCAAACAAAGGTTTATTTTTAAGTTGTCCATAAAAAAGTCCAAACGAGCATCACCGGCTGGTTTAAACCGATACGATATTTTGATAAAGTCTTCTTCTTTAGACGAAACAAACATCCTTAGAAAAAAATGTGTCAAATTTTTAAATTTTTTAAATATTCAAAATTTGAGTTGTTTTCCAATTTTTTTACTGTCAATTCGGAAAATTAATTTTAAACAGAATTGTTTAAAAGTCACAAGTCAAGTTGTTGTCTTTGTTGTTTTTGTTGTTGAAAAAAAATTAAAATTAAAAAGTACAATTCGTGACTTTAATTTTTTTTATTAATTATTAGAAAAATTTGCATTTCGGTGCGACAAAATTTCATGTGGCCGCGATCTTAATCGCTCAGAAGATTAGACTCATTGAGACTATACCTTTGAATGTTAGAATAACATAAAAACTAGCTTATTAATTTTATTAAATAATATTTCTCATTAAAAGACCAAATTTTTACTTAGTCCATTTTAATCAAGTGTATTTTTGGTCTTTTGTAAATTATCCCCGTTTTTTTTTGTTCCTGAAATTTATGTTTCCTGGAAATTATCCCCATTTTTTTCATTCCCATAGCAAATTATTCCCAAAGTAAATTATATCCGAAAAATAACTAAAATAAACGTTGATATTAAATGGAAATTATCCCCGATTTTTTTATTCCTGTTTTTAAAGAGAAAAGAAATATTCAATTGGTTATTTAATAATAATTTATTTGACCAATTATAATGATACAAGAGTGTTTTTGGGTAATTTTTGGACTATTTTATTGATTTATTTGTCTTCTGTACCGAGCTTACACTCCTTCGGAATGAATAAAAAAATAAATAAAGTTAAATAAATTAAATTAAAAATAAAAAAGTTGAGTTAACTAAAAAAACAAATAAATTGAATGGAAAAAGACAAGAAATTAGGCTATATTATTTATATAATAGGGGATCTATATTTTGTAATGTTAATTTTTTAATTTTGATAATTATTATTAGGAGCATATTTGACCATTTTTATAAATTAAAAAAAAAATAAAGTAATAAGCATAAAAAATGGATTTCAAAATTTAGCTTTAATAAACTTGTGAGTTCTTAAATGGTTTTAGATCATGTTTTGAATTAAAGTGAAGAAAAACTTTAATCTTTATAATTATTGAAGTATTAAACAATAATTTAATTGGGCAATTAAATATTTTACTATAAAAAATTTTATTGGCCTAATTTTTTTGGTTTCGGAAATTATTTAAACGGGGATTAATTCCAGATTTTCGAAATGGGAATAAATTATTTTGGGTATATTTTGATTATAAATTCAACGGGGATAAATTCACGGTTATAAATTATTTTGGGGATAATTTACAGACAATCGTATTTTTATTAATAAAACTTTTTTTTAAATAATCGACTAAACAACATTGTTAAATTCTATTTAGTTATACAGTGCTTTTATTTTACATGATTCTTACAAAAATGTGTGTCATTTTACGTAATATTACACTTTCTTATACACAAAATCTGACATAAGTAACATCAGCTTACGTAAAATTACGGAAAATTACACAAAATTTTTTAAGAGTAGATAAATTCTAATCGGACTAAAAATTGACAATTATTGCTCTTTTTTTCAATTTTGAATATAATTTTATTTTTTTTTAAATAAAAAAAAAAGTATTTTAATTATTTTTTAACAGAAAATTAAAAATTTTTTACGCTATTTGTTGTAAATTTTGATAATTTTTCATAAGAATGTAAAAGCTTTTGCAAGGAAAATTAAGATTTAGTAGGATTGTCAAGATTTGACAAGAATTTTAAATAATCGATTTTATTTAAAATTGTTTTTGGATTTCTTTTTGTTATTTTGAAATAATTTTGCAGATTTATTTCACGCTCAAAGTACTTCCAAGATTAGATGCTTTTATTTAATTTGAGCCTGCTTCAAAGTAAACACAATTGTCTATTTAGCCTCACTTACAGAGTTTGAAAAGCACTCCAGCTTTAAAATTGTGCTTTTAAATTAGAATACTAGAATTTAACTTTTGAAAAAAAATAATTTTACTTGATCTTACGTAAACTGAAGCAAACTTAGGTTTTATTTGGTTTTGTGAAATTCAGTACAACATGATAAAAAGAACAGAATTATAAAATTATAAAAAAATGAATAACTTTTTTTCTAAAAGTTAAAAGTAGGTTTCGTGATTACGACATGGTGCAACATTCAATGATGCATTATCTATCAAGGTCTGCAAAACTCTGCAAATTTAGCAGAAATTTGATTTCATTATATTCGAGCGTAGTGAATGTTGCAGAGATTTTGCACATCATTAGCAGACTTTTATAGTTGATGCAACTTTGAATGTTGCACCATGTTGCACTCACAGAACTAATTTTAGACTTTTAGAAAAAAAGCTTCTCAAATTTTTATCATTTTGTTCTGTTCTTTGAACTAAAATTTACAAAACTGTTTTTTTTTGCTTGTAAGAAAGTGTAATCTAGAGTAACATTACACAAAAAAGTGGTTTATAAGAATTTGTTTTAATAAACCTGTCGAGCGATATCTCCTTCAGATAAAATGCACAATAATAATCAAAAATGACAGATATACAAGGTTTTAAAATTTGACAATTCGCGAAAGAAACAAAAATACTCATTAACAAAGCTGTAAAGTTGTCACTTTGAAAACAATTTTTCTATTACTTTTAAAATTTTTATTAATAAAAAAACTTAACTCTTTTGATTGCCTTTTTACTATTTGATCAACAGTTCTAATTCTGATCACCGGCAAATGAATATGGTTACAAACAACAAGTATAGATTAATAACTAATAAATACCAATCTATACTTAATAAGAATAAAAAATAAAATAAAATAGATTTTAATTAAAAAATTTTTAAATAAATCAATCTTTTATGGAACATCATATTCGTCAGTATTTTTTATTAAACTTTTAAATGAATAACTTTTATGATTTTCTGTATGAAATATTCAGTAAATCTTCAAAATTCTGACATTGTTTCAAAATATTCTTTCCAAATAACTGTAGCGAGTTAACGAAACATCTTAAAGAAGTTAACGTTTCTTGCTCATTAATTTGCACTTGGGTCTCTATTTCTTCGCATTTATTTTCATCATTATTTTTTTATGTATAAGAACCGAATGATTCTATTATTTTTCCTAGGTCAAATCCAACTTATAATTTTTGACGACTTTGTGAAATTTCATAAAAAATTATTAATTTAAAAAAATTTTTTATGTTTTGTTCTAACTGTCAAAAACTTGTTCTGCAAATAAACAAATTTACCTACTGCAAAAGTCTGCCAAATATGTGCCAATTAATTGCGTTTTATTTTAAATACAGTACTGCTATGATAAACTGTTTTTTTCGAAATTTTACGTGATTTTACCTAATTTCACTAAATTTTAGCAAATATTAAAAGGACCAAAAAAAACTTAAAAAATGTCGATTTTTAGGAAAATTTCTCTTTTTTTTAGAAAATTAAAATGAAAATTGAAAAAAAAAAATTACGAAATTTTACGTAATTTTACGAAAATTTTTATTATAAAAAACGAGAAAAATGGTATATTTAAGTAAATTTTAATTAAAAAAACGAGAAAAAAAATCGTTAAAAAAAACAAACAATGCAATTATTGCAATTATTAATGAATTATTAATGAAATTATTAATTACAATGCAATTATTAATGATCGTTCAGTCACCGTTTTTCTCAATGACTATTTTAATTGCCTAAGAATTAATAACTTTTAAAGGAATATAAAATGAATACCTTTTTTAAGTGATCAAAACAGATAAAAATAAAAAATCGAAATAAACTGTTAACTTTAGTAAATATTTTTTAATAAAAAATTAAACTAATTTAATTCAAAATTTACTATTTTTCCCGATTTGTTTTTTCCCGTTTTTTAAAATAAAAATTTACGTAAAATTTCAATTTTCATTTTAATTTTCTAAAAAAAAAGAGAAAATTTCCTAAAAATCGACATTTTTTCATTTTTTTTTGGCCCTTTTTATTTTTACTAAAATTTCGTAATTTTTCGGAAATTTACTATTCTTTACTTTAGCAATTTTACGTTAATTTACGTAAAATCACGTAAAATTTCGTAAAAACAGTTTATCTTTAACGTAAAAAGAGGTTATGTTCATTTTGTTTAATCTGTAGAACAAGCTTTTGAAAACTAGAACAAAACTTAAAACTTTTTATCTTTTTATATTAGAATATTTTTATGAAATTTATGAAATGCCCTTTTTGACTGTGACTTTGGACCAAGTCAAGTGTGTGAAGAACACATAAAGAATACTTAGAGTGACAAAAAAAAAAAGCATAAACATACTCTTTGACAGCCAAATTAGAATCAGGTCTGACGTCATTGAGCACCAGCGATCTCATATTCAAATCGGCTGTCCATGACGAATTTTCACATTTGAAATACTTGAAGCCAATAGTTTGAATTTCAAAATGACTAAAATAGGAAAGTTTAGGTTTTGGCTTGGAATTAATTTTCGAAGAATTGTCTGAGTCTGCATTTGACAGTTCACTATTTGACGCTGCTGACTGAAAATCAGTGCTTTCCTCTCTGGATGCAGATGAGTGTGATGCCACAGTCCAATTGCGGCGTTTATTGGCGGCCGGTTTAAGCTCAAAATCAACAATAATCAATTTAATTTCATTTAGATCAATGTTCATTTTGAGTGTTACACGTTCACTAGTTGTTGACACATTGTCCACTGTCTTTGGTCTATCCTCTTTTCTGACCACATGGTGCTGAATTTCTTCATTTTTTTTGCTGATGCCTTCGTTTAAATTCTCGGCCAAAATGGCGAACAAAAGTTGAGCTGTGTCCAAACTGACCATAAATTTGACTTTTTTTAGACTAGCCGATATGTCCAAATCGGCATAGTAATCAGGCTGCGAGTTTGTCATGGCCATTCGAACCAAACTGCTCAAACTAATCGGTTGTGTCACTTGTTCCAATATGTCACATGAACTATCATGCTCTTTGTACACAACTCTTTTTATTTCCAAATTAAGCAATTCCAAATGTATGCACTGAATGGTGGACAATGACTGAGTGGACAATGACTGAGTGGACAATGACTGAGAGGACACTGACTGTGGAGCTGTCTCGTCAACAAATTTGTTTGTGACTTTGACTGTGCCCAGATCGGCGACAAAAGCGCTCAGTGAATGCGAATTGCGCGGTATGATGACTTGAGGCGATGTAATGTGCACATACAAATAGATTTTGTTAGCCATGTTCGATTTGCTTTCCTCATAGGCATGTTTCACTGCTTCCAAAGCTTGTTCCTTTACTTGTTCAGTCAAAGCGCTGGGCAACGGGTTTATGATCGGATCGATGAACTCGACCAGTTCGTTGACAAATTTAACCAAACAAATAACTTTTATTTTTCCCACATTTAGCCGCAGCTCATCGCGACACTCAGTCCTCTCTTGTTTCACTTTAGCTCTGTCGAATAGACTGACACTAAAGTCAAAAAATTTTCCACTCTCTTGACCGCCTGTGCAGCTTATTATTTGTCTGTACATTTGATTCATTTGATCGCGTTCGTCGCCATAATTGATCAGTATTTTGCTCAGCTGAATTTGAAGGTCAGTTTTGGCACCGCGAATGTTGTAGCCAACACTCAATTGTTTGACAATCATGTCGCCAAATTTCACTTGCGAATCGAACATGTTCCATGTGAGCTTGTTCATTCTGGCCACTAGATTAAACTCGCACGCATCTTCACCCACTTGAGTGTTATCGGACAAATTTTTGGTCACCGTCTTGGACTTGTCCGCCACTGTGTCCAATTGAGCAATGCTCTGACTTTGATCTACGCGATCAATTGTCGACTTGATAAAGGTGAGAAAATGGACTATGGCTTGACGATGACACTTGACGTGTATGTTCGAACAGTCGAACAAAATGTTGGTCATTATTTTGGCGTACAATGTGTCAAAGTTGGCCGCCTCTGGATCTATTTGTCTAAAGTAGAACTTAATTATTTGATTTGAATTTTGATTTGAACTGGACAATATTTCGGTGAACTGCTGCTGATCGCTGTCGACCACAGATGGAGACGCGTGCACTTTGTCTATTAGCTTTAAGTCTTCGAGGCCTGAGCGCAAAAAAATTCCATATTTGGCGACCACAAAATCGATCTGAATCGATTTGAATATAAAGTGTAAATATTCGCTTTGAGCTTGATTGAGATCGATGCTAAAGTCGGTGATTGTGAAGCGACATGTTATTTGACTGTAGTTGACAATGGGATCGCCGTTTATGTACTTGGGCAAATTGAACGGTCCATCCCATTCGTCGTCGGGCTCAATTTCGTCGTCGACGCCCGCCAAATTTAAACTGTGAGGTGCACTTTTTTTGTCCGATTTTTTATTTTCAGCATTTCGCTTGTGACTGCCGCTCGAGTGATTGACACTCGCCGCCATTGATGATGATGATGGTGACGATGAAGCCGTTGTGGGCATTTCGGGCAGGGGAAAATTTTTGCCAAACTCATACAGACTAATGAGTTTGTCATTGGAAAAGTTGAGACGAATGGACGAGCAGTCGGCTTCCAGTTTCAATTTGGGCAATTTTTTATAGCTCGGATTTATGGACAAGTACAGATAGCTTTTGGTGGACACTGGATAGAGCAAATGGTGACAATAGTTAAGATTTTGGTAGTTTTTAAAGTAGTCCTTCCAATCGACATTGGCCGGCACCAGCAACACTTGCACTTCTTTTACATTCATGCTCAATTTGTCGTAGAAGTTTTTCTCCAAATCTTGGACACTTTGAGGCGTGTAGTTGGTCAACTTTGGCTGCACACGACTTTTGATTAAAGTTTTTCCCAAAAAGAAAATAATTGAATCGCTCGGTTGGCTACAAGTGCCCGACGCGGGTATTATAAAATAGGGCGACGCCATTTCGGCAATCATGTGAAATTGTTTATGATTTTCGACTGCGTAAATAACGCCAGCCTTTGACCAAACTTCTTTTATTTTTCTTACTTCGCCAAAATCGACCAGATCTGTTTTAAAAAAGCGCATCAATTCACTTATTGGCTTTTTTTCATAGTACACTTCCAATGACGCTATCCTAGTTCGGATGCTAAACTCGGCATTTTCAAGCTTGAGCGGATTTGTCTCAAAACAAAACACGAACAACATGTCCTTGGCATTTTCGGATGCCAAATAACTAGCTGGCAAGTCTAAGCGTTGAGATTCATGAGAGCTTTTTACAATGGGCACAAGTTTTCCCGATTCAATCCGATCGGTGTAATGTATGCCGTACAATTCTAGTCCTTGGGTATTTAGCAAAAAGTAGACACTATTCTGCACAGGCTTTAATTCAAAGCGCGAGATAATACTCTTCAAATTCAGGCACAGTATTTGGCTCTGACCATTTTTAAGCTTAAAACTTATAAGCGGAAAATTGAGTATCAAACGAAATTGTACATAATTCAGCGGTCTATCAAAAATGTCTGTATCTTTTTGGTCGTTTGTCTCCTCGTTTAGTTTGTATTTGTTTATAAGCAGATTGCGGATGTCAAAAATGCTTTCGAGTACCAGGTCTCGTTCCAATTTTTCCAAATAGTCCAATTTTTTTTGCTCCAATTGCTTGCCTGCTTGTTGAGCTACTAGCTTTTCTTCGTATTTTTTCATGTACAATTTGTAATTTTTGAAATGGTCGAGCATTCGCTCTTTGCGAAATTGGCGCCATGTGCTCTCGGCATAGGCCGTAAATGCAAAATGCCACCATGCTCGTGCTTTTTCTCTTTTGTCCTGTATGTCGCCAGGCCTGTACTTGACATATTGCTTGTGCAAATTGAGCATTGTGTAGTGGTCAACGATTTGAAGAATACTTTTGTACTTTTTTTAATTAAAAAATTAATTAAAATAAATAAAAAAAATAATACCGTATCCGCTTGATTAAAACTCTAAGAGTTAAATTAGGATTCCTTAATTATACTATTGGAGTTAAGACCATACCCAACATGTTAAAACAATTTTTTTTAATAAAAATAGAGTTAAGGCCATAATCATATTTTTATCTCGTAATAAAGGCTAAAGTTAGGCTTTACTCCAGGAGTAAAGATTGAATAATAACGGACTTTATTAAAAAATTTTGAAGTTAATTTTGAAAATCATTAAATCCAAATTTGACTTTTATTCTAGTATTACAATTAAAACTTAGACTTTATTCTATCAAGAAAAAACTGAAGCTTTAGCATAAGTATTGAAATAAAAAATTTCATAATTCATTTTCTAAAAACTATTAAGCTAAAAAGGTCTAAATTTTTACAAAATGATAGCTGATGAAGTTGATGTAGTCGAAAATCAAGATAAAGATAAGTTAAAAAAAACAAGAAAAAGGTACTCATTAGAATTTAAACATGAAGTTATAAAGTATGTCGAAGAGCATAAAACCCAAAGTGAGGCTGGTCGTATATTTAACGTTGACAAACGCTTAGTTTGTGAATGGTTCAGTAATAAAGAAAACATTGCCAATTCATCATTCAAACGAAGGAGATCTAGGGTGACATCTGAAAAAGATTTGACAAAAATCAGCTCCTAAGTCAAACTCGACTGGAAATGATGGGGTAACTGGTAAAAAAAGAGGAAGAAAATGTTTGCCAAGAGATGAAAATGGAAATATAATACGAAATTAATATTTTTTTTATTTTTTGATATCGAAATTTTTTATCTTTTAATTATAGCTTAGATCCGAACTTTTTTTTTAATACTAGAATATAAGTCAAATTTCAATATAAATTTAAATAAAATCAAATTTAATAAAGTCCGTTATTATTCAATCTTTACTCCTGGAGTAAAGCCTAACTTTAGCCTTTATTACGAGATAAAAATATGATTATGGCCTTAACTCTATTTTTATTAAAAAAAATTGTTTTAACATGTTGGGTATGGTCTTAACTCCAATAGTATAATTAAGGAATCCTAATTTAACTCTTAGAGTTTTAATCAAGCGGATACGGTAAATTTTTTTTTTATTTTTTTTTTATTTTATCAATTACCTGTAAACGGTGAAAAACAAATTCTATTGATTCCACCGATGATTGTATTGTAATTCTTGGCGAATTGGAATCGATTTTTTCATACGAACGCCTAATTGTCAGTCGTGTCACAAGATCCAGATTTTTTTCCAAGACTTGAAAAAATTTATTTTAAATTTAATTTTTTATTTAATAAAAATAGAAGTCAATCTAGTCAATCTAGTCAATTTGACACCGTCGTTTACAGCTAATATCTTAAGAAGGTTAAATTAGATTTTTGAAAAAATTTTTTTATTTCATTCATTTAATTAAAATGTATAAGATTAAACAAATATTTTCAAAATTTAAAAATATTTTTTTTCGTAAATTAGCCAATACTATAAAAGTTTAATTTTTAGTTTGGCCTTTCTAGTGTCAAATACCAAAATTTTATTTAAATTTGACAAATTGAATTTTTTTTTAAATCTATATTTAAATTTTTTGACAATTTTGTGTCTTTTTGCCCATAAATTTAATGTAACATGTTTTTTGAAATTCAGTCCAAAATAATAAAAAATTGAATTTTTTTTTTTCTTAAATTTTAAAGCATTGTGAATTTTGGAATAAAGAATAAAAACAAGAATTTTAAAAATGAAATAACTTTTTTAATCTGAGTCTAAAAATTGTTCTGCAAAATGGACCAGCTGATACAAACTTTGTGCAATCCAGATTAAGTCTCTGCAATAACTCTGCAATTTAATTTTAATGATTTTCTGATAAATTTAGTGCTTTGCAGAATTGCAGAATTATTGCAGAGACTTAATCTGGATTGTACAAAGTTTGTATCAGCTGGTCCATTTTGCAGAACAATTTTTAGACTCAGATTAAAAAAGTTATTTCATTTTTAAAATTCTTGTTTTTATTCTTTATTCCAAAATTAACAATTCCAAATTTTAAAACTTGTTCTGTGAATACAACAAGGTACAGCATACATAATTGCATCACTTGACAAAGTGAAAAAAGTCTGCAAAACTCTGCAAATTTAACAAAAGTCAAATTTCAATATATTCGAGCGTAGTATATTTTGCAGAGATTTTGCACATCACTTGATAGATGATGCAACTATGAATGAATAATGTACTATGTTGCAATTACAGAACTAACTTTAAACTTTGAGAAAAAAAAAATTATTCAATTTGTTATCATCTGTTTTTTATTGAGCTTCAAAAAACTACGCAACGTTTGTTACGACTTTTGGTTTAAAATTTTGAAATTTTTCTTAAAATTGCGCAGATTAAATTTTTTTAAAAAATTTCGATTTTTGCTTAAATTCCAGTCTTAAAGCTATACATTGTAGATTTTTTTTCAACTTTTAAAAAATAAAATAAATTTTAAAAAAAATTAAAAAAATTACAATTGCAAAATTGAGTCTTGAGAATCTTATTGGAATAAATTGAATTTTTCATCAGATCAATCCAATTGTTATCGAGCGGGTCAAAGTCGTCACCGCTCGAAATTAAACGATCTTTTGGCTGACCAAAATCACAATTCCAATACATGTTAAATCCACTTAAAGAGCCCAGTTTGTAGATAATTTTGGCCTCAGCATTCATAAAATTGGGATTGTTGTCTTCGTCCACAGTTTCTGCTTTGAATTCTTTCAAATAGACACCAAACGAAATACTCTTGTCTTTTAGCGAATGTTTGTCCTCGTATCTGATATGCACATTTTGGACATATACCTGTATGTTGTTTATAATAGTGTCTTGCACTTTTTCAGCATATCCCCTTTCTCTGCTCTCAACAATTTCGCGTTTGTCCAAATTTTCAAACTCTTGAAGCTGTTTGCGCTTGTGAGCCAGGCTAAGCTCTTCGATTCGTGCTGGGTCGTTTATTTTCTCCTCGAAAGGCCCCAGCAGCACAAACAAGTCTTCGAGGACAGCCACGGCCGGTTTGGTCAGTATGTTGCGCCATGATATGTTTATTTTGAGTCGGCCGATAGTGCCTCCTTTTACATCTACTGGAAGATCGAATTGGTACATGGCGCTCGGCTTTACTTTGATGTTAAGCAACTCAAGCGTGCCACTGAAAATGCCAAGCTTTAAATTGTTATAGTCGACCTCATCGATGTAATCGGACAAGTATCGATTGAGCAACGAAGCAACTAGACCTTCGAACATTGTATTAGTTTTGTCGCATACTCTAAATTATTTAGGATTTAAAAACAATTTTTAATCTAAACTTAAGAAAACATAATAAAATTATAATATTTCAAAATTACAATCCAAGTTTTTGAAAGAAAATATGTGTTGAAGAAATTATTTATTATAAATAAATTAAGTTTTTTTTTTCATAAGATTGAGCAGCATCTTGATTTTTACCAAAAATAGAATGAAATTATACATAAAAAAATAGACAATTATTTAATTAAGTAGCTAATATGATTTTCTTGAATGAACATTATCTGAAACGAATGTAAAAAATTTAACGCCTCAATCACTTTAACACTATGACTCAACCAATGACTACTTGCCGCATTGGTAAGCCAGCCAAAAATATAACCACCCTTTTTCATTTTGTTATAATAAAACTCTTTACTTTAATTATTTTAATTTAATTTCTATACTAATTGACAAAAGAAAAAAATAATTATTCAGAAATACAGCCAAAATAGATAAAATTGTAATTCTCCAAACTATTTGATAAATTTATCCATGCTGTATAATTTAGGCATAACTATTTGTTGGCAATAAAATGGTGACGCAATTGATACACTAATTGGAAAAAACTATCAAAAAAATTTAGTTTTTAATTTTGATTTTTTTAATTAAAGCTTTTGTCAAAGTTTCAAGCAATTATTCATTGTGGCTGACGTTGATTGACGTTGTTGCACAAGATGCAAATGGCCAAATATTTGCGGACAAATGAAAAGAAAAATGAATTTAAAACTATTGAACAATTTTAGACTTTTTTATCTAATTTTAGGTTTTTCAAACTTGATTTGATCAAAAGAAAAGGTTATGCCTTGGTTACGATTTGGCATTTTCAGGGGCACGCTTGAGTTGCTCTACATCAAAGTACCAATTTTACCAATTCGTCACCGAGCGCCATGTACCAATTCGATCTTCCAGTAGATGTAAAAGAAGGCACTATCGGCCGACTCAAAATAAACAAATTGTGAGTAAGAAGTAAAATATCAATTACGTACATAACAACTCCAGTAAAGTATCCACAAATTTTCGTACCTATTTCTTTACATTCAAGTTCTTTAATCAAGCATTCTGTAAATATTGAGAACAATTTAGGAGGTAAAGGGCCGCCTTGGTTTAAACCTATAGTTGTGTTGAATAGTTTGCTAATTTCATTTTCATTTACTACTATTGGTATGGATTTCTGATAGCATTGTCTTTAAAATCTCCAAATTTGTGGGAAATTTAGTTAAATTCGAACAATCTTACTAGTAATGAAAAGGAATAAATTCTTAAAATTTTTTTTTTAATTTTAAATGAAAATCTGTTAAAAATTTTGAAACAATTGTCCAGTATCAAAATTTCTAAGCAAATCTAATTTTTCAAATAATTAAATTGCCGATCATTTTTAGAAAAATTATGGTTTTTAAATAAAAAAAATTTTTAAAACGATTTAATTTAAAATTACAATCCATCTCATGTTAGATTACGCCATAACATGTAAAAATCCAAATCTTTATTGATGAAAATATAGGTAAAAATACGTAAGATCTCTTAAATTTACGCGAAAAAATTAAATTTCAACCATAAAGGAATTATTTTAGAAACACTGCAAGTATTGTGTCTTTTTTTAGTTCAAATCTTAATTATTTTACTTCTACTGATTGTATTCTAATTAATTTTATTAAAAAAAATTCAATTTGTAGAATAAAGTGGTTAGATTTAATAGTTTTTGTGGAGTTCTTTTATTTAAAAAAACGCTTATTTTTCTCTTAATCAGTAACTAAAATTTCATAGCAAATTTAATTTTTCAAATAATCAAATTGCCAATGGTATTGTGAATTTCAAATACAAATTGAACAACAATTCTTCTTTTTTATTAAATCAAAATTAAAGTTAATAAAAAATATTAGAAAAAATACTGCAACATACTTTGTTGCACCTTTATTACCTAAAATAATTTTTCTGTTGTCAAAAATGACAAAAAATAAAGAATCAATAAGAATTTAATAGATTATTGATTTCATTTACCAAAAAAAAAGAAAATAAAAATTTCATTTTTGGTAAAAAAGGTGCAACAAAAAATGTTGCACTTTATTGCAGTATTTTTTTTAGAATTTTTCATTTAATTTAATTTTAATAAATCAAAAAATGAAGAATTTTTTTTCAATTTGTATTTGAAATTCACAACAGCATTGCCAATCATTTTTAGAAAAATTGATTTTTTACTAAAAATTCTTTAAACGATTTAACTTGAAAGTAAAATCCATCTCGTGTTAGATTAATCCATTTCTATATCATATATTCATAATGCATTTCTTGGAATTCCTGTGGAATGAAAACAGAATGCCGAAGCTCCAGTTGAATTTAATAGTAATTTTGAATGGTTAGGGTATGTAGTCCTACTCTGCAGTTAGTTTGAGGTAGCTTTTATTATTATTATTATTGGAATATTAGTATTATTATTATAATTATTGTATGATTTTTGAGGCACAAATTTAATATTTTAAGATGACTCTTAATATTTTTCAATAACAAATTTAATAAAAATTACCACCAATTGAACTTTTTTTCAACTATTCAATGAAAGATTGGATTAAATAGGCAAGTCTTAATAAGAATTGTGTTATAGGATAACAAAATGAAATAAAAACACAATAAATAATGTATTTAAGCTAGTTACTTGGTTTTGAAAAAAATATTTTTTTGTTTAATAATTAATGGTACATAATTTTTCTCATCACTATTTTTAATAAGAATAAATTAGTCCTATATTAAAGATAAGACTATTTTAATAAAAATATTTTTATCTTCGGCTTACTCGAAACCCTTAACAAGGGCTTCGCCTCGACCCCTTTGACCCAAGCCCCTATTGCCTAAACCAGAGCTCTACATCGGACCTCGACTGGCTGCATCCGCTTCAAATTTAGATGAATTTTAATTAAAATAGTGAATTTTTATTATTTGCCATAATTAATTTTATAATTTAAATCAAAAAATTTTCTTTCAAAAATATTAACCGCCCTAAAAACTGAAATTTTTTTTTAGAAACAATACAGTGCAACTAAATTTTTTCTTTATTTTAAAAAATTAAAAAATTTGAATAAAGCTTATGTTTAGATATTTTTTTTTTGTCAATTTCTAAGTAAAATATTCAAAGTTATAGAAATAAAATATAAAAAAATATTGTATTAATATTAAAAAAAAATAACTTGAGAGTAAATTAAGTAAAATTATATTTAGGAAAGAAAGAGCATATTAAAAGTGGCTAATTTTAATTTTTAAAATAACTAAATAAAATTTTATATACTTAATCTATATTAAAACTAAAATTAAAAATTCCATTATTTATTATTTAAATTACAATCTTTGTAAATGAATTTTAGTTTTAAAAGATAACACTAAAACCAGGGATACCAAGTTGGATCAATTTCACTCAAATTATCAATTTTCATTGCTTTCGGTATCAATTCATTAAGTGGATAATTTTTCCCATTGTCCATATTTGCGCATTCTTTTAGTCTCAATTCAATGGTGCCAACTAGTTTGTTCACTAAATTAACAACATTTTCTTGTTCAGTTTCATAGCTCAAATTTGGACAGGCCGATTGAGTTGAATTTTTAATTGAATCTTCTTGTTTTTTACGTATTAAAGCGTAGAGGATTTCGTCTTTTAGAATAGTTCTCAATATCCAAATAAATCCATATTGTGTTTCGTACAAGCATCTGGCAAGGGATGTCATCGCAGCGCCCATTTGTCCATTAATTGAAGATTGTTGAAAAAATTCAGTCAAATTTGGAGTCAAACGGAAGGGAACAATTTTCGAATTTTGAGACAATTTGTCGTCTAAATCAAATTTATATCGAATTGTTTGACAAAGACCAGAATTTTGACTTAGATAAAATTGGCCCGGCTTTAGACTACTCAAACCCAAAATAAATTCGCTTATGTTAAAAATTGATATTTGTTGAGTAAAAAGTTTTCTAAAATTGAAATAATCACTTGCATTTTTGTATTTTTGAATTGCCCATTGTTTGAGGATATTTTTTGTTAAAATAGATTCTGTGATCAGTTTGTATAGATCGATTTTAGTGTTAAATATGCGCTGGGAAAAATATGTGTCCAAACACTTTTGTTTTAGGTGAGGTTTTAAAATATCCAAGAGACTCAATGAGCTAGCTTCGTCTTCAACCATGCGAAAATCATATGACAAACTCACCATTCTTGGTATAATGAAATTTAACGAGCGACTAGACGTTTCTTTTTGTTTGTTCAAGTAAGTATTGATCATTCGAAAAACCTGTAAACAATGCTCTTCTTTTTTTGATTCATAAAAATGATTAGGCTCATTCATTATTAGGAATGGATAAATTTTGCCATTGTGTCCTCGTATTGATATGCGTCTGCAAAATATTTGATGTTTTTCAACTGATTCGTAAACAGGCAAAAATCGACTTATTTTAACATAATAATTTGTCGACCGTGGAACTAAATATTCGCCAGGTAGTTCAATTTCAGCTGTGCTCGAACAAAATTGTGATACCAGTTTAAATCGTTCATCCAAAAGGCCTTTTTTGGGTATCATCAAATCATTATAAGCTTCAAGCATGTTAATCCATGATTTTAATTTATCTATAAATGCTTTAATGCTTATTTGTTGCTGTTGAAGCTGTTGTTGCTGTTGTTGCTGCGATCCACTTGTTTGAGTGTAGGGAAAATCTTGCTGAAACTTTTGTCTAGTAATTTGGTGATTGGGATCATTTAGTATGGCTATCAAACTTTTTAAGCGCGTATTTTGTTGATTTTGAGCGCCCGAACAACTTGCTTGTTGACTAACACTAGATGTTGGTGTCAATGGTGAAGAAACGCTGCTGGTCAACGGTGAATTTTGTTGAGTATTCAGTCGATTTGGAAGTTGAAGATATTGAAAGTCAACATAAAATTTATGAATTCTTTTAAACCAAATGATTGAAAATGGATCGATTGTTTCAATAAAATCATTCTTAATACCAATTTTTTTTTAATATTTTGTTATTAAATCCAAAATGGATAAAAATTTATAAATATTTAATGAAACTAAATAATTTTAAGTGGGCAACTTGAAGTTAATGATCATAATCAAATGATCAAAATTTAATTGATTAAAATCTTAGTAAAAATGATGAAATTAGATTTTTTTAATTTTTTTTAAATTAAACATAAGATGTTTATTATTTTAATTAAAAAAAAACAAATCTTTTTCTAATTGACCTTTAATTGGTTCTTTTAAAATCGACATTAAGGTTTAGATAAAAATTCATATGATTTTCTATCTATTTTTAGATCAAACAAAAAATGTTTAATAAAGTCTAGTCATTTATTGCTATAAAATTGATAAAAAAATTTTATTTAAATTAAAAACTAAAAGATTTGATTTGAAATTTAAATTTGATCATGAACTTCAATTTGCCTTAAATTTATATTTTAATTTCATTTAAATATAAAGGAATTTCTAGTGAGAATCAAAAATTCATCATAGATAAACTAAAGCTACAGATATATAATTTTAAAAAATTGAAATTTTATTTGTGTTTAGTACATCAATTTTAAATTGTTTGATAAACAAAATTGTGGTAAACATGAATCCAATTAACCAATTTTTAGGATTTTTATCCTCTCGAGATATTAAATTTTGGTAACAAAAAAAACACAGAAGATCGTTACACTGCAAAAAAATAAAAAAGATTATTATATTATGATATATTCTCTTTGGTGTTGAAATAAATATGCTTTTTGATTCACTATAAGTTTGAATATAAATCTAGACAACGAAAAGAATACGATAAAAAAACTTTTTATTGCTATATTTATTTAGTAAATCCTCTTTGTTTTTTTTTTACTATTACTACATCAATTCGAGAATGCAAATAAGTATTCTCAAAAAAATTCTCTGATTAAAAATTAAAAAAATTTTAATATGAGATTGGATTTAATGAATTTAAAAGAAAAAATGCTAATAAATACTTATTTTGAATTTTTGGATACACTATGTATCCGTAGATACAAATTTATTTATCCGAAAATGTAAATGATATGTATCAGAGGATACCAGTCCAAAAATAGGTTCATTTTGCGATTCATCATTACCAAAGATAGGACTGTCAAGTTTTTTTCAATTAGATCGTTTCAATTCAGAAATACTAGAATAACTTTCTTAATATTGGGAATAATATTGTTCTGAAAAATGCATAATTTCAATTCAGTAAAATAAGTATGCAAAAAACTTTGAAAAGTGATTGCGCTATTGAATTGGATACTTGGCTATAATGGCGTGCAAAACGCAGAAAATTGCAGAGTAACTTTGCACACTTATTTTACTGAATTAAGCTTAAAATTAAGCATTTTACTAAACTAAATAATCTCACTTAATGAAAAAGTTATTTTTTGAATCAAAAAAATTTCGAATTGAAACCAACTTAACAACTTCATAGATATATGGCATCTTGAAGTTCAGAATAAAAAAAATCAGATCAAATAGTATTTAGTTTATAACTTTTGAATGGTACTTGATTAAGTCTCTCTGCAAAATGCTAAATAATGCAAAATACATACTGAATATTAGATGAGGCTCTGCAAAAACTCTGCATTTAAATTGCGCAGTTGAATTAAATACTTTTTATGACGTGCATTTTTATGAAAAATACTGAGTTTTTTGCAGAGCCTCATCTAATATGGCATTGTAAATTTTGGTACAAAAATCAAAAACAAAATATTAAAAGTGCCAGAACTTTAATTTGAACCGACTAAAGCATGCTCTGTAAATTGTAGCAACTGATAAATTCTTTACACCACTTAAAGTTAAATTAAATTTTTGATATAATATAATATCCCAAATTTACTATTTACTGGGTTTTGCAGATTTATTGCAGAGTTTTGCAGAATCAATATACTGGTGGTACAAAGGATGTATCAGTTGCTGCAATTTACATAACATGTTTTGGTCCTTAAGAACTTAAGCTTTGGCACTTTTAATATTTTTTGTTTTGTTTTTTGTATCAAATTTCACAATGCCATCTAATATTCAGTATGTACTTTGCATTATTTAGCATTTTGCAGAGATATTTAATCAAATAATATTCAAAAGTTATAAACAAAATACTATTTGATGTGATTTTTTTGATCCTAAACTTCAACATGCCCAGACATATTTATAAAAAAGTTTAAAAAAATTATAAAATATTTTTTTTCTTAAGATTCGAATCTAAAAAAATATCTATTAAGAAAAAAAGATCATTTTTTTTTAAACTGATTAACAAATAAAATGTCATTGAGAGAAAATTTTCAAACCAACAAACCTTTTTTTTTAAATTGGTCTCGTATGCAAAAGTGTACACATAATTTAGAGTATGTCTGAAGTTTTTGAGCAAATCCTGGTGCCAAGTACATTTAAGCATTAGTAGTTGATCGATTAGGCCTTCGATAGTATTGAACAAAAGCGGATGCATTTCGCGTTGTACATGCATTAGGCCAACAACGCCACGAACAAGCGATTCAACCGAAGAATTTATTTTTGTTTCTTTGAAATCGGCTTGTGTTTCGGCTTGTTGTTTTTGTTGAGAAAAAATTTGTTGCTTTATTTTGTCGGCATGTTCGTCTTGTTTTATTTTGAAATACAAAGTTCTCAATGGATAATAGACAGCAAGAGGATATTGACGAATTATTTGATTTATTAAGCCGTATAAATATTTTCCATTGTCATCATTTTTGAGAATTAGAGTAATTAATTGAGGAATCCATTGGATCCAATTTTGTGCCGGAATGGACGACAAAGCATGTGCTTCAAATTGATTGAACAAGTCTCGTTTTTCGTTGTCATAGCTAAGCAGCCAGAATATTTTGGCTATGTACTTGCGAGTTTTTGCTTCGCCACCAGTGTGACGTGCGGCGTTCATTAGGCCTATGAGAGCGGACTCGGCCGCCTCAATTGAACGTGACGAATACAGCTGTCTACTTGTGACGTCCACAAATGCTTGCGTCAAATAGTCTGCCCATGCACCCCACAATTTAGCTGACGAATCATTCAAATAAATTGAAAACGAATACAAATGATTTGCTTCGTCAAATTTATTGTTTAATTGTAAAAATTGCGCCTTGAGAGAAATTAACTCGGCAACATTTTCTTTTGTAAAATATTGAAGATTAGTAGCTTCTATGAGGTCAAGTATTTCTTTGCTTTGTTTCGAACTTAGATATTCATATGTGTTTATGTAGCATTTTATTTCTTGTTTTACTTTTAAAAAGCAATCAATTATTGGCACCGATGGTTTTCTATGAATTTTGTTTAATGTTTCCAAACAAATATCGTACAGATGTTGTTTTCGTGCAATTTTTCCAAAAGTTACAATACCTTTTGATAAAAAAATGTTAAAATAGTTTAAAAAAAAATTTAAAAAAAAAAATTTTAAAAAAATTTATTTAACAAGATAATCTTCAAATTTATTAATAATGTTTTTGGTTGTCCCTAAAATCCCGATTCGTATAATTTAGGTATTGTGAAATTCAAATACAAATTGAACAAAAATTCTTCCTTTTTTAATGAATTAAAATTAAAGTTGATAAAATTTTCTTAAAAAATTACTGCAACAAAGTGTAACTTACTTTGTTGCACCTTTATTTTACTTAAAATAGAAATCATTATTTTCTTTTATTTTAGTAAATTAAACCAATAATCAATTTAATTCTTATTTATATTTTATTTTTGTCTTATTAAAACATGAGAAAATTTATTTTTAGTAAAAAAGCTGCAACAAAGTAAAGTACACTTTGTTGCAGTAATTTTTTAAGAATATTTTATTAACTTTAATTTTAATTCATCAAAAAAGGAAGAATTTTTGTTCAATTTATATTTGAATTTCACAATACCTATTATTAAATTTTAAAAAAAAAAGTTCAAATATAGAAATTAAAGTGAAAATTCAGAGCCTGAATTTTTAGCTTTTCGCCATTCCGGCCACATGAAATTAATATCTTTGACTTGGACTTATAAAAGAAAACAAATTTAAGGTCTTAACCTAAAACTTTGACTTAACCTAAAACAACTCTGTCTCATATTTATAATGCTTATATTTTTCGTAGTAGAAAAAATGAATTTATTAAAAATATTTTTTTTCTTTAGAAAAAATATATTTGATCATAGAAAAAATAATTTTCCTAACAGAAAAAAATAACTATCTTTGTTCTCATGTTAATCGATTAAGAAAACTATCACTAAATGACAAATAACTTATTAATACTTTATTAATTAAATGTAAAATGAGTATAAAAAAGCATCAAAACAGTAAAAGCTATTTAAGTTTATAGAGGGTAAGATGATTGTTTGTGAAGAGCAATCAGAGTTCCGTAAACATAGATGATTTTTTCAAATCATTAGGCGAAGTATTACAAAAAGTGATAGTCGATGATATCAATTTTTTTCAAGCAAAAGTTTTAAGAGAACATTTTGAAATTTTTTTTCTATTTTCTCAAATACTTTTTCTACATTTAAAAATATTTTTTCTAATTTTTTTCTTTTCTTTACGAAAATAAGAATTCTATAAGAAAAAAAAAATTTTCTACTACAAAAAATATATGCCTATTAATAAAGCTTATTATTTACTCAAAAATGGAGAAACTAAATAAAAAGAATTTTTTAAGCACTTTTTTACTCTATCAAATACACATGCACCAGTCTTAGTCCAATACATATAAGATATTTGTAATAACCAGACTTCCAGTTAAGATACACAAGGTTCAAACTTTGTTTTGTAAATTTTTTTAAAATTTTTCGATACGAATCCGTATTTTAGAACCTAATAAATATATATATATATGTATATAAAGAGATTCTAGAAATAAAGAAAATACAACTAAAATGAATTTTATAAATATTTTTGAATGAATAGAAAAAAAAAAAAAAAAAACATTAATGCAATAGTAAAAGTTTTTTTTGTTCTACTACCTTGAGCTAGAGCATGTACACCGAGCATTGCTTGATTTGGATTAGGCTGTTGTTTTTCAAAATAATTTGTAAAAGATTCATAGTGAAATTGTCTCCATTGAAATATATCGTTCCAATAGCTTAAATTGTCGTTTATAAGCGGCAAACGAGTGCGCCAAGTTTTAATAATTCCTTTTGTTTCTTGCAAAGCCTGCGTTTGATTTATTGGCGTTGTTAAATTTTGTTGAATTTGAAAAGCTTCCTGCAATTCAATTATTTGTTGAGCTGCTTGAAGCAGTGAAGTGTGTGCTGGTGTTATTAATTTTGGCAAACGTCTCCATTCTTTTAAAGCCGAAATCATACATTTTTCAACTTTGGATTCAATGGCTGCTGATAGTGAAAAAACCGATTGACCTTGAAGCATCAAATGATGCAAATCGTCCGGATTGCATACCAAATAATAGCCTTGAAATAGATACCATTTCCAAAGTTGATCTTTAGGAATGTTGTTTTCTTTTTGTGTCATTAGACAAGTTTTCATCAATTGCCAATCCGATTGAGACTTCCAAGCACAATCCAAGGCTAAGCTTAAATCGTTGTCTTTGGTCGATATGTATTCATTTAGTTCGCTCCATTGGTTCAACTCTTTGCAGCATGTAACCCATTTTTCTTCCCATAAATTTGATTCCAATATTTGTTCCTCTTTGTTCAAGTAGTCGTTTAAATACGAATCAACATTCTTTGAGATCATGTCTTCGAACAGTTTTTGAGCTTGTAAATACATGCCCTGTTGTTCGTAAATTAGAGCTATTCGAGTAGGATCATTTATTGTCCTGTTGGACACCAGAAGGCCAGTTTTTAGGTCCTCTTCCTTTAAAATGTTTAATAGATGAATCAAAACTTGTAGAACATCAATATTTGGCTCCATTAGATATTGGTTTTCGCACAAAAGTATAGATCTATGCCATAAGTTGTGATTTTTGGCCAAATAGCTCAATAAGGACGGTTTTAGTATGTGTGCAAAGTAGGCGTTCAAGTGGCCGCCAAATTCGATCATCGATTCACAAAATGTGTTCAATACACTTAGTTGGGTATTTTTTTGAATGCAATGTATTCCGGATGCAAAAAATGGCGTTAGTTCATTGATGAGATTGGTTTTTTGTTTTTCATTGAATAAATTGAAAAATTTGGCAAATAGTTGAGTCCAAATGGAATGAGCTAAGTCGGTGTGTATGTGACACAAATTGCAAATTGGATCTATTAAATTAGTGACATTTTTTTTCTTGACCATTTTGAAGAGATTCTTTTCAAATTGAAACAATTTTTTGATTAGATTGAATCTAAGCGATTCTTGATCAATTTGCATCGATTCACTTTCTTCATTTTTCTCTTTGTAGATATTTAGAAATTTCTCTTGAAATAATTAATTTTATTCTTTATTTATTTTTTAAAGTGATTTTTTTCTTTTAAATTAAAATTAAATCAAGATAAATAAATTGCATCATCATAAAAAACATGCCTATTTTTAATACCTGAATTTAATTTTAAAAAAAAATTAACTATTGATTTTTGTCAAATTCAATACAAAAAAGAACAGATGCTTAAATGTTAAAAATAATATAAAGAATATTTTTGCATCAGTTGTTAAAATCCCTAAAAAGTTTAAATCTCCGCAAAATGTTTGCAAATTGGGCAAATAGAAGCTTGAAATCAAGATCAAAAGATCAAAATATAAATTGTAATATTTTTTTCAATAATAGAGAGAAAATATATATATAGCCACTTTTATATTTAAAATAATTATCGTCGATTAATAAAAAACTATCAGATCCGTCTTTTTTCTTTCTTGACGATTTAATCAAATTTAAGCTTAGATTTTCGAAATGATTAATTAAATTATCCATGTTTGAAAAAAAGTACAAAAAAATTCAAGTGAAATTTCTTATGTCTAAATACTATTTGTCAAAATAATACTTGTCGAAAAATAAGATTATTTGTCTAAATATTATTTTGTCGAAATATAATTTGTCTAAATTAACTTGTCGAAATATAATCTGTCGAAATATTCTTGTCGAAATGAACGGATACCATTTATAATTTGTATAACTGGAAAAATTAAATTAATTTTGTTCGAATGAATGGATGAATGGATGGATATGAAAGTTGTAAAATTAAATTTTTGAATTAACTTAACCTGAATTATTTAAATTATTTATTGTTTTAGTTAAATAAATTAAAGATCAATCATTTTTATTTTTGATGTAAATTTGATAATGATTCATTATTAGACATAAAATGTCTAATAATGTTTAGTATTTATTTCTTTAAAAATATTAAAATCATTAGATTAATTAAGTTTTAAAATTTTAAATTATCGTTTTGATCTTAAAACTTGAACTGAAACTTCAATTTGCCGCAAATTGCTGCTTTAAAAATTACAAATTAAACTGATGCTAGATTTATGCGGATTTTTTGCAAAATGTAGGAAATGATTTTGAAAATGAAATAAATAGGGTTTTGTGAATTTCAAATACAAAATGAACAAATATTCATCATTTTTTGATTTATCAAAATTAAATTAAATGAAAAATACTAGAATTAATACTGCAATAAAGTGCAACATACTTAGTTGCACCTTTTTTACCTAAAATGATAATTTTATTTTCTTTATTTTTTTGTAAAATCAAATCAATAATCTATTTAAATCTCATTGATTCTTTATTTTTTGTCATTTTTTACATAATAAAAATTGTTCTAGGTAAAAAAGGTGCAACAAAGTATGTTGCACTATGTTGCAGCATTTTTTATAATATTTTTTATTAACTTTAATTTTAATTTATTACAAAATGAAGAATTTCTGTTCAATTTGTATTTGAAATTCACAATACCAATAAATAGCTAATTAGTTAAAAATTTTTTTTCAACTTTTAAAAAAAAATTTACAAAATTCTTTGATTGTGTTTATTGACAACATATTGTTCTTTTGTACTGAATTTAACAAAAAGCAAATTTTTTTTGTTCAGTAAATAATCTCAACGAATACCTTTTTTGGAAAAATCGACTTCAAAAAAGTCTAAAGGAGCTATCAATTGATACGTTTGGTCGTTTGTGTCTTGATCATCTATTTGTATGCAACTAGTTGGACTGGTGCTTCTACTAAAATCGGGCGCATTTGAGCCCAATGGTACATTTTGTGCTTCGACTAAACTCAAAAATTTAGGCTCGAATGTGTTGTTGACAAAATTGAGATTGTAGCATGAGCCAAGTGTCAATTGAATGCATTGTTTTATCCAATAATAAGTGCCGAATAGTTCCCAATTTTGAGTGACCAAAACAAAGCACAAACGTTCATACAAGTCGTTTGATTGAAAATTTCGATCAAACAAATCGTAGAACAATTGCCGCATTTTAACATTTGGACTTTTCATGCCGAGCAAAAATGCTTGTTCAAGTTTGCACTTAAATTCTTGTTGAGCAAGATAGGCCTCATTTTGATACACATAACTAATTGTGTCCAAGAACACCGATTGAATTTCGGCTTGATCCGAATACTTTTTGTCCATGCAAACGGTGAGCTTTTGCAAGAGAACAAGCTTTTCTTTCATTGTGGGTATTTGATTGGGCAGCACATTGGTCACATGACTAGTCACATGACTCATTTTAATCCAATCGTTAATCAACTTGACCAGATATTTAATTAATCTCAAATCAATTGATTTGTCAATCAAATTGACTAATATTTGATTGACAAACATTTTTCTCATTTCACTGCTCATGACGCCCACTCGATTCTTTACCAAATCAATAACTTGAATTATCAACTCACTGAACAAATACACTTGCACTGAATTTTGAGCCTGAACAACATTTGCTCCCTCTTGACTTGACACCAGCTGGCCCACACTGCCTATTGAATTCAAATGATCGCGATACAATTTTTGAATTATCTTCAATATGGGCCCCATTAGACGATCAATATACTGGTGATTGTTGACCGACGCAGCTTTTATTAGAACCAAACAATTGGTGAGTATGTCAATGGCCAAGTTAACACACGAAGTCTCGGACGGATTGATGAGACTCATTTTTTCATAATAGGACAAACTTTCGAGTATCATGCGGCAAAGAACACCATCTGGCTGTCCGAATAGTGAATAGATTGGCTCGGCGGCAGTGGCAGTGGCAGTGGCAGTGGCGGTGGCGGCGGTATTAGATGATTCGGCACACTCATTATTGCTGGACATGGTGTTGAATAGCTCGTTGGGTATGGTGAGCATCAATTTTTGAATGATGCTAGCGATTAGTTTGATTACCTTGCTGTTGGTGCTCACAATGCTGTACTGGAAGCCTCGGTGTAAACTTTTAAGAATCAATTGAATTTTTTGCTTGGACGTGTGTTCGATTAGAAATGACAATATTTCCAGACAAATGTACACTTGATTTAGATTTATTTGGGTGGTTGTGTGCACACTTGAATGAGCGCCGAGTACGTTTGTGACCAACGGATTTTGGCCAAACGTCGACTCTAGACTGGTCAAAATTTTGTCCAAAATTTCCAACTTTAAATCAAAATTTGACAACAAATCGTTTTTTATGGCCATTTGAAACAAATTCAAACATTTGCGACATAGTTGTTCGTTTAGGTTGGTGTTGCTGTTTTGGGCGGCTTCTTGGGCTTGTGGCGGTGCCATTTGACACGCGAATCGAATTAGAAAATTCATGACAAAGTCACAAATGTGTTTGTCGAATGGCTTGAGCAGATCGGCATGTTTTGCTTTTAGATTGGGCTCAAAATTGGCGTCGTCACAGTCAAGTGTTCGCTGAGCTTCCCATTTGAGAATGGTCTCACACAAGTCAATGATAAGCAGTTTGTTTTCGTTAGTGGAGTTTTGTGAGAGGCCAACTTTTTGAAGCGCAACAATCAATTGATTTATGAGCGTGTGACGTATGTAATAGAACACTTTAAAGTATCGCACAATTATGAAGATCAGGTGACTAAGCTGAGGCACCGAGTGATTTTCTTCGATGAGTATTTTTTTGGTCCACGAGGCGAGCGTTATGTAGCCGTCTTCGGATCTAGTGGGAAACGTGGGAGTAAGAATTTGTAGCGCTTGTCTCACCACTAGCTTGGCCTCGGGAGCATACGCTTTCAGGAGAGAGTGAAAAACTTGAAAGACTATTCGCTTGTGAATGGCAAACTTGGATATTATGTGACTGAGAAGCAATAGTCCTTGATACTTATTGAATGGGTCAACGCATGTCTTGGCCAAAAGAGAAGGCCAAGCGAATGTCATTAGACGGCGCAGTTTGGTACCCTGTTTTTTGTTGTTTACATTGTGAATGTAGTCGTGGGCGTATTGCACAAACAAACACGACAATTGCAGCAAATGAATTCGAACGGCATCTGAATAGTTCTGATTTTGGTCGGGATCAACGACATTGTTAATAAAAACCGATATGATGTTGTCGGACGAGTCTGTGTCTGGAGTTGGCGCACCGCCGATAATTGCTTCGTGTTCGCCGTTCTCAAATGCACAAGTGAAACACGGAATGAGTATGTGTTGGAGTATTGAGGACTTTAATTTTTGAGTGTATATTGTGTTTAAATTTGAATTGGTAAATATTTGCACAAATGTAAAAAAAATGTCGCGTTTCAATTGAATCGAGTACTTTTTGGCCACGCGTTCGTGTAAATAAACGCGAAAAAACTCAAATTGACTGAGAGACTTTTGATGAAAAGCGATCAACAATTTGAATAAAAGTTCAATGTTGGAATTTAGAGGGTACGTGGCTTCGTTTCTGGCATGCAGTGCCAATTGAATCTCGTGATACTTAAGCAGCACTTTCAGCACATAGATCGGCTCTTTCCAATAAATGTGATTTAAATTGTCGATTTGAGAGTGTTTTTCGTGAAATTTTTCATCGCACCATACCTTGAGCAAAACTTCGATCAATTGACCTTGTGATTGAAGCCAACAGCTTAAATTTAATTCAATTCAATAATTTATCAATATTTTCTTTTTAGAAAATCATTTTTTGTGACTAAATAAATTATAATCAAAAAAAAGAAATAACTTATTTCAAAAGGTATTGTGAATTTTGGTACAAAAAACTAAAACAAAATATAAAAAATTCCAAGGCTTAAATTTTGAATGACCAAAACATGTTCTGTAAATTGTAGCAACTGATATATCCTCTGTACCACCAATATACCGATTCTGCGAAATTCTGCAAAATTGAGAAAAATGTGAATTTTAGTACAAAAAACAAAAATAAAAAATATAAAAAACTCAAGAGCTTTTATTCCGACTGACCAAAACATGTTTTGCAAATTGGAGCAACTGATACATTCTCTGTACCACCACTTAAAGTTGAGTTGGTTTTTTTTTAATATCACAAATTCACAATATTTTGAATTTTTCCAGATTTATTGCAGAGTTTTGCAGAATCGGTATATTGGTGGTACAGAGGATGTATTAGTTGCTACAATTTACAGAACATGTTTTAGTCCTTCAGAACTTAAGCCTTGGAATTTTTTATATTTTTTTTTGTTTTTTTGTACCAAAATTCACAATGCCGTTTCAAAAGACAAAATTTGATTTTTAATTTTTCTTTTTTAGACTTCTATTTATTTTTGTATAAAGTAATGTAGGTCGGTGATAGACCCCCAGGCCACCAATCGCCTATTATGAGGCCAAACAATAAAACAAACAAAATAATAAAAATTATTGAAATTAAATAATCGAACTCTTTAATTTTGGAATTGAGAATTTGGTAATAATGAATAAAAAAAAAATTTTTGTAAAATTAATTTAAACTTTACGGTCTTAAATTCGTTTTGCAAGGGAAAACTGAAGTTCCTGATCAAATATAGATTTCAAATCAAAATTTTTAGTTTTTGAATTAAATAAAAAGGTATTTTTTTTATCAATTTTATAACATTAAATGACTAAACTTAATTAAACATGATTTGTTTAATCCATAATTTGATAGAAAATTATATGAATTTTTATCTGAAGTAAATAAAATTCTTAACGAATATTTTGAAATTTTGTATTAAAATTTAACTTTGTTTAGACGTAATAAATTTTAATTAACATTAAAATATCATTTTAAATATTTTTTAAAGTTTTAAATAATCAATTAAGGATCAATTTAGAAGAATCAATCAAAGGTCATGAACTAGATCATGAACTTCAATTTGTCTTCTGCAAGATGTATCAACACATACAAACTTTACTAACTCCCAAACTTTGTCAAATTAAGCCAAATGTAGTATTGTGAATAACTCTTTACAGACTTGCAAAGTTGTTGCAGAGATTTAAAAAACTTTTTTATCAGCTAATTAATTTTGCAGAACTTGTTTTAGACGGTATTATGAAATTCAAATACAAATTGAACAAAAATTCTTCCTCTTTTGATGAATTAATATTAAAGTTAATAGAAAAATTTAAAATAATACAACCACAAAGAGCAACATACTTTGTTGTATCTTTTTTGCCTAAAAAAAAATTTTATTTTATTTTTTCATAATAAATCCAATCAATAATCAATTTAAATCTTATTAATGTTTTATTTTTTTCGCTTTTTTTGCATCAGAAAAAAATTTTTGTTGAAAAAAGAGATGCAAAAAAGAATGTTGCACTATGTTGAAGTTTTTTTTTTTAATATTATTTATAAACTTAAATTTTAATTTATCAAAAAATGAAGAATTGTTGTTCAATTTATATTTGAATATCACAATACCATGTAAATGAATGTTTACGAAAAAATTAAAAACCAAGCTTGACACTAACCTGTTCGCTTCTATTTTGATCAATCTGTAAATGACAAACACAGTCAAGTACAATATTTGATTTGACTTATTGATCAAGTCCATGTTTTGTTGATTTAAACCATTGGTTAAGAATGTCTGCGATTCATTGAGCATTTGCACCAGTCTATTTGACTCTGTTTTGAATATTTGACAAAATTGAGCCGTTTGCCTTTTGATAAGATAGAGAATAAATCTAAAACAGTACATGTCTTTGATGCGATCGTTGTGAAGCAAATATTTGAGTGTTTCGAACGGAAAACGCTTTAGAAATTCGCTCAGAGGCCGACGAAATTTTTCACTCGCCTCCAAGCCAAATATTTTCTCGTATTTGAGCACCAAAGCAATCGACGACTCGACCAATTTGGCTGGTGCAGATTGCAGCTCAGCGAGCAAGCTTATAATCGATGAGCACAATTCGATTTCGTTATTGCACGGCTTAGTAATAGTTTGTGATTGATTTTCGAGATTTTCTTTAAATATTTGAAAAGTGTCTTCTAGCCACCGTTTCAAATGACTGAGCAAATATTCTGTAAATTTGTCGTTGAGAATGGTCGGATACAATTTGGTGATGTAGCTTAAATGTTGCACGACATCTTTTTTCATGTAAATATATTCGGTCAACGGGTGCAGGTATTCGCGCAGATAATCAGCTGCTATTTGAATTATTTGTCGATGATTTTCGTTCGAAGGTAACGTTTGACTTTGACTCATTTGAGTGGCGTAGTTTTCACTGTTTTTGTTGTAGTTTTTGAGACAATTAAACGAGACTTGTTGAATTTGTTTGAGCGGGCTTTCGAGCGATTTGTGCAAAATGTTGAGTATTTGTTCGCGTTGATCAAGCAAATGGTAAAAAGAAGCGAGACAATTGAGAGCTGCTTTGCGTATGGGCGTCAGGTCTGTCAAAGACTTGTAGCATGCCAGTTTGCTCAAGCTAGAGTCTTCTTGCTCACAAATCGATATTATTTCGTTGTATAAATTTTGGTGATCTTGATTTGACAATTGTATTGTTAACAATTGAGGCTGAGCAGATGAACAGAATTCAAGGCTTTCGAGAATGCCAATTTGAAATTGGTGCGAGTAATGACGCAGTTTCAAATGCTTTCGTGGACCCACTGTTTCAAGCAGAATTTCTTGAAATGGCTGCAGTAAATTGTAAATCGATTTCGATTGAAGTTCGCCTATTTTGGTTATTAGATTAATGGACTCGTGACGAACATATTGACTTGATGATACAATCTGGAAAAAAAAGAAAATATTAAAGCGTCATTTTAATGGATCATTCGTAATTTAAAAGTATCAGTGATCATTAAAGTCATTATTTAGTTAAAATTCATTTTGTGCATCGCACAAAGTCAATTAAAAAAAATAAATCATCAATTTATATATAAATTTTAAAAAAATTATGAAATCAATTATATGAAAATTATTTAATTAATGTTTACTAATTTTTTTGAATACTTTTTTAGGTATAAACAATAACATTAATTTAATTTTCATAAAATTTTGTAAAATTTTTTCTAATTTTGATATTAATTTCAAAAAATTAATTTTTTGTTAATTTTATAAATTTTTATGTGTTTTTTTTTTATTAATAGATGGGCTCAATTATCCCTTTATGGGTTTTGACCAATGGTCTCTTTGGTTGAATTGAATAAGTAAATTATTAAACAGCAATTGATGAAAATTTTTTTTGACATTTAATTTTCTCAAGATACAATTGATTTATTATAATTTAGTACTCCTTTAGAATAATTCTTAGACATCACATTACATTACACTCAAAATTTACATTTAGTCCAATGGTGGATCATTTAAAAGAGCACAGTAATTCAAGGCTGAATATAATAAAATATCTCTTAAATAGAAAGTCGGGTTTAAAACCAAAATTTAAATTTATTCTCAGAAACTAACTTCAAAAAAATACAAGTTATTCAAAATTCAGCAGTCGAATCTTTTTTGAAGCTGAAATATGATACACTCTCAAATGTTATGCACCAAGAAGCCTTAAATAAACTTAAACTACTAACAGTTTCAAATCGACTTTTTGAATTGAGTGAGAGATATGTCAGGGCAGGACTGAATCATTTTGTTCAACTGGTTATCAAACTGGTGGAAGAATAAAGAGAAGGTTTCGAAACAAGATATGTCGAATATCCTGCTCCATTTTGTGCAATGTGAAATTTTAGTACAAAAATTACAGTACAAAAAGTAAAAACTTAATAATTTTTTTTCTAATTGTGCAAAAATGGTTCTGCAAAAAGTACAATATTGTACAAATTTGTACAAAAGAATTCCAAGCTCTGCAAAAACTCTGCAATTTTCTGTAAAATGCACACCATCAAAAAATCCTTGATTAAAATATGCAATAAATTGCAGAGTTTTTGCAGAGCTTGGCATTCTTTTGTACAAATTTGTACAATATTGTACTTTTTGCAGAACCATTTTTGCACAATTAGAAAAAAAATTATTAAGTTTTTACTTTTTGTACTGTAATTTTTGTACTAAAATTTCACATTGCCCCATTTTGTAATTGCTGCCTTATAATTTTTTCTTTTTTTCCTGAACCATCAAATATTTAAACATGTCTAACTACTAGTTATTTCAACATCTCGTTTTTAATTTTCTTTTTACTTTTTACTTTTTATTTATTTTGCTTTCTTATTTAACTTTATTTTAGTTTTTTAATATTCTGAAGGAGCATTAGCTCGGTAGAGATAAACGAATGAATAAAAAATTAAATTCTAATATTTCATATTTGTTTAACAATTATTACTTGTTTAACCAGCTCTTTAAGAACATCGTTGAGTGTTTTTTGTTGAAGTTCGTTTAATTGTGTTATCATTATGTTTGTGTTTGTATTGTCGTTTGGTGAAATTAAGTTCAGTTTTACAAAACAAACTTCGACTAGATTATTCAGCACATCTTTGGCAACATTTATAGCTCCGCTTGAAATCTTTAAAAATTTGGAGGAAAAAAAATTTAAAGTTAATCAAATTAGATGAATTAAATTTCGTATAATATAATATGATAAAATGATAAAACTAAAAATAATCAATCTTACTTCTCCAGTAACCGAGACTAGTACATTAAAAATTGACTTCATAAACACAAAACATTGTTGAAGTGTCCATTGAAGAGGCATTTTGCTTGTTAAAAGTTTTAGAACTAAACAGCCGGCTTTTTTTGCATACCAACTTCTCTCATAACACAATTGACTCAATTTTTCTGCCAAATAATCAAACATGGCCAAATTAGCTAAATTTGATCCAACACAAGCGTCATCGGCTGCCATTTGAGATTGTGTCAAGCTAGACTTTGTGTTAGATACTATTTCACTAGTCTCTATGATGATCAATATGGTACGCTGTACCAGAGACCAATATTCGGAGTCATCGTTGCACAGAACTACAAACAATGCGTCGACTAAAATCATATAGTCTAAATAGGCACTGTTTCCAATACTGATGTCTTCGTTGGCATCTAGTGAATTAGTCAATACATTTGTTGATTGAATTAAGCCATTGACTTTTTGTTCATTTTGATTGTTGTAATGTGACAAAGAAATGAGAGTAATGTGCACACATAAAGAGTCAATCAACGAGATTATTTGTTCTCGATTGTCTTTAATGGAACTCGAATAGTACAAGCACTCAAATGATCGTATAACTTGATCGCGAATTTTTTCACTATTTAACTTTTGGGTTTTAATGAAATACTGAGACAATTGGGACGAAACAATCGGACTTAAACAAGAATTTTTTTTTGTTTAAATAAAATTCTAACAACAAAACAGCATAAACAAAATGATATCTTATCTTTGATTCGATGTGCGAGGAAGCACCTTTAAAGAAATTTTTTAACTTAAACTCATAACAATCATAAATAATCCTTCCAAACTCAAAATTCAACTTAAAGAAATGTTAAATCAGATGATGGACCTGTGAATAAATAAGACGGTAAACATTCATAAAAGAGACAATTTTTTTAGGGAATTTTTATTTTAGAGAAAAAAATATAGATAATTGAGTGTCAATAAAATAGAGAATTAGCTATTGAGCATTTATATATTCGAAACTTGATGATTATTCTATCATTATTTAAATTTTTTTTAATCAATAAATAAGTGAAATATTGTAAAGGACATAAAACCAAAACCAAAAAAATTTATATTAAAGAATTTAATTTTAGATCATTTAATTCATTTGAAATTAGTTTTAAATTTTTTTTTCTCTTCTCTATTTTCTATGTTCTCTATTATTTACATTCTTTATTGTAATTTTTTTCTATCATGTAAATTCTCTATATTTTGCCTTCTCTATTTGTTTTTCTCTATTTTAATTTCTCTCTCTTTTGATAGTTCACCAATAAGACTTTGGCTGTGTAACTTTGGCTCTAAGCACTTGAGAAATATTTTAAATGAACTATTAAAGATGAAATACTGACATCTTAGTTGTAAGGGAAATCTGTTTATTAGGCTTCATAATTGACCAAGATCTTAGCTTTACAAAACTTGCCTCTATTCTATCAATCAAAGTAAACAGAAAATAGTGTTGGGAACCGTACAAACGGCCATTGATGCGGCCAAAAATTTTTTATATGTCCGCCTTTATAACCGTCCGTCTAGGCGGTTATAAAGGCGGACATATCAGCGAAAAAAATTTCCTTAAGAGTAAGAAAATTGGCAAAATTTTTTTTTAATAGAAAAATTCAAATATTTAAAAAAAAAAATAATTTTTCTTGAAAAAGCTAAATTTTTGAATTTTTTTTCTAGATTAGAGTTTAGAGATTTGTATGTAATATTTGAAAATTTTTCGTTTCTTTAAATTTAAAAACTTAAAAGAACATCAAAAACTTTTTCCCAGAAATTTTTTACCGATGATTTTGTCTGACCGCCAAAGTGGCCGTCCGTCTATGTTTTGGCCGGCCAACTCAGCGGTCCAAATTTTTGGCCGCCGGCCAACACTAACAGAAAATTATTTCTATCAAAAGAATTTTCTATCTTGCTGAAAAAGTGCAATTTTTTAAGACGTTTATTTTACTTTATTTTGACTATTGCTCTACGCTTTTATGCTATTTTTCTATAAATTAGCAAAAAGCTATTATATATCTATCTTAAAATTTTTAAATTTAAAGCTTGAAGTGAATAGTTTTTATGAAATAAATAATGTTTTGGAAAAAAATGTTTTATTTTCATTTCAGCATAGAATTTTTGAAAGAATGCTTACTTTTTCTATCAAATGTCTTTTTTATTACAACTCTTTTTTAAATTTAACAGAGAAGCTTAAGAAAAATGACTCAAGAAATTTGAAGTATAATTTAAGAAACTGCAATAATCTAATATAATCGATGGCCAAATCGAAATTTGGTCAAAAAACATTTGAGTTTATTTATTCAAGATTAATAAATCGCTTTGTGATCAAGAGATCAATGTTGAAGTTTTCAAAATTCAAGCTTTCAATTTTCAATAACATTAACTTGATTTACATAGATTTAGTTGCAAAATTTAAATTATTTAACTTCAATAGCTTGTTGTTGAATTCGTTCAAATAACAATGTAATCCATAACTTCTTTTTTTATATAAATTGAATTATTTTTATGTCGATTTTTTCTTTTAATATAATTTATTTTTAATGAATTTAAATAAATGAAGTGTAAATCAGTTTCTTGAGGCATGGGCACTAGCCTGTTGATTAACCTTGGAATTGAAAAGAATGGACGAGACTTTTCACTTTGATCCAAGCTCCTCTATTAATTCTTTAATTTCTTTTTTTTTATTTTGAAAAATTAGAATTTTTCTTTTCTACAATTACTTATCCACAATGGAGGTTAATTCAATTAAATAAGGTAGAAAAAATAAATAAAATTGGAAAAATTTTAGAAAGAAAAAAAAAAGAATTTTTAATTTACTTGTAGTTACAAAACAAATCGAATGAATCGTTTTGGTCTTGAGCTGTCACCTTAATCAAACTTAGCAAAAAACTTGAGACAAAATTGAACGCTTCAAGCTTGTAGAATGTCAAATCTTGAACACTGGAATTGGTGCTGTTTAATTTAAGACAATACAAACAGGTGTTTATTGTGGACTCAATATCTAAATCTATCAATTGACTCTCGTATCCAGTGAATTCAATTTGAATGCGGTAGCCGGGCGATTCGTTTTTTTCATAAGTCAATTGCTGCGCTTGAACAATCATTTTTCGATTGCTGCCACCAAGTTTGCCTAGAACGCGATAGGCAGCCAAAGCAATTGTTTCATTTGAACTTCTCAATTGTTTCCACAGGCCGTGTATTAGATCTTGTCTCACAGGCTGTATGTGCTCGTAGAGAAAGTCTGGCTGCAAGTTGTCCACACACAATTCTAATGTTCTAAGACCTTGGCTGACAAGAGTGGTGGACCCGTTGAGAGCTGACACCAATGGATCCATTAGCATTGGCAAATAAGGCAGCAATGAGCTCAATCGAACAGGAACTGTTAGACACAATTCGACAAACAAGTCTTTCAAATGCTGTTTGTGTACACCTGTTTGCAGTTCGTTTAGGCTTTGAAGTAAAATGGGAAGAAGCGGCAAAAATTCTTGATACAACAAATCGTGATTTCCGCCGCCGATCGACCGAAATAGGGCTCTAAGAAGCAAAAAATAATTGTGCGGTTCTTTTGATTTGAGTGCGTAATCCAACGATTTGGTCACTATTGAATGCAAATGAGGTTTGAGCATTTTTTCGTTTTCAGTCGGAAACACTGACACCGATCCGAACACCAACTTGAATAGTTTTAGGTACAAGTTGGATTGTTCTGTGTTCGAATCGCCCATTAGATCGAGTTTGTCGAGTAGATTTTCAATTAAAATAGTCGAAAATGTGCACGAAGTAGCCAAGGTGGCCAAAAAGTATGATGCCAAAATTGACAAATTCGAGTAATTGAATGTCAAACTAATCAGCAAGTCAATGTTTTGTTCAAATATAAGCTTTTGATTGCTCTGATTCAAATGAGTAAAAATAAGACCCAGTGTCTCAATAATTTCCTTTTCTTCTTTTTGAGTATTTGATTTGTTTTGAGTGTAGATTAAAAGTGTTCGCAGAGCGTATTTGAGAAGTTTCGAATAAATTTTTATTTCTGTGGGCTGCAGATTTTTTTGAAGCAAATTATCGATTTGATTTGGACTTTTGGTCTCAAGCAAAACGAGAGTCAACGACCTGCTAGTCATTACTATAATACGCAATGTAGAACGAATGTCCAACTCGGACATTTGTCCCAATTTCGACTTGGTTTTGTCATCTGGCGATTGACATTGGGCAAATTGACAAATCGATTTTAGTTCGCTAGTTGATTTGTCATCTGGAGTTGTGGTGCTGTTTGAAGTTGGTGAAGTTGGTGAAGTCGATGCGCAATTTTGGGCCAACAACAATGCTGGCAATTGAAACTTGGCAATCGACTTGAGTTTGAGAACAAAAACTTGAAGCATTTTTTGTATAAAATCTCGTGCCTTTAATTAAAAAAAATTAAAATTTTTTTTTAAATTTATAAAACAAAGGTTTTGTGAAATTCAGTACAAAATGGGGCTGTGAAGTTAATCTCAATTCAGAAATTTTTTTTTTTTTAAATTGTTTATTTAAATTTGAAATGGCTCAGAGTAATAAAACTCCTTCTGCCATTAGATAAGTAAAAAATAGAATTTTTAAATGAATAAAGTAATCATTAAAAATTTTTGAAAAATAAAGTAAAAAAAGAACAATTTTGTAAATTACTGGAAAAGCGATATCAAGTTTTTTTTTTCGTTTAATTTTAGTGTAATAAAAAAAAAAAAGAAAAAAGATTGATAATCAGAGAGATAATCACATATCAGTTAACCATTCACTGAATTTATTCCACAAAAAGGACTAGATCTCGTAAGAAAAAAACACCATTAAGTAATATGTGGAATGAATTCAGAAAAATTTGAATAACTTTTTTATTTTAAAGAATAATTTTGTTCTGCAAAATGCTTAATGTTTAAGCAACTTAGCTTAATCCGAAAATATATGTCTGCAAAAACTCTGCAAAGTAAGTGAACAATTGATTTGAATTATTTTTCAATGGCGTGCAAGTTGCATAAAATTGCCGAGTATTTTTGCAGACTTATTTTACTGCATTAAGCAAGTTCGCTTATAGTTAAGCATTTTATAGAAACTAAATTATCTCTTTTAGTAAAAAAGTTATTCAAGTTTATCTGAATTGAAATGATCGAATTGAAATGATCGAATTGAAACGAACTTCACAACCCCGTACAAAATTATAAAAAGAGCAGAAAAAAATGTGACAAAAAAATAGAATAACTTTTTTTCTAAAAGTTTAAACTTAATTCTGTAAATGCAAAATAGTGCAACATTCAATGTTGCATCAAATATCAAAGTCTGCTAAATTTGCAAAGTTTAGCAGAAATTAAATTTCAATATAATCAAGCGAAGTGCATTTTGCAGAGATTTTGCACATCATTAGCAGACTTTTTCAGTTGATGCAATTAAAATGTTGCACCATTCTGCATTCACGGAATTAATTTTAAAATTTTAGAAAAAAAGTAATTTAATTTTTTTAACACTATGTCACACCAAGTCCGGACTTTTTTTTTCAAAAGTCCGAGCAAAGAGCCCTTAAATTTAAAAAAAAAAAAATTTAAAGTTCGGACTTTGGATTTTTTGTTAATGACTTTGACTTTTTTTGGGACTTTTTAACAACTCTGTTCTGTACTGAACTTCACAAAACCCAAAATAAAATAAAACACAAAAAATTACATTTTCTTTTGTTCGTATTGTTTCAGTTAAGCTAATAAGAACTCGATAGCACATTTGCTGCAAATTCGAATTGAGCAAAGGATCGTGAATGCCTTTTAGAAAATACTGTATTGCTTTGCACAAGTCTTGGCTTGACAGTTCTTTTCGTATGTGATGAACCAAATCAGTTAAAACCGAACAAGCACTTGATTTAAGTGATTCGGACGCTGCATAGCCATTTGAACAGAACAAATTTTCGTCGAACAATTCGCTCAGATGAGGCAGAAATTCTTAAAAAAAAAAAAAAAAAAATAAAAATTTTCTTTTTCATTTTTCAATCAAAACTCATACTCATCTTGTTTTCGCTTATAATGTGTCGCGAAATTGCGAGCAAATCTTTTCGTACACTGACCAATTCGGCAGGACACGTTTTGAATAGATCAAGTATTCCTTTGACAAACAAATCAGCGTTGTTTTTCAAATAGTCTTGATGATTCTTGAAGTAGGCAATAAAAGACAAAGCACGCACTTGGGCGGTCACAAAATCAGCAATGACCTCTTTTAATTCGGCATTATTGCGCTGCTCTTCTGTCGGCTTGAGCACAATTACATTCGAAATCAGAACTAGCAGATCGCTTATGTCTTGGGATAAATTAGATTTGTGATTTTGATACATGGTGACAGTATTCAAGGGCAGTTCGGCCAACACTCTGAGACTCTTGGTGCCTTTGGGTATAAGATGATACGATTGATTTTCTTTTTGGTTGGCTTTTTCGGTCTGAATTTGAAAAGAGCTAAACGATTCGTTCAATATTTGTGTGACATTTAGTTCGTTTAGATCATTTACTTTGATCAATGATTTGTACTGAAATACTAGGTTGACATTTTTGGCCAGATCCTGGTACATGCCTTTGACAAATTTAAAATATTGCTGCACTTCGCTCAAAGGCACACCATTTTTAAGATTTTTATAAAATTCAATAATTATCTTCAGACACAGAATTACATTCTCTTCGTTTTCTTTCTCAAGCAGTTGATTAATGACCGTAAGCACTTGTCTAATTAGAACAAGACGCTTATCGAATTGTGTTAGACTAAGAAACGGATGAGTTCGTTGAAGAATTTCCAAGGTTTTTTTTCTCAATTGATGAACTGATGATTCGAGCAAAAATTGCGGCTCGGTTTCAGTCAAAAGTCGCACAATCTTTTGCATAGCGTCCTCAATCAATTGACTATAGGTTGGCAAAGTTTGCATCAGTTCCAAATTTAGACTTAAATCTTGAACTGACTTGAGTTTCTGGTCCTCTGATATATTTGGATCGACCAAATGATCGATCCATACTTGAAATGTCTGATGACTATACTCAACTGAATTTTGTATTGACTGTCCTTCCATTTTAAATTTATTTTAAAAAAAAAATATTTACGAGGTACGAAGCAGCCTTGATGAGTTATCTAGTCTTACAATGAGAGTGTATTGAAAATTTATATTGCGAGATTTGAAAATAATTTTCGCAATTTGAAATGAATTTCTAATAAAATCTTAACATGTAATAATCTAAATTTGAAAATAATAAAATAGAATTTTCAAATGAAACTTCACTTTTTACAAATTTTACTCTGTCAAACTAAATAAAAAAAGTCAAAAACTTAAAAGAAAAAAAAAGCATACAAAAAGTTAAAATTTAAAAGAATTAATTTTTTCATAAACAAAACAATGCTAGATTTTTTCAACTATTCGACTCAATCATGATTTCAATATTAATTTTATAATAATTCTAATTTTTTGGTAAAAAAGTTACTCGCACAAAAAACTTTGCTTCCCGATTTTTTTTATATAACAAAAAAATATAAAAATTTTACTATTTAAAAAAAAAATAATTTTGATGCATGTATTTGATAAAATTAGAGAAGTTTTCAGATATAAATTAACATTCATTCAGTTAATTTCGATTTAATTTTTCAAGTTTCAGTTTAAGCTTATTTCAATTCGATAAATCTTGAGATAACTTGCCAAATAAAATTGTTAACACTAAGAGCCTAGAGAGGTTTTTTGACCCATTTTTGATACTTCTTTTGATCTTTGCTCAATATATTTTATATTTTTTCACAATTTTTTCTTTCCCTCAAATCTAAAATTTAGAAAATTTCATTATTAATATTTTTTAATTTTCTGTAAAAAATAAAAATTTTTACGATAAGGCTCAAAAGGGTTTTTTGAATCCACCAGAAATATTGTTTTGTTTTTATTGTTAAATAAATTGAAGACCAAGCTGATTAATTATTAAATTTCAAAATCTCCTAAAATTAAACATTTCCTTTTATAAATTACTCTTTTTTGAAACATTCCTCATTATGAATCTTCGCTTTCTATTTTCTCTTTTTCTTAGTATTTTTTCTTCAGCTTACTTCAAATCATTGATTAAATTAAGAGGAAGGACTGAATCATTTACTGTATGATTGAAACCAAAATAAATATGAACTCATTTATTTTCAAAAAATTCACTGTAAATGAAAAAAATTTATGAATAAATATTTTTTAAAATTTTGAAGGCATCTAAAATTTTCAAAACTTTAAGTACATCTTAATTGTATATCTAATATATTTTCAGAATTTTAAAATTTGATCAATATTTTGATTCATCATTTTTTTTAATCATTTTATAAAAAACAACTAAATTAAAATTTAAAATTCTTATCTAAATAGTTTTAAAAGATTCACTTTATTTTTTTTTAAATTTAAGTTGAGTGTCAAATTTTATCATTGTAGAAAAATAGAAAAATTTATCGATTTGAATTCGAACAATTCTTATTAGTAATGAAAAGTTATTAATTCTTAGAAACTTTTTTTTTAATTTTAAATTTTGAAAAAATTGTTCATTATCAAATTTTTTTAGCAAATTTAAATTTTCAAATAATCAAATTGCCAATCATTTTTAGAAAAATTATGTTTTTATTCAAAAAATTTTTTAAACGATTTAACTAGAAATTAAAATCCATCTCGTGTTAGATTACGTTATAACATGTAAAATTACAAATCCTTATTGATGAAAATATAGGTAAAAATACGTAACATCTCTTAAATTTACGTGAAAAAATTAAATTAAATTAAATTAAATTGTAGAAAAAAGCTGTTAGATTTAATGGTTTTTGTGCAGTTCTTTTATTTAAACAAAAGCTTAAACTGTTTTATCCGGACCAGTTATCAGGACCAGTTGAAGGAATTTTTATCTAAATCTGGTTACATTAACAGACCACATAGGTCAAGATTAACAGCCAGAAATTTGGAAGCAACTACTTTTCTGGGATCAATAATGGATTTATTAAATCATTGACTTGACTTGACTTGACTTGACTTAAGACTTGTGGCTTATAAACAAGTCTGGTTTTATCTTCTAAAAAAAAAGCTTATTTTTCTCTTAATCAATAACTAATAAAGACATTAAAAAAAAAAAAATTTAATAATTTAATTTTTTTTATTTGAACATAGAACAAAAAAAATAAAAATATGTTTTGATAATCAATTCCGAATTTAGACAAATAAATATTCGGAGTTAATTAAAGTAAGTGTGTAGTCACCTCCTAAAATAAAATATAAACTGAGCTCGTTTGACTTTTCTTTTGGCCATTGAGTAGCAGATTGGCAATTGAATCAAGATCGGTCGGTCTATTTAGTGTAACCACGATAAGTGCGCTGACTACTAGTGCCAAATATTTGATCGGCATCAGGCGCACCTTTCGGATGATTGTACTTAAATCGATCTCGATTCGTGTTGCCAAGCATCGATTGTTTCTGAGTACTTTGCTGTTGAACCATTTCTTGGAATTCCTCTTGTTCAATGCGATCGTTTATGTTCAATGTCAATTGTTTGAGCTTTTCTTTTTCTGCCTTTTCCAGCTGTTCTTTGGCCTTGAACTGTGTGGCAAATTCACTGGTCACTGGCACCTGCATATTTTGATACTGAGTCTTGTTACCTTTCTTTAACATTAGAACAAAATTGAACGCTTCTTTTCTTGCCTCAGTGCCTGTCTCTTTGCCTGTGTCTGTGCTTGCCTCTTTACCACTCGGCTGTTTTTCTTTGAGCATGGACAAACCGGACAGCTCGTTAACCTCTTGGACTTGTGCAGTCTTTGGCTTGCGAGCACACATTGGCACCGATATGTCAACAGTGGGCATTTTGATGGTTTCTTTTGTGCGCTGAGCAATCGTTTCGGTGACCATCGATTCGAACGCTTTCAGAAACTCGTCGTCTTCTTTGCACACAGTCTCTTTTTTGGCCTGCACAATTCTGATCGTGCCTGCATCGTCGGCATCGCTCGCCGAACCATTTAAACTATCATGTCTGTTTGGCTCGTCGTTCTCGGCCGCATACTCCTCTCCGTCGTCGTCAGCGTTGTCGTTTCGCTCGCCACTTCTAAACTCCTGCTCATTGTCATCACCATCATCATCATCATCGTCATGATCACCACCACCAGCACCATTAGCGTCATCCTCATTGTGACCATCACCATCTTCGTCAGATTGTTCGGCGGCCACATCTTCGCTGATAGTTGTCAACGAATCGCTCGGATTCGCTCCCAGCTGATACTGATAGACCAAATTTGGATTGCTTTTGAGCAACGAGTCTCTGATTTCGCCTTCCATTTTGCTCACTTGTTCACACGCTTGTTCGTAGGTGTTGGCGAATTTGAACTCGGGCCTGAGCGAGCTAATAATGTCGGTGAAGACAAACTCGATGTCGAATCGGTCGTAGGGTCGCGCAATGTCCACACTCTGGCCGAACTCTTTTTTGAACATGTAGTAGCGTTGAAAGTAGATTAGATAGCAGTCGAGTTTTTTTTTGGTCGAGCCTCGGTCAAAGTATTGGCCACATGTGTCCAGCAGGGTGCACACAAGTCTTATTCGAAAGTAGTTGTCGAGCGGATCGGCGCAAGTGTCCGCGTTTGCTATGAGCTCGTTGAGATCGTAGGAGACGCCGAATGTGATCAGCGTGTACAATGTTTTGAATATAATGGATGACTCTACCATTCGATAATTGTACAACTCGGCCAAGTACTTGACCATTGAGACGCGGCGCTGATTGAACTTGGCCAAGTTGATCTCGAGGCCGAGACGAATGTCCTCGATGACAGCGTCGACAATCTGAATGCCGATGTCTTCGTAGTAGAGGGCAAGACCCGAGACCAAATTGGCCAAACAATGAATGGAATTGTATCTGACATTGGAGGCACTGGTCAAACATTGGATGGCCATCGATTTCACATGTTGGTCGTGCCAGTCCAATTTTCTCATTTGACGCAGAACCCGTTCCACACACAGCTTGTTCAATTCTTTGTAGAGAATTTTCTTCACGTACTCGTGCAGTGGACACGGCGCTTTTTTTTCCACCTGTTTGTTGTCGGGCGGATTGCAGTAGTAGAAGGCGTTCTCGATCATGATCGTGTATCGGCTGTCCATGGACATGGCCGCTTGTTTTTTTCGCATCAAAATCTCCAGCAGCAAATTCATTTTGATGTGGGTTTCGGCATTGCGGTACAAAAATCGACCGCACACCTCCACCAAATTGCAGAACATTTCGATGTTGTGATGGCGAAAGTCGGCCAACAGCGTTTTGAGACAATTGAGCGCCTCGGCCTTTGGCAACATGTTGAACTTGACCAATTCGCCAATGTAGCGCGACACCTTGATCTTTGACTCGATGTTTATTTGGTCTTTTTTTCTGACCTGGTAGCGAAAGTCGTTGAGGAGCAGAGTGGCCAAGTCGGTGGCTATTTCGGCCATGAGCGGGTTGAGTGCGGCCACGAAGCGCGCATAAAACGGCAACAAATCGAGCCTGGTGCGTTGCACTTCGAAGAGAGCGCGAGTCAATCGTTTGCGGTTCACTTTGCTGTTCAAATTCATGCAGTAGTCTTTGGCCGCTTTGTCAATCAGCTCTCGGCTCACACAATTGGGCAGCTGGTTTATGAACGAGTCCATCAGAGCTTTCATGTTCGCACTCGACACGCTCTTCTCTTGCACTTGACTTTCTTTGTTCGCTTCGTCCTGTTCCTCATCTTGTCCAAACTCACCACCACCACCACCACCACCACTCACTTCTTCGTCACCACTCGCCACTCCTCGCTCATTCTCTAGCTCTTCAATTTCTTTTTCTATTTTCTCTATTTCAACAGACATGTCCACCGCCCCACTCCCACTCTCACTTCCACTCATTTGACCACCCATTTGACCACCCATTTGACCACCCATTTGACCACCCATTTGACCACCCATTTGACCACCCATTTGAGCACCCATTTGAGCACCAGACTCATTGTCCGACTTGGCCTCTGGCGCACTCTTGGCAGCAGTGGCCGCCGCCACCGCCGACTCTTTGTACAATATTTCAGGTATGAGTGACTTGATGTGAGGCAGTGACTCGTAGAATTGTCGAGTCTCTTCGTCCTCCCAAGGACTGGAGTTGGCATCGAAGTCTTCGCCTTTGGTCGGCGTGTACACGTCTATATTGAGCATGCCGTCTTCTTTTTTGCTATTTTGATCGTTGGGCAAATGGGGCATTTGTTCGGCCAACAAGTCCGCCAACACTTCACTATTTTCGCTCAGTTTTCTGTAAGCGCTAAACGCTTGTTCGTACTTTTCTTTTTTGTCCGAGTGCAGCTCGCCTTTTGTCTGATAGATGCGCATGTTCTGCGCCTCGATCCGCTGCATTTCTTTGTGCTCAGTGACCAAGTGTTTGCTCACTGCCATAAAGTACTCTTTGAACAGACACTTGACAGCCTTTTGTCTGTCGTTCGAGTAGATGGTGCTGCGAGGTATTTGAATGTTGTGCTTTAGCGACATTTTTTCGTATTTGAGCGGCACCAAGTCGGCAAAGTCCTCGCCGCAGTGCTTGCAAAAGCTGGACACAATGGAGATGTGCGAGTGTTCTTTGTCGCATGTGGTCAGTATGGTCAATTGGTTGCCCAGTAGGGACAGAGACTCTTTTTCGGGCAAGACGCCTATTGAGATTAGATCGGCAAAAAATCTCAGGTCCACTCTGAGCTTGCTTGGGTTTTGAATTTTGCCATCTTTTTTCAGGTTGAGAACTTTTTGCCATTGTTCGAAAAAAATGTTCGAAAAGTCGGCATAGGACCGGTGCATTTGGGAGCAGAGGATGAGCGCGCATTGCACGTCGTTCATTTTGAGCTTGGCCTCGAGAAACGCGCAACCCACTTCGCTCAAGTACTTGCTCAGATTCAACTGGCTCATGTCCTTGTTCAACGAGTCCTTTTGGCTTTCGGTCAACGTTTTTAGCTTTTTGATAAATGATGTCACTTTTTTGATTGACGAGTCCAGCCTCTTGAGGACCGCATCGTCCAACCGTGCGCCCTCTACATTTTGGTTTTTTTGGCGTAGATCTTGTTTGAAGCGCAAACGATCTTCTTTCTCTCGGATGTATTGATTGAGACTAGCAAGTTCCTGTTCTGTTTGATTATCACTATTTGTTTCGTTCTCCATTAGATTTTAAGATTCAATTTTCAATTTTTGTCTAACATTTATTTCTGTCTTGAATAATTTTGTTATTTTATTTTATTTTCCTTTTTTTTTTTTGTTCAAAAGGTATTGGGAATAAGAAAAAAATTAAAATAAGAATTTTGCAATTTTTTATTCAAAATTTTAAACATGATGCAATTATTTGTCCTCATTTTTTTTTACAAATAATAAAAATAAAATTTATTACACTCTTTATTAACATAAAAAAGTTAACTTTTGTCTCCCTTTTCTCTTCAATTTAAAACTGATATTTTTTATTTTTATTATTTTTAATCACAATTGGATTTTGTTCACAAGATGAGGTTTGATTTTTTTTGATATTTCAGGTTTTCAGGTTTCTTTAACTTATTATTATTATTATTATTATTATTTCTGATAATCATTTTTATTTTTCCTTCAGAACTTGAAATTTTCTATTCTAAGTATTGGAAAAAAATAAATTTCATAATCTTTAATTTTTATGTGGTAAAGCTTGAATTAAAAATAAAATGTATCGAAGAATGATAAATCTTGACCTGTTTCAAAAATTAAAAAATCTAAGTCAAAACTTATTTTAAAAATAGAATTTAAAAATATAAAAACTATAGATACTAAATATTTTTGTTCAGGAAAAAATAAAATTATTAGTTTTAATTTCTTTTTAAATGTAAAAACATGAATTTTTCAACCATGCATATTATCGTTATATTCTTTTTAAGTGAATTAATGAATAAAAAACGAAAAAATATTTAACCGATAGAAATAGAAAAAACCGGACCAAGCGGTCGATCCGAGAACTGGCCGGCAATCAGACGGTCGGTAATTAACAAACGCCTTTTTTCGGTCGTTTGTGGGCCGACTACTTCCAAACACTAATTTATTGATTTAATGTTGAAAAACAAAAAATTACTTATACATTTAAAAGTACTTAAAAAAGTTTATTCTTTAATATACCACTCTTTTCTCTTTATCTCTAAATTTGATCCATTGAAAAAATATTTAAGAGAAAATATTTTCTTTTTATGATTAATTTCATAAATTAACTGAGAAATTTAAAAAATAAATATTCTTTATTATTTTAAATATTTGTTTTTTTCATGCGAACATGTTGAAATAAGAAATTTATAATACCAATTCAGAAAATCGAATTCAAGTTTTTATAATATAAATATTTAAATACTAAACATTTTCAAATAAGAGAAATATTTAATTTAGTTATTATACCAAAGAATAATATACTCAATGCAAGCTATCTGTCAAAATAAACTTTTTAAAAAATTATTTTGGAATATAAATTTAGTTAAAAAAATTTGATTAATATCAAAAACAGAAGATTTTAAAATGAAATTTCAATGTTTTTTACTTTTAATTTTGATAGCAAGATCATGGTCATTAAAGTGCTATTTGAATGGAATAGAACAGAAATGCATTAGCCCGTTGGATACTTGTGCTGTAATTTAGAATTTTTAAATTCATATTTTTATTCATTTCAAAATTTTTATTAGAAAATCGTTGGTAAAATAAATGATAAAGAAATCAAGTATGCTTCATGCTTTCAAAAATCATTATGCAATACAGATAGCGTTAAAAAATATTTTTCTCAAATGGAGACATATAAAGGCTTTTCAATAAGTGAATTTAGCTGTTGTTCAAAAGATTTGTGCAATAACGGTAGCAAAATGAAATTATCAATTATTTTTGTTTTAGGCTCAATTATGATGTCTTTAATTTTTTGAGAATTTTAAAAAAAATTTATCTAAATAAATAGTAATAAATAATTTTACCAATCTTTTTTTAGCATTATAGAATATTAATTGAAGAATGTAAAATTGAAAAACAAAATATTCCTTTAACTTCACTGATATTCATTTTATTTTGTTCGAGTATTTTATTAAATAAATTCCAAATCATTAATCATTAATTCTAAAAGTTTAACTTAGACCAACTAAGCAACTACACTAGAACAAATTCACAAATTAAAAATGAGAAAAAAAAAAAACGGAAATCAAAAAGTCTTTTAAATTAGTTCAAATTTTTAAGAATTTAACACTCTTAGATAAACAAAAAAAACCAAGTTAAAAAAAAAGCTGTAAATCAAAAAAAAATCAAACAACATCGATTTGGCTAATTAAAAAATGCTTTTTCTCATTTAGCTCGATAAATCTATTGCATCTATGTATTAAACTAAACAATTGGTATTCTTGTATACATGAATGATCCAGTGTCCAGATACTGGAACATCATTATTTTCATATTAAAAAAAATATTCTATTTTCTAAATTCTTTCATTTTTCTCTTCATATTTGCAAATGATTCTACAATGAACTGTTTTCCAGCATCTAAAAAAATCGACTCGTTCTATCAGTACGAATACTATGATGACCAAAGACAATTTCACAATCAACCTAGTCAAAATGCCTATCAGCCATATACAGTGCAAAATTACGACAACTTGAACCTCAACCCCAACGAGCTGCACCTGGACGTTGAATCATTCGTTGCCACACTTCCTTCCCTAGAAGAACTGGACTCATTTGATCCGGCCAACAATCACTACGTGTACTCCAGCCACGATTTGGTCACCCTAGCCGACCAAAACCAGTACCAATACAACAATCAAACTGGTGATCTATCCACGTCCAAAGTCGAAATACTGAACCAAGTGCTGCACACGGCCTCCAATAGCGGCATCAACAATTATTCGAATTCTTCCTCGAGCTATTCTTCCTTTTCGTCCACATCCAACTCTTCCATTGAGCAATACACTTTGGACACAAATCAAAGTCCCAAAAAAAGATCTCTCAAATGCAAAATAAAGCGCAAGGACGAAAAGATTTGCTGCAATGTGTGCGGATACAAAAGCTCAGGCTTTCACTATGGCTCACACACTTGTGAGGCATGTAAACTTTTTTTTCGTCGCACAGAGAAACAAATTCGCAAAACAGGATTCAATCAATGCAAGACTAAAAATTGTCAAATAAATTATGAGAACAGAGCCAATTGTTCTGAGTGTAGGTACAAAAAGTGTATTGCTGTGGGAATGGGCATGAGTAGAAGTCGCTTTGGCAGACACACCGGTCAATTGGGCTCCAACTATGCACCCAATGTGTCCGAATCACTGTGTTCATTAGTAGCAAATTTAAAACAAATATGTTTAAAATCTAAAATTGATCTGCTAATTTTAAATGATTTAATTGTTGATTTTTACCGCAAGACCAAGAAACTTCTCACTGCGAGTAATTCAGTTGAAGAACAAATAACCAATTTGGAATTTAGTTTGCAAGTGGACTCGCCTCTGTCCGAACTGTCCTATTTGATAAATCAGACAAAGCCCATGTCGACACAATGTGCCAAATTGCCAAATTGTCTCGTTGTACTTTTCTGTGTGCTTTTTGACATACAAATTAATTCAGCCGATGAAAAGCAGCAAAGAATGGTCAATGATTTTGGCAATTTTTTGCAAAAGATAGACGAGAAAATTCTCAAGACAAATCAATTGGTTTTGATATTAAAAATTGGTCTTTACTTTAAAATAATCAATCATTTGCTGACCAATTTGTCCATGACCAAAGATGATCCGTACGATAAACGAATCACCGATTTGATGAGATCTGAATTTGCTTTGTTCAAATTCGAATCTAATGAGCACAGTGAGTATAATTTATGTGCAAATGGATTGTCGCCATCCGCTTCGTCCTCTTCTTCGTCATCTACTCAGTCCACTTCTGATATACCAGTGCTGGCTAAGCTTTTTCTCGAACTCAATCAGTTGCTGTACAAAAATATGACTCCTGACGAGTTTGACACGTTTGTAGTAAACCAATTGAGCTTGAGCGAGAATTTATTTTTTTAGATGTTTATTTAATATTAATTGTTTAAATTTTAAAATTTTGAGAAATGTTTAATTTTTTAATTCGAGAGTTATATTTAATTTGAATTTCGGGTTTTTTTAGGGTTTGTGTTAAACAAAAAAAAAAGAGTTGTTTTATTTTTTTTTCAATTTTGACTTTTAAATTTTAAAATCGAATTCTTCTTATAATTTAATCATTTTTCTTTTTATTTATATTAAATTAATAAAAATTATCGTATTTATATTTTGTTTAATAATCTAAATTGCACCCACTACACTTTTTTTTTCCATATCGATTTAAGAGACTAATGAACACTTAATTTACTAAATTGTTACAAAATAAGGTTTTTTCATGATGTCTTTTAATTTTGACAAAATATGCTTTATTGTTATTAATTTTAGAAAAATAGTATAAACAACAAATAAAAATCGTAATTTTTTTTGTTTTCTTTAAAAATTACTTAATGATGTATTAAGTTTTACTAACAGGATGTTAGAACATTAAATTTTTGCCATAGATACATGATAAGAAATTGTATCTCAATGAGCCTGATCTATTTATTTATCTGACCAGTCTCTGTCACCATGGTAGGATAGAGAAAAATCAATTCAATAGTTTTTGGAAATATTTACCTAGAAAAGTAAATTAAAAAAGGGAGGATAATTTTCTTTAATTTAAAAAATTTAAATTTATTCTTTATATAAAATAGATACATTTTTGCTTATTGAGCTTACATCTAAAATTAAATTTTTTCCAGTTTGTGGTTAAGTAAGTCATATTTTGTGTTACATTTAGGATTATTTTAAGCCTCGATATTTTTTTTTCAAATTGCTTTGCTTTAGAAATTTCTACTCAATTGAAGAAAGTTGGTACAGTGGGGTTGTGAAGTTCGTTTCAATTCGATTCTTTCAATTCAGAAAAACTTGAAAAAATTTTTTACTAAAAGAGATAATTTAGTTTCTATAAAATGCTTTATTATAAGCAAATTTTCTTAATTCAGTAAAATAGGTCTGCAAAATTTTTGTTAAGATTCAGCAAAAATAAACAGAGAATTGAGAATTTATCATTTTAATAGGGCGTCAATATAAAATAATATTAAAGAGAATTTCAAGTTATGAATCTTTATTTAAAATTGAAATGCAGGGCCTATAGTATAGGATGTATTACATCATGCATCATATTTTATAAAAAAAATTTTACGAGTTTTGAAGCTTCGATTACTAGCTTCGCTGACACAGAAAATTAACTCATTGTAAATTATTTGAATATTTAAATTCTCAAAAAAGTACACCCAATCAATATTTGATAAAAAATGAGAATTTTTTTAAAGTCAATTTTATTATAAAATAATTTTTTACAGATATATTAATGCTTGCTTACCTTATTTTTGAGAATAAAATTCTAAAAGATAACCAGACGTCCTTTATAAATGTAATAAAGTTCAAATTTTGTATCGATTGCATACACAATGCCAGGCTGAGTTGTGCAAAATCAAATCTAAAGTGACAGCTTTTTCATTTGCGTTTTAAAAAGTGGGAATATTTAAATGCTGATAAAGAAAAGTGTCACTAAAGCGTCTCTCTGATTTTATGTTCGATGCCATTTTCGTTTAAGATTTCTGACATACAGCCATTTGACCAGATGATTGATGGAAATTTAAAATCACCCAGGAAATAGACCAATCCCAAATTTTATTTAAATATTTTTTTTTGAATTATTTAAAGATTTCAAATAATATTTAAACTCAATTTTACTTGATAAAAAGGTTCATTTCTATATGGCAATATGACTTTATGACTTAAGCTTTATTTTATAAGAATTTGTTTTTATGTTTAATTTATTATTTTCTTAAAAAGCCTAAACCAGAAACCACCTCTCCAAAAATTAATTTCAAACGGGAAACAGCCATGATGAGAAAAAAATATCTAGTGGTCACATAAAAATTAGACACTGCATAAATTAATTTTAAATTCAAAATCGTAAACATGTCTAATATAACTTTAGCGTCCCAAAAGCAGGCATTAATATGAGATTTGTTTTTTTCGTTTTTTTTGTAAAAAATTTCTCAAAGCGAACAAAAAAAAAATGTTGAGATTCAAATAAAAATTAAGATTTTTAAGATCAAGTACAAAAAATGAAAAATGAAATAAAAATGAATCATTTTTTTTATTTCTAGCTATATTTTGTTGATTTTAATCAAAAGTAATTTCGAAATGTTACCTCGGAAATAGGTAATTTGAAAATGGCACATTTTTAAAATTATTAACCGATTGACGCAACCAAAAGAGTAAGAAATTTTTTCAGACTGAAGCATACCGTGCCAATTCAATGAGCTATATTTTAAAATATAATATAGAAAAAAAATAGTCAATATGCAGTAAATTTTGGTAACAAAAATGTTTGTTATACAAATGATATCATTAATTTAAGAAAATAATAAATTCAAAATTCTGCTCTATTGAATATACATGAAATATCTTCAAATATAAAAATCTGAAAATTTTATTTTGTTTTTTGAAATGAAATTCCAGTTTTGGTGGCACAGTCATTTTCATTGAAATGCTATCTGAATTCTGAAAGCCAAAAAAGGTCAGAAAGGATCAAAAATGGAACCAAAAATAATTTATTATATGTTATTTTTTTTTGTTAATTATTTTTGTAACAGATTAAATTTGAAAATTTATTTATTTAAAATAAATTAATTGGATTGAATTTAAAAAAAACGATGCTACAAAAAATTCGATTACTTGACTAAAAATTTTCAATTATTTTCTAAAATTTTTTTTAATTTTAATTTTAAAACTCTTATTTGAGCTTGAAGACGTTTTACTTCCATTTTTTTCTCATCATCTATTTGAGAATCTTCATTGAAACGTTCATCACTGTCATTATTATTAAATAGCTCATGAGCTTTAACTAATTTTCTTTTATCATTAATATTGGACCTCGATTCTTCTTTTTTCTCCGTCATTGAGTCCTTATTCATTTTATCAAGTTTCATTGATTCATCCAAGGCCAATTTTTCTTTTTGCTCAATTGTTTTTTGTGAACCTGAATTCTCGCCATTTATTCTATTTTCCATTGAATTCAATTTACTTATCCTTTGCGATTTAAACGATTCGTTGTCATCCTTAATTGACTTTGGTTTCTCATTCACAGTAAGAATTGGCTCTTCCAAACTAAGCATATTTTGACTGTCCATTATTCTGTGGGATATTTTTTCGTTAAGTCTGTCAACAGAAATCGGTCTAGATTCTACTTCTTGAATTCTATTATCAAGTCTGCCCATTTGTTGATCAACAGCTTCATTTCGAAAATTTTTCATCTCATTTATTTCAACTGGTCTTTCTCTCTCAATGTCCATTTGGGGCTCTCTGACTTCATTTTCCTCTTGTGCTTTGCTGACTACTTTTTCAAAATCTACAGGATCTCTGATAGACTCCTCAGTTGTCTCACCAAAGTCATCAAATGAAATAGATTCTAATTTTGGAGTTTCCACATGAACCACCTTGGATACATTGACATAAATAACCTTCGATGTTTCAGCAATAGTAGCTCTATTTAGATAAAAAAAAAACATTTTTTTATGTTTAATATTAAAAAATTAAGAATTTTAATTTACATTAAAATGATTCCATTTGGGCTCATTCCTTCTGGACAAGTCCATTCGAAAGTTAATTTTTTGAAACCAACTTTTCTGCTGATTGGATTTTGTTTGTGATCATGGGTTACTGCACTGTCTTCTCGATCAAAACAATCAATGGTTTTGGTACTCTCTTCACTAGTTGACCATTTGCCAATAGCTTCGCCATTCCATTCACGTCTAGCTTGCATCAAAAATCCTCTGAAAGATTTATCTTGTTCTTTTGATTGAAGAATGACATTTAGAGTAAAATTGTTAACAGTCGAAAAGACAATTTCATATGGTGGATTATCTGTGTCGATTGGTTCTGCATTATGGCGTGGTAGCATGGTTTGGCAGGTGTTTAATGGAGCGCCAGTTGGAAGCGCTTCCAGAAAAGCAGAGAATATGAAAAAAGTTGTAAAAATGGTAGTTTTGGAAATCATTTTTTTAAGCTACTAAAATTTTTGATAATTGAAATAAAATTTTATAAAAATTCTCCTTTTTATATTCAAGCGATGATGAATTTTATAATAACATGAGATTTGAGAAAAGCTTAGAAAAAGATCTCTTTGGCATTGATAAATGCATGCTTTATATCGCAAATTGAATTCTTTTAGCTTTATTTTAAATTTTAATTTTTTTTTGAATAGCTTCAAAATTTTATTTTTTTTTTCATCGTAAACGAAGAAAAATTTATTTTAAATTTATTCTTTATTATTAGAAAAAAAAATAATCAAATTTTTAAATTTCATTAATCACTTTATCCAACTAAATATGAACACTTGAAAGACTAAATTTTCTCATTTGCTTTTTAAGTTCTTCTTTAAGAGCAAAGTATTCTTCTTTGGAGTACTGTTTACCAGCATTCTGAATCTATTTATTCAAAAAAAATAAAATTAATTTTTTCTTTAAGCAAAGTTAGTTTTTAAGCTTTAATAGCTAATTAAAAACCTTAATTTGGCCGAGCGAAAATCTACGCTTACTGATGCCCATAGACGTCATTTGGTTAGAGCCTGACCGATTAAATGTTATATTTGGCATTGATTGCTTTCGCTTATATTTATTATTTTCAATAATTGAATCGTCTATAAGGCGACTTTGGCTAAGCTCTTCTTGATTAGTAGAAGCCGAATTTTGGCGTTTTTGAATCGCACTTGACGACGTGGTCTGCGATGCTTGCAATGAATCATTCAATTGAATCAAAGATTCGTCAAAATGAGCATGTAGCGGCATTAATTTAATACTTTTTTTTCATTAATTTAAAAGCATTTTAAAAGCGTTTATTTTTTGTGACTTACCTTAAACTATTAAAAAATTTTGTCTCACTAGTTTCTGGCTTGTGATATCTGATTTGAGTTTGAATCGGTTGTGAATAGTCAGAAGTAGATGAATCAGACGAACTGTTAGTCGACATGACTTCGCTGTTGCTTCTTGAATTAATGTCAGCACTTTTACCATCGACACGATCATTATTTGATCGCTTAATGTGTATATTAACTCCTTCTTTAATATCTTGACCGATTTTCTTTAAAAAAAAAATTAAAAATTAATTTTTTATTCTATTCGAAATATGTGCCTCCAAATGTATTCGGTTCAATTTAGATACTACTACTTTTTCGTATCCCAAATCTTGGTGCCATTCTTTCATTCTACCTTCCAAATCATTCAAAGCTATGTCTTGTAAATAATCTGGATCATAAAATTGGTTTTCTTGTTCTACGACTTTAAATTTAATAATTAGTTTTGGAATTGAATTAAAGTTTTTAAAATAATTCTGATAACTTGAAATAGTAGCAATTAAAATATTTTAATGATATATTTTTAGAAAAAACTTAGTCTTCTCTGAACAAATATTTTTGTTTAGTTTGATAAATAGTAAAAAAGCAATAAAGAATACAGGTTTTTGGCATTCGATTAGATGATGTCAAGTAAAAATTTTGTATTAGAGCCAAAAATGGTTTTGGAGCCAATTTTGTTAAATAATAGCAAATTTTCAATTATTTTCTTTAGAGTTATTTTTTGCCGTAAAAATTGTTTTATTCCCCGCAAAAACTAAGTAAAAATAGTAAAAAAAGTAAATAATTCAAGTTTAATTTAAATCTTTTTCTCAAATAATTGTAAAACCACATCTATTTTTGATTTTGATCTTTCAGCTTTTAAAAATTTCATTTTAATCTTTTATTTCATTTCGATTAATTTTTTTTGAAAGCTCAGAACCCAAATATTTTTCTTTGGTTTCGGCTAAAAGCTCCATCATTCTTGGAAATGTCTGATTTGTTCTTTCTCTAATATGCTGTTTTAAATAACACCAAAGACCTTCTATAGGATTGAGCTCACAATGAAATTTAGGCAAAACAACAACTTTATGTCCATATTTTTTGGCTAATATCTCAAGATTGCTTTCAGTGTGAAAAGCTGGATGCTTAGATAAAATATGTTTTGATTTTGGCGATGTTTAGTAGGTAACAATTATGGTGCGACATACGGTCAAGTTCTAAAAGCATATTGTGAGCTCAATCCTATAGAAGGTCTTTGGTGTTATTTTAAACAGCATATTAGAGAAAGAACAAATCAGACATTTCCAAGAATGATGGAGCTTTTAGCCGAAGCCAAAGAAAAGTATTTGGGTTCTGAGCTTTCAAAAAAAATTAACTAGAAGATTTTGGCGGTGTTTAGGAGGTTACAATAATGGTGCTACATACGGTCAAGTCCTAAAGCATATTTTTCAGGAAAATCGAAAAAAAACAGTAGTTAAGCACCTAAAAATATCGAATTCTTTAGTTTAATCTAAAAATTCTAACAAGAATTCAAATTTGACAAATTTAGTAAAAATCACATGATTTAAAGAGATTTTTAAAAAAAAATAAAGCAATAAAATAAAAAATAATTAGTATATTTTTAGTATATTTAAGTTTTATCTTTGAGATTTTGAGTCTTAAAGAACAACAACTTTTTAAAGGGTTTGCTATTTTTGGAACCCTGGGTGTAAAAAATTTTGTTTTTGTCCCCTTCAAAAAATTTTTTTTTTTGGGGTTTTCGAGGGCGTAGATTACGAATTTTGAGTCAAAAATGTAAAATTCAGATAGCACTAAAGTTTTGAATTTCGTGAACTATAATTTCAAAAGAAGCTAAAACCAGAAAATATAAATCATATAAAAATAATTTGAGTTTTAGTTTTAATTATTCAGTAATTTAAAAGTTAAAGTGTCTCCATTTTCAACACAAAAAAAAAACCATTCAACACAATTTCAAAACGCTTAGCACAAAATGATTTCTTCCCAACGCAAAAATTAAAATTTGAAAAAAATACTTTTAGCACAAAAAATTAAAAATGAAATAAATGCATATATCACAGAAAGTTATTTTGAAAAAAAACATTAAACACAAAAATGCTTTTTAATAAGCTTCTAGATTTTCAAAGGCTTCAAAGTCTAACATTAAATTGGTTAAAAAATTGCTTGTTGGGAAAATTTAATTTCTAGAGACTAATTTTTTAAATTTCTTTTCTTTAAGCTTCGAAATTTACTTTATTTACCTAACTTTCACTTATAAATATCATAAAATAAAATTAAAAATTAAAAAAAATTTATCTTATTTTATACATTTTTGTGTTGAAAAAAAAATTCCTTTAAGAATTATTTTCAAACAAAATTTTTTGTGTTATAATCAGAAATGGTGTAATCAGAAATTAATTGTGCTTAAATAATATTCCCAAAGTTAAATCTCTTTCCTAATAAGGTAATAAAAATTGTAATCAATTAGGAAGTTGAATAGTCTAATTATTAAAAAATTTTCAAAAATGAATATTTACCTTTTTTATCATTTTTTTACTTTATTTTACGGTAAAAAATATTATGATAAATTGGCTATTTTTCATATTTATTACTATGAATTAACCAGAGTTGTTTAAAAGTCACAAGTCTCAAGTGCAGTCCAAGTCCGGACTGGACTTTATTTTGGGACTTTAAGACAACTAAGGTATTAAAAAAATAGCAATTAAAAAATTTACTTAAATTTAACAAAATTGGCAAAAAATACACTTTTTTGTCCCTTTTACCAATTTAATTAAATTTCCGTTAAATAACAATATTTTACAAATAAATTTTACATAAATTTTGATAAAATTACATTTTTTTACTGTAAAATCATTAATATTTTAATTAAAATTGAAAGGGAACTTAGATTTAGACCATAAATTAAATATTTAAATTTGATTAGACCCTTTTAAAATAAATAAAAATCGATACTTTTATTATTTTCTTCGATATTTTGTGTCAAGTTATTTATTTGTATTTCGTTTGATTGTGTCTTTGCATTGCCAACTCTATTTCGTTTATGATATTTTTTCTTGATCAGTTGATAAATATCTATTTCATTTGATGCTTTTTGATATGACAATTCAATCATGTACTGAATACTTCTGTAAAGATCAATGGGATACAAGTTTTTAAGCCTCATGTTTCGAGCACTCAGCTTCAAATAGACGTATTCTTTCATTTTATTGATACAAAACGCATTTCTTTTGGCAATCAGTCGTTCATAACTTCGCCTGTATATGTAATAGACATCACAATCTTCTAAACACTTGGTGCTTTGCATATAGGTGGGCATATCGAAAATTATTTCGCAAAGACCACTAATCTCACCTGCACCAATAATTCCAATTTCAAAATTTTTGCTTTTTAACTGCCACTCGGCCTCAGCAAACGTTTGATTACGCCGCTTAATTCCAATAGATTTATTCTGGCTTGATCGGCTTTAAAAGAGTTAAAAAAATCATAATTATTTAGTATTTAAAAATTCATTTAAAATTAAAAATCAAATTAAAAAAATTAATTAGACTCTAAACATGTTTGAAATACACTGATAAAATTTAAATTACATTGTTTTAAAATTTAAAATTGTTAAATGATCCTTGTTATTCATCATTTATTTCGTTTTCGTTATTCTTTCTCGAAATTTACAGTATTAAAAATCTTTATCACTTTTAATACTAATTTAAAAAATATTATATTCTATTTGAATTTTAAATTGAAATTTGTAGATAAATTTTTTTTTCATTTTTAAATAATCATGATTAAAAATGAACTAAAGTCGTTGTAAATTTTAGAACAAAAAACAGAACAAATGTGAAAATTAAAAAACTTTTTTCTTTAAATCTGAAATTGATTCTCTAAATTGTATATTTTAAATGTTTAGGGGCCATTTTGTGTGTAACAAACTCGTATTGATGGTATAAATTTTTAGTTTATAAAAGCTAAAATTTTGGTGTTTAAATTATTTTAATTAATTATTAAAATTAGAAAAAAGTTTTTTTAAAACTAAAATTAGAGTGAAAACGGTAGTCAGAAATATGGGTATAAGAAATTTTCGCTTATAATAAAATAAACTTGAGTAGACAAAAACTTCTTTTACTTTTTGTACTTATTTTGTTAGATATATGTAGTCGCAAAAATAGCGAGTTTAATAACTTCCTTCATGCTCAACCGATTTTAAGATTTTTTTTTATCTTAAATTGGCAAACTTTTCTTCAATTATTAAAAAGCATTTTTTTACTGAGTAAAAATTTAAAAAATATAAATTAATACAGTGGGGTTTTGTGAAATTCAGTACAAAATGATAAAAAGAACAAAAAAAAATGTAAAAAAATTGAATAACTTTTTTTCTAAATGTTTAAACTTAATTCTGTAAATGCAACTTAGTGCAACATTCAAAGTTGCATCAAATATCAAGGTCTGCTAAATTTGCAGAGTTTAGCAGAAATTAAATTTCAATAAAATCGAGCGTGGTGCATTTTGCAGAGATTTTGCACATCATTAGCAGACTTTTACAGTTGATGCAACTTTGAATGTTGCACCATTCTGCATTCACAGAATTAATTTTAAACTTTTAGAAAAAAAGTTATTTAATTTTTTTACACTTTGTTCTGTTCTTTTGTACTGAATTTCACAAAACCATACAGTGGTGTTTCGCATTTTGTATTTTATTCGTAAAATATTGTAAATTAATGATTTTTTACTTTTGTAAATTTTACGTAAACAATGTAAAATACAAATTGCGGAAGACCATTACAATGCTTAGGTTAATGATTTGGGGTCAAAATAACAAATTTTGAAAATTCAAATTCGTCACTAAAAATAACGGTATCTTGAAATTGATTATCAGTTCAAAATATCATCTAAATTCAAATAGTTAACCTTTAGATTTTAAAATTAATCTTTGGGGTTGTGAAGTTCGTTTCAATTCAGAAAAACTTGAATAACTTTTTTGCTAAAATAAATAATTTAGTTCTATAAAATGCTTAATTATAAGCAAATTTGCTTAATGCAGTAAAATAGGTCTGCAATTTTATGCATTTTGCACGCCATTATAAAGAACTCTAATCAACTGTGCAAGTATGTTGCAGAGTTTTTGCAGACATATATTTTCGGATTAAGCAATTAAACTTCTTTACAGAACTAAATTATTCCTTATAGTAGAAAGTTATTCAAATTTTTCTGAATTGAATCGATAGAATCGAAATGAACTTCACAACCACTTAATCATTAAATTTATTTAAACAATTTTAATGTAACATGCTTGAAATTGTAGATTTAAAAAATAAAATAATTTTAAAAAAAATATTTTCTCAACAAACTGATAAAATTGATTTTTAAAATTTAAATTTATAAACTGATTTTTTATAGAGTTTATTTTGAAATTTTTTATTTCAATAGTATTTGTACCTAGCATTCAAAATTCAAAATTAGATTTATAAATGAGTTTCAAATATTAAATTCAAAATAGGTAATAAAATCCAAATATCGATCTTCCTACAGATAATTTCGAAATAAATTTTTGTTATTCTATTGTTCAAATTTACATTAGATGTAAAACATATTACATTAAAATTGTTTAAATAAATTTAAAGATTAATTTTAATATCTAATATTAATTTTAACAACTAATATCACAACCCTTTGATATTTGCTTTTTAACACTTTATATCAGTTGTATACTAAATATAATTCTTTCTTTTTCTTATTAGAATGTACTTCCAGTTTTTTTATTCTTGTAAAAATTAATTAACTTTTTTAACCCTAAAATTTTTATTGTATATTTCTATCAGTGTTTTATCTCATTATGTGCAACAAGCTACTATAGGCGACCTCTCATATAGGCCGCCTCCACAAGCTAGTCTTGCTGTAGCTTTTTTATAATAATAATAATAATAATAAAGATAAACTCTTTGAATTGAAATGAAATTTTGAATTGATCATCAACTTCAAGATGCCAAAATAACTTCAATTTAGCTTTCTTTCACTTACTCTAACAAATTGGCAGTCAACGGTTTGTTTCTGTTTTCGGGCAACTTAAGCGGATACATGCGTGGATATTGAGCCTGGTGTCTGGAAGAATTGACCATTACCTTAGCTTGACCACTAATGATAAAATAGATTCTATCCGCGCTCTCGTCCTGGATACCGAGATATGAATCGTACGGAATTATGTCTCTTTCGAGACACAGGCTTAGCAATTTTTTCATCTTGGGAGCCCAATTTCCGAAAAAAGGCGACCTGTTTATGAACTGTTTTTTCTCCTCCAACTTGCGTAGAGTCGGTGTCTGAAGACACCGGGCGTATAGTGCTTTATTGACCACCATTAGGTCTGTTGTTTCATCAGCTATAATCGAAGCAGTTCGATTTTCTTCACTGACCAGAGCAATTTCACCAAAGCCCTCGCCTGCTCCCAATGAAGTAACATAACTGCCCAATTTTTCTCTAATCTTGCGGCTCTTTTCGGCGCTCTCAGCAAACGAGCTGTCCGTAAACGAATCATTCAGAACACTGTCGTCCGCATTGAACGAATCTTGCCAATCGATTCGATCATTTTCATCGTGCTTTTGATGATTGATGTAAATGGACACTTTGCCGCGCAGATTTATATAAAAACAATCACCAATGTCTCCCTGTTTAATGATTATGTCATTACAATTTTTTGTCTCAAAACTACAATTTTTGATTATGTCCTTTACAATTTCTGAAAATAAAAAAAGTTAAAAAAAAACTAAAATTTTATTAATCCATTTTAGATTTGAATTAACCTGGCTTTAGATCGCCGAATACGGCGGCTTTTTTTTTGAACAAGTTCAAGAACCAGGCGAGAATGTGGCGGATCTCGTCGTCAGTGCGCTTCTCGCTTGGCTTGGATATCACGTTGATTATGGACTGGTAGAGCGATGACATTTTACTTTTTGATATTTTTTCTTAGTACATTTCACGGTTACCATGCAAAGTTATATCTTATCAAAAGTATAAAATAATTAATTAAAGTAAAAAAATTTAAATGTAAAAGAAATTTAGTGAGTGAAGAAAATTGTCCAAAATAAATGTGACGCTTATTTAAAACTTATTTTCGAGCTATTTAAGCAAATGTCACTAATTATATTGTTTTGCCTTAAATTTGTTTGAGATTTTTCAAAATAAAGAAATGAAATACAAAAAGTTACGCAATAAATTTGTTTTGAAAAAAAGAAAAGTTTTTTAGAAAAAAAATTTGAATTCGATGTGCCCGAGGTAGGCTAATACCGAAACGGTATCGGATTAGTGTATCTCAAAAGAAAAGGTACGACGTAATCAAGTGAAAATGATTTTAATATATTTAATTTATGCATAGACGAGCAGTAGAGAGCGAGAGTGGTTGTTGAAACCAAGCAATTTCAACACAAATTCTAAACTATCCATCGCCAGGTAAAAAATACAAAAATCTTTCAATATGTTAATAAACTATGAAAAGTAAATATTTTTCTAAATATTCGGTAGCTTTATAAATTTAGAAACTTTTTGGATTTTTGTGTGCCCTTATGATCCACAAATAAAGTTCTCAGAACAAAATTTATTTATCAAGTAATGAAAACTTAAACAAGAAAAGCCTCACTTTTATGTTTTCAAGGGCTAAATCAAAGGTTTTAATTCACTTTTCAAAAAGCCATCAATTGCAAAATGATTCGTTTAAAACGAAGCATTCATTATTCGTCATTGAGCTCATTTTAATCGGCAGTTAAATACCTAAATTATTATTCTTATCACAATAGCAACAAAAATGAATTATTTTATCATCTTAAAGTAATTAATTTATTTGTTGGATACGATCACTTTTTATCTTTTCTAATAATTGACTTGAGCTTTTAAAATTTCAAAATTTGGTGCCATACAATTTTCAAAATTTTAACTAAAACCAAAATTTTATGCTTGACATTTAAAAAAAAAAAAAAATATTTGAATGGATTTTCTTTATTTATCCAAAAAAGAATAAACTTGAATTAGATTTAAAATCAAAATTTAATTAAATCTGAAGAAGAAATGCTTTTTTTTTTAATTCGGTTAGATAAGAATTATCAACATTACCAATCGGGTGTAAGCAATTTAGAATTTAAAAAAAGTCAAAGTAAATGAGAAACAATTCTTGAAATAATAAAATTAAATTTTATGTTTAAATTTATTATTTATTTTCGATACAGAATTTGGAAACAATCCCTTGGCTGTTTGGGATAAATATTAATTTTTCCTTTCAGTCACAATTGAGTTATATTTAAGATTTATATTATTTTTTTCTAATGCCTAGAAAATAAAAAATGTAATAGTGTTTTGAATAAAAAATTGTACAAGATACGAAAATGTGGATAAATTTTAAAATTATTTAATTAAATATTGTTGAACAACAAAACTAAAAAAATAGTATGTTTTTAAATAAAAGTAAAGTAAAACCTAATAAATAAAGTAATAGTGAGTTGTTGATACAAGGTCTACAAATAATTAAATAAATCATTTATTTTTTATAAAGGATAAAATAAATGAGAATAGGTAAGATTTTTTAGTGGAACCCATTTTTAATAATCGAGTTTCGATTGCCGTATTTTGTAGATTAAAAATCAAGCAATCAATTTTACAATAATATTTGCAGACATATTTATGAAAAGTTTTCTTTTCTGGGATACCTAAAATTTTCCTTTTTTATTTATATGATTAAATCAAATAAAAATCTTGTTTAGTAAAATTGTTTAATGAGAAAAAAGTCAATAAAATTACAAAAATTACACAACAATTATTTTGCTAGAAAACAAGAACTAAATTTTTTTTGCTAAATTTTTAAAGTTGTTAATCGACACAATAAAAAATAAAACTTTTTTTAGCTATTCAAACAATGACTTTGCCGAATTTTTTAAGTATTTGATTAATTATTTATAAATCATTTCACTTGATAACGGTTTTTGATGACTGGGAATACAAAAACAATTCAAAAGAATTACTTTTAAAATTGTACAAATTTGTACATATGTCCAAAAAAATCTGACTCTACATTGAATAAAATAAATTAAATTTGTTTAAAAAAGTCATTAACAACAATTATTAATATGATAGTTTTTTTTATTTTTGAAAAAATACTTATTGATGGAAGACTGAAAATAAGACAATGTTCACAATTCCAGTCTTGAATTCTTACATGAAAAATAAAAACAATTTTTTGGAAAATATTAACAAAGAGCTACAAGGTTGGTACCATATTTGGAAAATTTTACAAAAAAAAATTAAGAGCATTGGAATAGAAACTTTTTATTTTAATTTAATTTTAGAGATGATTTAATTTATTTTAAAAAAAATTATAAAGTCATAAAGTAATAATATCATAAAGTAATATAAGCCTGCAAAACACTCTGCAATTTTGATAATTTTTAAGAAATGATTACTAAACATTACTAGACATTTTATGTCTAATATTGGATCATTATCAAATTTACATCAATATGATTGATCTCTAATTTAATTAACAAAAACAATAAACAATTTAAATAATTCAGGTTAAGTTAATTCAAAAATTTAAATTAATTCCCTTTATATCCATTCATTCAAACAAAATTACTTTAAATTTTCGGCATCTTGAAGTTGCTGATCAATTCAAAATATCATTTCAATTCAAAAAGTTTATCCTTAGATTTTAAACTAAATTTAACTTAAATAATTGTAATGTAACATGCTTTACATGCAATGTAGATTTATAAAATAAAAAAAAATTGAAAAAACATTTTCTCAGTCCATTGATAATCGATTTTAATATTTAAATGTATTAACTGATTTTTATATTAGTTTAATTGAGATTTTTTATTTCAAAAGTATTTGTGTTAGCATTAACAATTAAATTTAAAGAAATTCAAATAAAAAATACAAAATAAGTAATAAAATGAAAATAAAACTTTACAAAAAATCAGTTAACTTAATTGAAGATCAATTTTATTATTGGATTGAGAAAATTTATTTTAATTTAATTTATTTTATTTTCTAAATCTAAATTATTTAAATTAAATCAAAGATTTAGTTAAATATCTAAGGATAAACTTTTTGAATTGAAATGATTTTTTGAATTGATCATCAACTTCAAGATGCAAATTTTTCCACTTAAACAAATTATAAATTTTACATGACATGACATGACATATCAAGTAATTGCCTTGTAAAAAATTTATTTTTCTCTTTTATAAAAAACAATATTACTATTTGTGTTTTGATCTTTTGATCTTGATCTCAAAATTCAATTCTCCATTTTATGCCAATTGATTTTTATTTTATTTCTTTTTTCATGCAAAAATAAAGCTTCCATTACGTAATTTGCACCATGTGTTTTTTTCGTTTTTCTAGGCGATAATGATGAATTAATATTTGCTACCGCCTTCTAAATTTTAGGACTTTTCTATCTTAACTAACAGTAAAAAAACACCAAATTGAATAACTTATTTCACTAAACTTTTTTTACTTTTCGTTTTAATATTAATTTTATTCTATTTAACTTAATTTTGTATTTTGTATTTTATTAAGAAGGGGCTGTAATTCAGTTCGGATAAACAGTTAAAATATAAATATTTTGAAGTATAAAAAAATTAATATACAGTGTTTTACTTTAAACCGCAGAATGGGTAATATTACATCATTTTACGTAATTTTACAGCAAAAAATGTAAGATTACATAAAATTACATCAAAATTAGGATGTAATAATATGTTAACTTACGTAAAATAATGTAATATTACCCGTTCTGTGGTTTAAAGTAAAACACTGTAATAATAGAAATCCATTTTTCCTTTTTTGTTGTATTTTATACTAAATTTTATCATAATTTTGGGAAATTTACGATAATTATCGGTATTTTACGATAATTGCCGTTTTTTAGATTACCATAATTTACGTAAAAAATGGTGAATTCACCGTATGGTAGCAGCACTACATTAGTAAAGTTTTTCTGAATTGAAACGATCTTATAAAAAAAAACTTTTTCACTCTTTTTTTTAGTTGTACTGTAGGATGCAAATTTTGATCAAATATATAAATAAAAATAGCTGCTTAATATATGGTCATTTGACTCAAACATATAACAAATTTAATTTATAACCTCTAATTATTATTAATCATCAAAAATAAAATTAAAATAAAATAATTTTATTAAATAATTATTTAAACATCGTAGTAGTGATAATATGCGATGTGTTGGAAAAAGATAACAAGAATGTTGTCATTCAAACGTTATCGGTCAATTTGTATGAGTTCTACTCATTCAGCAGACAAAAAATTTTTTTTTAATAATTACACATTTCAGATGATTTCTTGTCAAAAAAGTGCTTTTTATAAATTTGCTCTTCAAAAATAAAAATAAAATCTTCTATATTTAAAATATTTTCTATATCATCCAGGGGTTTTAAAATCCTTTTCTTTCGAAAATGTTGAATTTGTTCTTATAAGTTTAAGTCTTTCAATTTGAAACCTAATTTATAATTAAATTTTGGTTTTGATTTTGACTTAAAAAAAAAATTGAATTTTGCGTTCATAAAACTGATAAATACAAAAATATCCATAATGTTTTTAAGTTTCTTCTAGTCCTTAAAATAAAAGGGAATATTGGATAAAATTGTTCTCTAATTGTTGCACAATATTTAATGTTTTTTAGTAGAAAAAATCAGAACAGAATAAAAAAACAAATAGTCGATTAGTTTCTTCTTAAAAAGAGTTTGATATTTAAAATTTTGATTGTGAATCACATGAAAATAGATAGGTTGATTTTTAACCAATTTTGAAATTTAATGGTTAAACAATAAAAGTACACTCTTGTTTCGATAATTTACTCATAAACTTGATATAACATGTTCTGTCCACTTTTAAAAGATACGAATGAGTTTGATTTTTCTATGAAAAAAAATGCATATTTGATAAAGAAAAATTTTCTTAGACTTGTCTGAGTTATGTGGCTCAAGATAATATAAACTAAAATATATGAAAATTTTTTTCACAAAGCTAAGAAGCTATGCCATTAATTTTTCACCGATTCAATTTGTCTAATTCAATTTGGGGACTAAAAAATTTTGGCTATTAATTTTTTTCAAAATAAATTCAAAAATAATTTTTGGCGTAGACTGATTTTGGTTTTGTTGTTTTTTTTTTGGATAAGGAATTTGAGTGAAG
>QEOQ01000670.1:935584-1033707 GCA_010279815.1 Brachionus plicatilis | reverse complement strand
AATAAAAAAATACAGAAATAATACTTTAATTCACAATATTTTTTTTATAATGTTTTCTATAATTTAAATATTGAATATATTAATTTAAAATTTATTAAAACATCAAACATAAATTTTCCATTCCAAGCTAATAAAAAAGCCCAATTATTTTTGAAAATTTTATTGTTTACAAAAGAATGAAAAATTTTAACACCTTAGTTTTCCCACTTAGTTGATTTCAGTTACTATAACTACTGGCAATTGAATCGAAGTCTTAACTAAAAAAAATTGCTAATTAGTATAATTTATAAAGTATAAACAAAAATTTAAGCTAATCCAAATGTATCAATAATAATGTCAATACCAGAACTACCACCACTTAAAACCCATCGCAAATTAGACTTAAAAAAAGCCATTGATCAAGTTAACAATAACTATTCGGCCTGTCATGATTACGGTGCTACCAGCCAGGCGTATAGACCTTCTTTAAACTCTGATGACAAAAATTTTATCAAAATTTTAAAAACTTCGACTACTGGTCCTGTTTATGACAAATACAAAAGAGAAAATTTTCCATTTTTGGATTCACTTGAATCAAACAAAGACAAATATGATTTTAAACTTAATAGTGTTGATCAATATCGAGCTGAAATAAGCCGTTTTGTAGTAGACATTGACGAAATTCGTAATTTATTCATGCTAAAATTTGTTTTTTTTTTAAATTCATTTTTTTAAGTTCGCACTGAGTCTCAGCAAGTAGTGCATTTTAACAAGACGAACTGTAACCTTTTAACCGAGCGAATAAGTGTAAGTAAATCGAATAAAGAGATGGTAAATTTTTACTCAATTTTTTGTTTTAGACCCCGAAAAAAAATACTATTATTTTTTGGGAAGATCTTCTAAATAATGAAAAAATTGGTAATATTAGATAGAGAAAAAAATAATTTAAATTTATTTTAAAATTAAATTAAATAAAAATTTAAGATGAAAATGATCCAATATGTCATATATTGAGACAGCGAAAAAGGTTTGGCTGGAACACAAAGCTGCCAATACATGGCGAAGGTGCCAAACAAGCATTGAATGACTACGTGGACAGAGTTGATACTGAGATGAAAAAAACTCTAAATGACAATGGAGAATATGTAATAGGTGTTTGCCTAAGTGATATCATAAATAATATTGTATACTCGCCGTATAATCTAAAATCTATTAAATATGAGCAAGTTGAAAATTTTAATGTTTATTATATTATAACGGCATCTTGTGTTACCAGAGTAATTTAGGAAAAAATTTTAAAGAATTGAAAAAAAAAAGATTTTTTATTTAGATTGATAAAAGATCAAGTGAAATTGAGATTCGTAATTCAATGAAATGGATCTGGGAAAAAAGACTGTTCGACATGCTCAGAAAAATAAAAATATTTAAAATGTTCAGAGTTTGGAAAAATTTTGGAACATGGCGATCAACAATTAGAGGATATAAAAAATCACGTTCAAAGTAATTTTTTAATTATTAATTTTTTTTAAAAAAACAACTAAATTAATAAAATTTACACAAAATTATTTTTTTTAATCTAAGAGAATTTCTGAGTCGGAGACTTTTTTCAGCAAACGAAATTTTCCAAAAAACATTGCTTCATGTAAGAGATTTATGTGAACGAGCATCCGGAAGCAAAACTGGACTCGGTGAGGGCAGACATGCCATTCTAATGGTAAAAATAGACCCGAATTCGACTCATTCACTTGAGGACTTTAGTCGAATCCAGTACGAACAAATTGACCATGCGTTTAATAAGCTCAAGTTAATTCAGCAAGAAGTGATCAATTTAGCTTATGTGTCATGTATAACTGTGGGTCAATTGGAAGGAATTGATTTCGATGCTTTTTTTGACTGTGACAATTTTACCCATGAAGAAACTTTTATTGACAACTATCTTAAACACAGACAAACAAAAACAACCAAGCTAAGAGACACTTCATTAATTCAAGCACCAAAGCGCAGCAAAGGTCCATGTTATGCAGTTCGCAACGAATGGAGATACATATTGCAAAGAATATGTCAGTTTTTGAGAATGATCGACTACCTAATTCAAGAGCTGTTACACCGAGTGGTAAAAACATCAGCTAGACTTTTGAATGATTATGTGATGAAATCGGTTGGCTTTAGAAAAAGTCTGGACTCGCCAATTTCCAAAGATTTGTCGAAAAGAAGCATGATCAGCACTACGGACATGAGTGACTCTTACGAGAGCTTTGAGTACGATTTTCAACTGATCAAACAAGATGATGATCTAAATGTTAATATCAAAAATATCAAGACTCACAAGGATATAGATAAAGTAAATTTTTTATTTTGAATAAATTTTTTTGTTATCTAATTTTTCTGATCAAGCTAATGGAAGAAATACGAACTCAAGAGACAGTTGAAAAAATTTATGAACCTATTTTCATTACTGATCTTTTGCTTAATGTTAAAAAAAGTGATAATTATGAGGATTCGGATGAAGAAGAAGAGGACGACGATGAGGTTATTGGTAAGTTGAATTTAATAAAAAGTTTTGATTTCAAATTAGTTTTATTAAAATGATATCTAAGAGAATTTTTTATATTGGGCCCAAGCTTATGATCAAATTTTAGTGACCATGATAATAAATATTTATGGTTTTTTAATTTTGAATAATAATAATACAGATCAAAAATTAAAAAACATATTTTTGAAAAGTTCAAAATTGAATAAAAAATTTGTATCAGCTTTTCCAAAATTGGGAAGAAAATCGAAAACTTTTAAAAATACTAAAATGTAAATTTTTTTTAATGCAGCGAATTTATACAAGCTAAGATTAGCTGATACAATTTAAAAAAACAATTTTTTACTTTTGGTAAATAAAAACAATTTTTTTTTAATTAATGTACTATTTCAAAAATTATTTGGTCTTGTAAAAACTTTTTAATCAAATAGCTAAAAAAATTTAAATGTATTTGACTCAAAAAATATTTTGGCTTCAAATATAACATATAAAATTAAAAAAAGCTTAAAAAAATTATTTTTTATTCTTAAAGCCGATTCAAATCGATTCGATGATGATATGTTAAGTCGCATGGGTAAAAAATTCCTATCAGTTTTTGTATCACTTAGCCCCGATCAGTCAGAATTCAAAAATTTTTTCAAAGATCTAATTTCAAAGTACGAAGAAACAGCCGGTAAAATACAAACCTTATTGCACGAACCAAAATTCGAGCTATTCTATCAGGTGCCTATCTATGAATTGACTCGCGGGGAACGCGAAATGAAACTAAGTCTTAATTTTGACGATCAAATAAGATCTCCTTGGCCCGAGGTCGAGTTTCTATTTGGAGAAGACGAAGAATACCAAGACATTGTGGCCGATATAATGAAAAGTGTCACCACCAGTTTGACCAGTGTCACATCATATTCAAATACATACAAAGAATACTGTCAAATGGTCGAATCCAAAATTAAGCTCAAAATAGAAAAACTAATTCAAAAACAAACATTTACTCCTGATGATTTTTATGTCTTACTGGCCAAGCACACAGAACAAGTAATTAATTTATTAAATACTCAATATTTATTAAATTAATATATTAATTTGATGAGTTAAAAAAAAATTAAAATTATTTATTTGCAGCATTTTTGTGCTTAAGAATACTCAATTTTTATGTGTTTTCTTTAAAATTTAAGTATAATTAAATTAAGAAGTTAATGGATGAACATCATGTTTTTTCATATTTTTGATTAAAAAAATTTAATTCATAAATTTTGTAAAAAACACTCAAAAAACAAATAAAATTTTTTCATCACAAAAAATTTATTGAAAAAGAAACATTTAATCAAAAAATTTGTGTTTGAAAATTATTTTTTGATAAAATAAATAAACGTCGGAAAATTATTTATTCGTGCAAAAAAAATTTTTATTAAGAAAAAATTAAAAAAAACTACTAATTTTTAATCTAAATTTGGATGCTTAATGTATAAAATTATAAAAAATAACTTGTATCTGAGAATCATTTTTCAGTATTTTTCTACTGTTAGGTTTATTAACAAATTTGTTATTTTTCTAAGGTAAATTAACACGAAAAATATTCTTTGAAATATTATTTCATTAAGTTAAGTCTAACTTTATAGGCGACCTTTATCTTGATAAGTTCTACTAAAGACATTTTTTAAATTTTTGTTTTGTACATAAATAAATTTCCAATTTATTTTTGTTTTTAATATTTTGTTTAATTTTAATTATTGTGCTGAGAATAATTAATTTTGTCATAAAGAATTTGTGATTGTGTTGAGAAGGTAAATCCTTAGTATTTTAAGTTTAAAAAATAAAAACTTATTTAGCCAAAAATGCTTATGACCAATTTAAGGTTTTAGTTATAATTTTAATAAAATAACCTTCTTTTATAAAATATTTTTGATCCTTGAGTATTAATGAAATAAAATTATAAAAAAAAATTAAATTTATTTTTAAAGATTAATTCAATTGATACAATGGTGACAAACAAACGCGTCTGTTTTTTTAATTTCAGAGCCAACAAATTCCAGAGTGAATGCCGTCCATATCCAAGTCACGTGATATCAGCATTGGACTCATTCATGCCAAAAATGGCCGTAAGGCGAAATGAAAAACTGCAAGAAACGATGCGAGATGCGCTCAAAATGTTAGACCGTGATCCAACATCTGTGGAAGACTTTGTCGAGCACTTGTCAATACTAACCAGAATTAACAATGAATTACCTGCTTTGGAAAACGAGTTTCTCACTGTGACACGTTTATTTACCATTGCCAATGACTTCAGTCTCAGCATTACTCCAGAACAATACGCTTTTTTCAAATCTCTCGGCTCCATATTTCACCACTTGAAGACAAGTTTGTTGTACACAGAAGCCCAGTCGGAAGAAAATATTCGCAAATTTACTGTCGATTTGGGAGTCTTGATTGGCAAAGTGCACAATGAATCAATTGATTTGAGAGTCCGGCTTCAATCGCCAGTGCTCTTGTCATCTGACACAACAGCCCAGGTTGCCAAAGAGAATCTGACTCTTTTTCAAGAGATGATTGAAAAACTAGTCGAAAAAGCCAAAAATTACGCTGCCTATCAAGAACGCTTTGGCAATACTTTGAAACAAGTTAAGAGAAAAACAGCCCAAGAGTTTACAATTCAAGACTATAGTCGATCCGGGGTAAGCATACTGACTCTTCAATCGGAGCTTAATGAACTAGAGCACGACATCAGTCTTAGGCGTTTATTGTGGAAGTCGATTGAAGAATGGGATTTGTTGGTCAGAGAATGGTTGAACAAACTACTGGATGAGATAAAAGTTGATTTGATTCAAAAAGATGTGAACAGATTCACCCAGAATATTTACTTGTTAGAAAAAGGCCTACCACAAAATGATCTTGTTCCAAGGCTGAAGAACAAGATTATGGATTTTAAGAGAGCGTTGCCAATTATTATAGCACTAAGAAATCCAAGCTTAAAGGCCAGACATTATGCTCAATTGAAACACTTGATAGGCCACGATTTGCTTAATGACAATCAAAAGATAACAATGAGTGTTCTGCTGGATGCCGATGTGAGTACAAAAATAAAGCTAATCAAAATATTGGACAAATTAATTAATTTTGTTTACAGATCGAAAATTATATTAAATATAGCATTAAATTTAGGAGAGATTCGGTACTAAGACTTGTTTCTCTTTAAAATATGTTTTAAATTTGATTTAGCTTCGAATCATTTTTAAAACTTTTCTTTATGTTCGTACACAACACCATTTAATCCCTTCTTGTACCTCTTCGGATGTTCGACACCTTCACCACTCTTTATCCCGCTATTAAATTTTAAGAATATATAATTTAAATTAAAACAAAGTTTATTAAAAATATTTTAATTATAAAGTTGAAATTTTTAGAAAAAAACTACAATGATTGTTACTTTTGAATGAGGCTTATGAAAATGATTTGAATAAAAAAATAAATATTAATTTATTTTAACACATAAAAATAATATTAATCCGAATTGTATTCTTCGGTGAAAATAAACATATTTAAAAATTTGATGAATTTTTTGAAAATAAGTAAAATTAAAATATTTAACAGATACATTTAATTTGATTAAGGGGATAAAGTTGTTCCACACTTGAACAGGTTGTTTGAGATTAGAGCAATTTTCCTTAACAGGCTTGCAGAGTTTTTGCAGAGACTTAATTTGAGCGATACAAAGTTTCTGTCAGCTGATACATTTTGCAGAACGAGTTTCAGAAATTTAGTTTTTTATTTAGAAAGGAAAAAAGTTATTTTAATTTTAAGTTTTTTTATTTTTTTTTCGTTCTAAAATTCACAATACCATGATATAAAAAAAATTATTCAGCTTCATTAATACAATAACTGTGACTTTTTAAGCCACATGGAAGTTTTAAATATTTATTAATTCAATAGTAAATTTGAATGATAAATAATGAAAACATGTTATCTTTTCATTTTTTTAAATTTTTTTACTGATAGACAAATTTACAAATTTTGAAGAGTTGTTTAAAAGACACAAGTCTAAAGTTAAGTCCAAGTCCAGGCATTAAAATTTTGAATACTGAAGAAGAATTGAAAAGACATTTATGCTGAAATTGCAATAAAATTCTGATAAATAGCAAATTTATTGCATTAGACAACCAAAGAGTATATAAATTTTTTGATATGAAGCCTGATCTAGCAAATTTAAAAAAAAAGTCCGGACTTGAACTTTTTTTTGGGACTTTTAAACAACTCTGAAATTTTTAAATAGAAATATAAAGATGCAAAAGTTGAAAGTGATCAATTATTAATTTTATTTTTATTTATTTAATTAAAGTTTAAGTCCCATGGACAAATTGAAATATAATATTTTATATAAAAAAGAGAAGAAAATTTTAATAGACAATTAAATATTTAGTTTACAATTAAGTAAAAAATTCAGTTTGTTAAAAACTAAAAAATTAAGTAAGAAATTTGGGAATAATTGAAAACAATTCAAATTTATCAAGTAGAAAATTATTGATTTTCTTCGATGTGTAAGAAACATCTAAATTAATATTTTAATTTTTACTGTAATGAAATTAAAATAAGCAAAAAAATCAAAAACTTAGATAACTGTGATAATAAATTGATGAATTATTTTATTTCATATATACTTTTAATTTTTTATTTGTTGTTCTGATTGTTAATCCTTGTAAATTTTAAATTCTTATTTAAATACATGGTTAATTATTCTGAAGAAAACATCTTATCAATCATGCATATATACCTGACACTTGAATTTTATTAATTTTTGAAAAAGTAAAATATGTCTGCTAATAATCTTTGTTTAAAGGTGCTTCAACATCGTGAAAAAATCTCTGACATTAGTGCCTTGGCTTCTAACGAAGCAACTTTGGAAGGAATGCTAAATCGCATCATAGATATATGGAAAAAAACTGATTTTCGCCTTGTAAAAGATCACTCTAAAGATACATTTGTGATAACAGGAACTGATGAAATTCAAATTTTGCTTGAAGAAAGTCAAGTAGGATTCAATTTATTTTTATTAGAAATTTTTTAAAATTTATTTGAAAGGTAACAATGACTACCATCAAATCATCTAGCTATGTAGGTCCGATCAAAACTCTTGTCGAAGACTGGGACCGCAGATTGACTCTATTCTCTAAAACACTTGACGAATGGATTCTATGTCAAAAAAGGTGGCTGTATTTAAAACAGATATTTTCCACTGCTGACATTCAACGCCAACTTACCAATGAAACCAAAGTTTTCAATCAAGTTAATATTTTTTTTTCTTCTAAAATCGGTTAAAAAAATTATTAAAATTTTATTTGAATTATTTTAGATTGAAAAATTCTGGAAGGATTTGATGAGACGGACAGATGATAAGCCAAATGCACTGAGGGCAGCGACTGCACCTGGCTTGTACGAGGCTCTCCAGTCCTATGCAGTTCAAATGGAAAAGATACAACGATCCCTAGAAGACTACTTTGAGACCAAGCGTCTCATTTTTCCAAGACTTTATTTTTTAAGCAACGAAGACTTGCTGGACATTTTGTCTCAGTCAAAAGATCCGTCAAAAATACAAGTAAAAATACATTTTTAAAATATATTATTTATTTTTGTTCAATTATATAATAAAAAAGCTTCATTTAAATAAATGTTTTGGAAATATAAATGGTCTGGAGATATCAGACAAAAATTATGAAATAACACATCTAGTTTCTTTTGAAAACGAGAAATTGGAGCTGCAAAAAACAGTGAGGATTCGGGGTGCTGCAGAGCAATGGCTGGGCGCCCTCGAGAACGGAATGTACGACTCGATCAAAAAACATTTAAAGTCTGGCCTGAGCGAATACTCCAGCATGGACTATAGAGAATGGGTTGTGTGCCAATATGGTCAAGTAGTTTTATTAGTTAGTCAAATTAATTTTAATAAACAAATACTAAAATGTCTAAATTCGGCAAATGCACATGATTCACTAGTTCAATATAGAGAGGAATTGATCGATTCCATTAATATAGCAGCTAGCCTAATGAGTAAAAACTTGTTAAATCACAAACTACTGACCATAGAGGCACTGTTGACAATTGAAGTCCACTCTAGAGACACCTTGTCTAATTTGATTGAGAACCGAGTGTTCAAAGTGGACGATTTTGACTGGAGACGTCAACTGAGATACGAATGGGATGAACAAAATCAAAGCTGTGTAGTCCTCCAGTCGGACTCAAGTTTTGTCTATGGTTTTGAGTATTTGGGCTGTTCAGCCAGGCTGGTAATCACTCCATTGACAGATAGGTGCTATTTGACTCTCACAGGAGCTCTCAAGCTTAACCTTGGCGGTGCACCGGCTGGTCCTGCAGGCACTGGTAAGACCGAAACAGTCAAAGATTTGGCCAAGTCAGTTGGTAAGCTTTGTCTTGTGTTCAACTGTTCCGAGGGCCTGGACTACAAAATGCTGGGAAAATTTTTCAGCGGTCTGTCCCAATCAGGCTCATGGTGCTGCTTTGACGAGTTCAATCGAATAGATATTGAAGTATTGTCTGTAGTGGCTCAACAAATGCTTACAATTAAAACAGCCAAAGATGCCCAAGTGGCTAGATTTACCTTCGAAGGCAGAGAGATCAAATTGAGCCCCACATGCGGATTTTTTATTACTATGAATCCGACTTATGCAGGAAGAGTCGAATTGCCGGACAATTTGAAACCGCTGTTTAGACCGGTGGCCATGATGGTTCCAGATTTGGCACTCATTGCACAGATAATCCTCTTCAGTGTGGGCTTTACGTCGGCCGAAATATTGGCCACCAAAATAGTCACTTTGTACCATTTGGCCTCGCGTCAACTCTCTCAACAAGATCATTACGATTTTGGCCTGAGAACTATCAAGGCTGTTCTTCTAATGGCTGGACAGGTGAAAAAAACATTTCTCAATGAGAATAAATTGGAAAGTAGTTCGCTAAGTAAGGATCAAGAGTCACAAATTTTGATGCAAGCTTTGTATGACACTAATTTGCCAAAGTTTTTGAAAGAAGATTCTCTTCTATTTGGCAATTTGATGAACGATTTGTTTCCTGATTTGAAAAAATTGGAAAAAAATCAAGAAGCAATCGAAAAGAGCATTCATTCGGCAACCAGAGAACTTAACTATCAGTTTTGGTCATCTCAATGTGACAAAATAATTCAGTTGTATGATCAAATTTTGGTAAGACATGGAATTATGTTGGTTGGTCCGCCTGGTGGCGGAAAAACAGTGTCCAGAAACATACTTTTAAGAGCTCTAAGCAATTTACCTTCATATATGGGCGAAAAATCACAGGACAAACAAAAAACAACTGTTTCAATTGTAAGTTTATTTAAAAGTTTTTATTTTTCATTGCTGACAAAAATAATATTTTTACTGACAAATTTATTCTAAAATAGTGACTAATTGTAATCAATAAACACCAAAAAATTATCGACTAAAAAGACTAAATAATTTTAAATTTACAACAGACTGAAATTTTTAAACTATGAAATTGTTTTTTTTTGAAATTTTTAATTTATTCTATTTTTTATTGTTCTTGAGTTTTAATTGACTTTGATGCTTGTGCTGATAATGGATCATCTTATTGACTTTTGATTTTTTGAATAGCTTTTTCTGGTTGAATAATTTCAATAAGCTTACGAATAGCATGAAGCCACATTGAGTTCTTTTGAAAATCTCGACAATAACATTCACTTTTCGCAGTCTATTTTATCAAGATGAAAAGTCTATATTTTTTTTGAAATTTTTATGAAAAATTTTTTTTATTTTTAGATTTTATCAAGATTTTTACATTTTAAGGAAATAAATTGAAAATTAAAATTCAAAAAATTGGCTGTAAAAATAAATTTTGTAACCCTTTAAATTGATAAGTCTTCTTTTAATTATTTAAGACTTTTCTTTATAATTTTTAGTCATACAATAGATCATTTTTCAGTACATATATTAATTTAATCTTTAAAAATTTGTCAGTAAATAATTTATTTTTACACTCTTAATTAAAAAATTTTCTATTTTGAATTAAAAAAAAATCATTAAAAAGACATTAATTTTATTTTTAGCTTAAATTGAGAGGTATTATCCGAGCTTTAATCTGTTTTTTACGTTTTATTCGCAAACGTGAAAACCTAACGTGGAAAATAAAAAATGGTTTTGTCCAATTTGATAGTTATTATTTTAGATTAAAAGCAATTAAAATAGAGGTTTAGAAATTTTTTCTCTATTTTAAAGCATGGCTCTTGATCGCATGACTTTTTAAACTTAATCTATCTAAAAAAAATTTAAAAAAAAATTTTTTTAAAAAATTAGAAAAAATTCGCAGTGAGCAGGATTTGAACCTGCGCGGGAAAATCCCATCTGATCGCTGTCAACCATTTTTTCAATGGCTTAGAAATCGAATTCTAGTCAGACGCCTTAACCACTCGGCCATCACTGCTTTGACTTCTTTAGACTTTTCTTTTCATTTTAATAAATATTAATATGTTTTTTAATTTTAGCTTCAGCGCTCCAAAAAAGCTCGAATTGAGCACTTTATAATCAATCCAAAAAGCATATCTATAGGTGAATTGTATGGCACTACAGATCCGTCGACTTTGGAGTGGTCAGACGGTGTTTTCGGGAATGTGATACGAACATTTTCGAACAACAGCGCAGCTATAGACCCGGAAAATGACAATTTTCCCATGTGGCAATTTGTTATCTTGGACGGGCCTGTTGACACATTTTGGGTGGAGAATTTAAACACAGTCTTGGATGATTCGAAAGTTTTATGTTTATCAAATGGTGAGCGAATAAACATGACACCTAATATGCGGGTTTTGTTCGAAGTGGACAGCTTAGTTCATACCAGTCCAGCTACTGTAAGTCGCTGTGCTATGGTATATTTTGACCCGAGTGATTTAGGCCTTACTCCGTTCATTAAAAATTGGTGTAGTTCATTGCCAAAGTCTTTTCCGCACTATGCCGTAGATCTTATCTACGAATTGCTCGAATTCAGCTTGCCAAAGGGATTTAGCTTTATCGAAAAGAGAAAAGGCTGCACTAGCTTTCCATTTCAGAAACAAAATGTTCTCAATTGTATGTTTGCTATAATGACACAAATTTTGGAATTTTTTGAAAAAAATGGTGGTTTTAGTGAACCCGAGTCACAGATTGTTGAACAAAAAAAATCCGCCAAAAAAAAACAAAAACCTAAAAAGTTTGTTAATTTTTATTTTTTAATTGTATTCACAAATGGTAAACGTTCATAAAAGAGGAAAATTTTTTTATAGAATTTTTATTTTAGAGAAAAAATGGAAATAATTAAACGTTAATAAAATAGAGAATTATTTTATTAGAGAATGAAAATTTTAATAGAGAAAAAATTTTTTAGAGAATTTTTGTTTTAGAGAAAAAATAGAGATATTTAAATGTTAATAAAATAGATTATTAGCTATTGAGCATTTGAGCTATTGAGCATTTATATGATGATGATTCTATCATAATTTCAATTTTTTTAATCAATAAATAAGTAAAATATTGTAAAGGACACAAAACCAAAACAAAAAAAATTGAAATTAAAGAATTAGAGATTTTTATTTTAGTGCAGTTATATAACGACACTAATTAATCAATTAATAGAATAGCAAATCCTCGAATAAAAATTTGCTTGAAATTTGTTTTGAAAAATAATTTTTCTCTTCTGTATTTTGTATGTTCTCTATTATGTACATTCTCTATTGTAATTTTTCTGTTTGTGAAATTCAATATAAAATAATAAAAAGAACAGAAAAAAATGTATAAAAATTACATAACTTTTTTTCTAAATGTTTAAATTTAATTCTGTAAATGCAACATAGTGCAACATTTGCAAAGTTTAGCAGAAATTAAATTTCAATATAATCGAGCGAAGTGCATTTTGCAGAGATTTTGCACATCATTAGCAGACTTTTACAGTTGATGCAATTAAAATGTTGCACCATTCTGCATTCACGGAATTAATTTTAAAATTTTAGAAATAAAGTAATTTAATTTTTTTACACTTTGTTCTGTGCTTTTGTACTGAACTTCACAAAACCAATTTTTCTCCATCATGTAAATTCTCTATATTTTTTTCTCTTTTTAATACATTATCTATTTTTTGTCATCTCAAAATAAATCTATAATTGTTTTTCTCTATTTTAATTTCTCTCTATTTAGATAGTTCACCTTCACAAATATAATAAAAAATTAATAATTTCAATTTTTTGTTTTTCAAGTGAAGACGATCAGGGTTTTATCCAAAACGAAACTCTGGAACAAAAGCAGTATTTTTTGCAGCGAAATCCTAAACTTCTGCAAGCATTAGTGATCAAAATTTATATATTCTCTTTCATTTGGGGATTTGGTGGTCTAATTAAACGAGAAGATAATGCCGAAGATGACAACATCATAAATCAAAAGTCGCATGTAAAATCCAATTTGGACAGTTTGACTCATGAATTCGACGAGTTTGTTAGAGAGACATTTGAACAAAATATAAAATATGGAATTTATCTTCCACCCACATCCAAACCAGTATTTGACTATTTTTTGGATGTTACTAGTGGTAACTTTACGGAATGGAACAAGCTGGTACCAAATGTGGACACGCTGATCAAGCAAACCAAAGCCGAAGAGCTGATAGAAACACTAGATGCTGTTAGATTTTGTTTTTTGTCAACTCTTTTATTAATGGGTAAAAATACAGTTTTAATTACTGGATCGTCTGGTATTGGAAAAACAGTCACTATTCAAAGTATGCTCAAAAAATTGTCTTCAAGCGGATTTAGTTTTAAAATGGGAACTATTTTGGGAGATGTGTTCAACTTTGCCGAAAAAACTAGAGTCAGTTTGACCAACAATAATGTCAAATCGGTGTTCAATGAAGATTTTGATTCAAGAAAGTCAAAAAGTGAATTAAATGTGATAACCCATTCAACTCAGTTTAGTGCTCAAACTTCGTCAAACAAATTTTTGTCAATTTTACTTTCAAAATTGTCGAAAAAAGGACAAAATATGCTAGGTGCTCCGAGAAATAAATGTATTGTTATGTTCATAGATGATCTAAATATACCAATAAGTGATCAATTTGGGGATCAGCCTCCGCTTGAACTGCTAAGATACATTAATGAAAATAGTAAGTTTTTAATTTTGTTTATTTTTAAAAAAATTCGCAGTGAGCAGGATTTGAACCTGCGCGGGAAAATCCCATCTGATCGCTGTCAACCATTTTTTCAATGGCTTAGAAATCGAATTCTAGTCAGACGCCTTAACCACTCGGCCATCACTGCTTCGACTAATTGTTATCTTTTTATCTTTTTTTTCATTCAAATATTTTCCCATTATACATATTTTGCTAACTAAGAAATTTCATTTTTTTTAAATACAAATTTTAAGGCAAATTTGAAAGTTGAAAATTCCTTGCCTTATGTAAGGACAATTTTGCAGTTATTAATGTTCCATCGGTCGTATAAAAGAAAAAAAATTGTCGGATCTAGAATGCTTTTTTTCTAAAAACACTCAATGGTAGTCTGACAAAATAAAAAAAAAATTAAAATGAGTTTTTTTAAGTCATATAAATAAAAGAGTGATAAATAATTTCTAAAAAAAAACAAAATTTTAATTTTTCAAAAAGATACCTTGAAAATTAAAATGCTTTTTTCTATATTTATCTAATAAAATTATCAATCTTTATTATTGTCCTCTAAATTTCGTCTTCCTCACAAGCAAGCTTTCTAGCATACTCTTGATAAGAAAAAAAAATTTTTTTGAAGGCTTTTTTTAAAAATTATAAGCATTTAAAATTTTTGAAAATTATATAATTATGGCATTTCTAACTATAAAGTTAGTTTTTAGAAAATGTTAAAGTATGCTTTGAAGATTTCTGGTCATGCTGAAAACATTCTTTAAATTTAATAAAGCAATAACTTAATATTTTGATTTTCCAAAAAAATTGAATTGAAAATTATTTATATTGAAAAATTTATGCTGCTTCCTTTTCTAAACTGAAATATTTTTTATTTATTTAATTTTGTTTTATTCTTTTCTATCCAATTGAGTTTTTCTAGGAAAGCCTGTAGTTTGACATCTATTTTATGACTTGTTGAGCCAAATTTTGATCAAAAATTGACTAATGATTCCAGTGTTATAATACGACCTTATCATTACTATTACATTTTCTTTAATTTTTTGAACGGTAATAAAATTATCTACAAGATAGCAGAGGCTTATTCAAAGTCTGCTAAAACAAAATGATTTTCAATACTAAAATATATGTTTTTTCAGAAGCAAGTATATTTTTTAACTTTAAAAAAGGATCTTTCAATTTGTGGTCAAAAATAAAAGTTTTGAAAAACAAATCACACAAAAACTGTTCACAAATATATATATATATAAAATACTTCTTTTTTTGGAACATGGTTGTACTGGAGAAAAAATCTTCGCTATTTTAAAAGATTAGTCTAATTTGTATGAGTTTGGGTGGAGTTTAAGTTTTGCCTCTCAAATAGATTAAGTAGACATACTAACTCTGTTTTTTAGTAGAATTATTCAAAATTAATCATTTGATTAATAGTATTTAATTAATTTTAAAAAGTGCAATAATAATTTTATTAATTTTTTGGCATCTTGAAGTTGGTACTCAATTCAAAATATCATTTCAATTCAAAAAATTTGTCTTTAGATATTAAACTAAATCTTTGATTTAATTTAAATAATTTTAATGTAACATGATTTACATGCAATGTAGATTTAGAAAATAAGAAAAAATTGAAAAAACATTTTCTCAATCCAATAATAAAATCGATTTTCAATCTAATTAACTGATTTTTTGTAAAGTTTTATTTTCATTTTATTACTAATTTTGAATTTTTTTTTTAAATTTAATTGTTAATGCTAACACAAATACTTTTGAAATAAAAAATCTCAAATAAACTAATACAAAAAATCAGTTAATACATTTAAATATTAAAATCGATTATCAATGGGCTGAGAAAATGTTTTTTCAATTTTTTTTTATTTTATAAATCTACATTGCATGTAAAGCATAATGTATTACAATCATTTAAATTAAATCAAAGATTTAGTTTAATATCTAAGGATAAACTTTTTGAATTGAAATGATATTTTGAATTGATCATCAACTCCAAGATGCCAATTTTTTGGAAATTTTTTATTAAATAGCGCACAATATTAAGGTAATATAAATTAAACTGATATCATAGCAATTTAGTCAACTAAAAGAAATGCTATTAGATATTTTCTATTTAATATTTATAATATTTTCTTCCAACCTCTGAAATAGTCAATTGCTTACCCAATTTTAGAAACTATTCATGCAAAGAACTTGCATTGGAAAGATGCAAAAAACTTGCATACTCCAAATGGTATCCTTTAAAGTTCTCCTATCAAATAATTGTCCATATTCTATCAACCATTAAATTAAAGCTTAATTATTCCATTCTATCGTATCCTAAAATTTATTCGCTTTTTAATTTAATTAACTTATTTTATTTTGTTTAAAAAAAGTTAAAAAAAAGAATTATAAAGAAAAACCTTAATATGATACCAATAAAAGGAAAAAGAACAAAAAAATGAAATAATCAAAGGTCTTTCTTGAGAACAACCTTGCTTTATTAGCGTGGTAAGCACTTAAAAACCTTATTATTTAAACCGATAAATGAAGTTCATTTCAATTCAGAAAAATTTGAATAACTTTTTTATTATAAAGAATAATTTAGTTCTGTAAAATGCTTAATGTTAAGCAACTTTGCTTAATCAGAAAATATAAGTCTGCAAAAACTCTGCAATATAATTGCAAAGTTGATTAGAATACTTTTTAATGGCGTGCAAGATGCATAAAATTGCAGAGTAACTTTGCATACTTATTTTACTGCATTAAGCAAATTTGCTTAAAATTAAGCATTTTATCGAAACTAAATTATCTCTTTTAGTAAAAAAGTTTTTCAAGTTTTTCTGAATTGAAATGATTGAATTGAAACGAACTTCTTAATCCCAAAAAATTTAAGCCAATTTTAAAAAAAAATTTGAAATTAATTTCAACTTTGATCTAAAATAAAAGGGACATATAAACGGAAAAAAAAGGAAGGTTCTTTGGAGAACATTTATCAACAACTTAAGACTTAACCCCGAAAAATTAATTATTTTTCTTTTCCATTGGTTTTCAGACTGATGAACGATTAAAATGCCGACTTCTAATTCAGATATATCGAGCTTCCTACTATATTGTTTATTTATTTTCTTCTTTTTTCCTGAACCATAAAAAATTTAAACATGTTTTACCTGTTACTCGGTATTGTTAATTTATTAAAATATTTATTTTATATAGATGGATTTTTTGACATAAAAAACTCAGCGTATAAAACAATAAATGATGTATCATTCATTATGTGCTGTGATCCTCCGAGCACCAGTCGTACAAGTATATCCCAGCGTTTGTTGCGTCAATGTTGTATTCTTTCAATGCCGGATCCGTCAGCCAAGTCTCTTTTCAGCATATATCAAGTTCATTTAGGAAGATTTTTTGGCGATAATGAATTTAACATGGACATTAAATCGTGTTTGCTTCCTCTGGTCTCTTCTAGTATAGTAATGTTCTACCGCATATTTCTTAACATGCTGCCTACACCGACCAAGTCCCATTACGTGTTCAATCTGAGAGATTTGTCCAAATTGGTTAAAGGTTTAATGCAGGCAAACTCCTCAGTAATTGCCACCAAGGAACATTTGGTTGATTTGTTTTCACACGAATGTCTGAGAGTGTTCAATGACAGATTAGTAACTAGAGAAGATAATGAACAATTTTATGCTCATTTAGCTGAAACAGTATCAGATTATTTCAAGCTAGGAATCAAAAATCCTTTTGGTTCAAATAAGTTATTAAAGACAAATTACAGTGATGCTCAATCAACCCGATCCCAAGAGACTGCCAACACTAATGCCAAAATTGATGACGAACTAAATTCTGATTTTTTGATTTATGCTGATTTCATTAAAAACGATGAACGAATTTACCAACCATTAAACAACTGGAAACAATTGGTATCGGTTTTGTCCGATTATCAGATGCGGTCGAACATGTCCGGCAGAACAAGCAAACAAATTGTATTTTTCAAAGAGGCTGTCGAACACATATGCAGAGCCTGTAGGGTCTTGAGACAACCAAGTGGACATATGCTCCTAATTGGAATTGATGGAACTGGAAAGAGCACTATTATGGAATTGGCAACATATGTTTCCAATTGTGAACTGTTCAAATTGAATATTAAAAAAGGATATGGATATGATGATTTTCGAGACGATCTAAAAAATGTTTTCAAACAAACTGGAGTTCATAAACGAAAGATTGTATTTTTTATAGCTGATAAAGACATATCTGAGGTTTATTTTTAAATTTTGAATATTAATTTTAATTTTTTAATTTTTTTTTTAAAATATTAAGGAAATTTTTCTGGAAGATTTGGACAGCTTGCTTACATCGGGCAACATACCCGATCTATTTGATAATGAAGAATTGGACAATTTACTACTTGAGATAAAGAACGAAGCTTTTCTAGAAGGAATACATGATGAAAAAAGCGAATTATATAAATTTTTAATAAAAGTACTTATTTTTTTTAATAATAATTATTTAAAAAATTTAAAAAAAAAAAAAGAGAGTGCAAAATAATTTACACTTGGTATTGTCTATGAGTCCAGTTGGCTCTAAATTTAGAGAACGATGCAGATTTCATCCAGCCATAATCAATTGTACCACTATCGATTGGTTCAACGACTGGTCCGAAAGTGCCATGAAACAAGTCAGCATGTCATTTCTTGAATCCACTGATCTAAAGTAAAAATAAAAAAAATTTTACCACAATTAAATTTTTTCCAAATTAAAGTATTGGCATAAGTTTGTCTTTTGAAGACCAAGAAGAACTCAAATTGAAAATATCCCGCGCATGTGTTTACATTCACATGTCATTGATTAGATCATCTCAGAAATTTTTCACCGAACATAAACGATACTACTATGTTACACCCAGTTGTTACATTGATCTACTCAAAACATTTAGTAATATATTTGAGAATAAAAAAGCCGAGTATTTGGACAATTTGACACGGCTGAGAAATGGCTTGGAAAAGTTGTCCGATGCCAATGAACTAGTAAGTTTAATGAGAGAGGAATTGGTCAATATTGGACCTCAGATTGAGCAGAAAGCCATTGAGACTGAATCATTGCTAGAAAAATTGAAAAAAGATCAAGAAGCAGTGAATCAAGTGGCGGACATAGTCGGAAAAGAAAAAGAAAAAATGAGAATAGAAACCGAAATGGTGAGCCAGTATGCCAAAGAGGCTGAACAAGACTTGGCTGATGTAAAGCCGCTTTTGGCAGCGGCAAAAGAGTCGCTGAATGCGTTGAACAAAGCGGACATATCCGAATTGAGGGTGTACAATAGCCCGCCATTTTTGGTCATGACAGTAATGTGTGCTGTTTGTGTTATACTCAACAAAAAAGCCGACTGGAACACTTCCAAGCAATTGTTGGCCGATCCATCATTCATCACAAAACTAATCAATTTCGATGCAGAAACAGTCACTGAAAAAACATACATTAAATTCAAGCAGTATTCAAAAAATCCGGACTTCAAGCCAGACATAGTTGGTAGAGTATCCAAAGCATGCGAGTCCATGTGCTCATGGGTGCTTGCGGTGGAAAAATTTCACGAAGTGTACCGGACTGTGAAACCCAAAGAGGAAAAGGTAAAAGAAGCAAATGAGGCATTGGAAATAATGAGAAGTGGTTTGGCCAAAAAAGAACTGATGCTTGAAAAAATTGAAAAGCATCTTGTGTCATTTAGACAAAAGTATTCGGACAGTTTGGCAGAGAAAAAGGCTTTGGAAGATCGAAAAGAATTGATGAAAAATCGAATGGAAAGAGCTGTTGAATTGACTGCTGCGTTGGATACTGAAAAAGTAAGATGGACCAAGCAGTATGAAGAGCTGAAGCGCGAAGCCGACTTAATAATTGGCGTTTGTCTGATTTCGGCAGGTGCTGTAAACTACCTGGGCGCTATGACTCAAGATTATAGGAAAAATCTAATAGCCGAATGGGTCATGTTTTGTAATGAGGAAATAAATTTAAAAGTTGATGAAATGTTTAATTTGAGTAAAAATGTAGTTAAAAATTATGTGGTCAGAAATTGGATAAATCAAAAGTTGCCCGATGATCAATACTCGATTGAAAATGCCATATTCATGAATTACAGTCTCAAGTGGCCGTTGATAATAGACCCACAGAATCAAGTGGCCAGATGGATCAAGGAAATGGAAGGCTTGAGCTTAAAGATATGCAAAGCGGACGATCCTTTGCTATTCCGCACTTTGGAACAAGCTATTCGACTAGGTCAACCGGTCTTGATTGAAAACATTGGCGAGTTCATTGATCCAGTGCTGGACCCCATTCTACACAAACAAATAGTTGTCCGAGGTGCTCAGAAAATTCTCAAACTTGGTGACAACGAGGTCGAGTACAACGACTCGTTTCGCCTCTATTTGGTCACTTCTTTGGCCAATCCGCACTATTTACCATCAGCATTCATCAAAGTAAATCTAATCAACTTCACCATCACATTCAAGTGCTTGTTCGAACAATTTCTAAGTCTTGTTGTTCTAAAAGAAAGGCCAGAGCTGGAAAAAGAAAGAACTAGTTTACTGGACACAATAGCCAAGGACTTTACTTTGCTCAGAGAACTGGAGGACAAATCGTTGGACATATTGTCTCGAGCGGACACTAGCTCTGTGAATGCTGCCAAAAGTCTGGAGACAAAAACTTTGCTTGACGATCAGTATTTGGTGGATGTGCTTAAGCAAACAAAGCTCACTAGCCACGACATTGCCATTAGGCTCAAGAAAAATGAAGACACTGAGAAAAATTTGAATATTGCGCGCCAAAAATACTCAGACATTGCCATTCGAGCATCAATTTTGTATTTTTCTGTGCAAAATTTAGCCCAATTGAACATAATGTACCAATTTTCTTTGTCCTGGTTCTACACTATTTTTCAGTCGTGCCTGGGTGGATCTGTGCACACAAATGAGAGGACTGAGAGCAAAATTGTGATCGGTGATTCGGCACTAAGTGTTGGTGACTTTTCGACCACAATGAGCGGGACTGTGCGACCAAACAATGTCAGATCATCGGTCAGCTCAAATGAATACAGCCAAGGACGAAGGTTCAATTCTGAGAACGAATTTCATGAATACATTGAGTCAGTGTTGCTGTTGCTCACCCAAACTGTATACAAAGTGGTTTCCTGGGCGCTCTTTGCCGAACATCAGCTTATTTTTTCGTTCTCAGTATCGGTGAATATTCTAAAGCATGACATGTGCCGCTCTGAGCAAAAAATTAGTCTAAAAGAATACAATTTTTTTCTCAATTCGTCACTGCTTGCTGATTTGGAGCAAAATTTGCTTGAGACAAAAGTTTCTAATTTAAATGAGCTGCAATTTGCCACCGATTTGCTCATTGATGAAAAAACGCTGAAACAAATTGTTCTCTTGGAGCATGTGTTACCAAGTTGTTTTGACAAAATAAGCATCAATTTAAAAGACAATTGTGATCAATTTTGGAAAAAATTTATCTCTTGCAAAGATCCCTACAATTTGATGACCATGGATGAAAGTTGTGTTTTTTTTGATTTTAAAAATTTGACCAAATTTCAAAAATTAATTCTAATTAAACTATTGAGGCGAGATTGTCTGATACAATCGGTTAAAATATTTGTAACCGAGACACTGAGTTCATATTTTTTGAGTTCTGGTGTTCCGACTTTTCACGATTTGTTCTCCCAGAGCATATCTCAAACTCCCATTATATTTGTGCTTTCGCCAGGCTCCGATCCGACCAACCAACTGTTACGCTTTGCCAAAGAATCTAGAGGAAGTACACTGCATTTGGACATTGTTTCATTAGGTCAAGGACAAGGTCCTAAAGCCGAAGAACTAATTAACAAATCTCTCATGCTTAAAGGTAGATGGATATTTTTACAAAATTGTCATCTAGCTGCATCGTTTATGCCTCGTCTAAATGCCATTGTCAACAAGTAATTTAAATATTTTTATCTTAGAAATTCTACCAAAATACACAATATTCAATAAGTTTTGTTTATTTTTGGCGGAATCTAATGAAATTTTTCGAATAGCTTATTTTCAGCATCTTAATGACTAAAATAATAGTTTTAGCAAAAAATAAAGTCCAAGAAGAAAATAGAATTAAGACCAAAGCTTTTTTTATAAATAAATTAATTTTTTGGTACTGTAACAGTTAGTTGTTAAAAGAGATAATCAGAATTAGCTATTGATTGGTATTGTGTTCAAGGATTTTTTGGATCTGGTAAATTTTATGACCCACAGTTCACAAAATTTAAAAAAAAAATGCTTTTTAATTTTTAGAACAATTGGTTATATTTTTTACTTAAAAAATATTTTAATGTAATTTTGAGAACAGTTTTTTTAGTCTAAAAGAATGATTGTGCACAAAATTGAAAAAAAAATTTTTATGGTCCTTTCTCTCAAAATATAATAATTTTTTAATCCGATTTAGACTGAATCAATACATCAGCATATGGCTACAGTTTGGTTTTTTGTTTTTAATTTATTTTTATTTAGAGATGGGCAGCCAGATTTAAAACATGAAATATTATTCGTTTTTACGAACTACTCAAAAATCAGTGAAAAAAAAAGTTCTCAAAATTAACATAAAAATTTTTATAAGTAAATAATATGACCAAATCTTCTTAAATTAAAATTTTTGAATTGTTTGTAAAGTAATTGAATTCTTTTTTAATATTTTTGTCGCGATTTTCGGAATTACCAGAAGTTTCACAAATTTTTGTAAGATTTAAAAATGAGTAATTTCGAAACAAAAACAAAAATTTTGATTAAATTTTTGCATTTATTTAATTTTTTGCATTAAATTATTACAAATTACCCCTTTTGAGTTAAAAAGTATTTAAATTTCCCTAAACTTACTCGAAAAAAATTTAAAAAATTAAAATTCATTGAATATCATTAAAAAATTATTTCTTGGCAATTTTCCTAATTTTACCAGAATTCACATAGAACAACTGGAAATTGGTTAAACTTTGGTAAAATTTTAAAATCGTATTTGTTAGGTTTTTTTTTTAATTGTATCAACATTTCTCCTTCGATTAAAAGCTGTTAGTTAATTTAGTCTTCTTAAACTCACTCGATTTGATCAGAAAATAATTTCCTGTAAAATTTTAGTCATTTTATTTCTAAAAAAATTAGATTTTTTTTTATTCAAAACAAATAAAGTAAAATTCAAAAATAGAAAATCATGACTTGACTTACTTAGTTACAAAAAAAATTGATAGGATATTTATTTTTTAAGCATTTTTTTATTATTTAAAAAAAAAATGTTATTTTCTTAAAGATGCTGCAAACAAGATTATCTTATAATAAATAAATAAATAATTTAAAATAAAATATTTAGTTTTACACGAACCGGAACAGAAATCGACAAACACTTTCGTTTATTCTTGAGTTCAAAACCAGATCCCTCATTTCCAATAATGCTTCTAAAATCAGGAATTAAAATGACTATTGAATCTCCAGCAGGCTTAAAAAACAACCTTAAGCAAAACTTTGGCCAAGGTGGTTATGTTAACAAGCGAATAATGGAAAGTCAAGAATACGGACCTCATTGGAAAAGACTTTTATTCAATCTTGGATTCATTCATGCGTTAATACATGAGAGAAAAAAATTCGGTCCTCTGGGCTGGAATTTACCCTACGAGTTCAACAACTCAGATCTAGAAGTTGCTATTCTTCAATTGCAATCAATTTTGTCAATTTCTCCGAGCACTGTGCCATTTAACGTGTTAAAATACATTACTGGTGAGGTAATCTATGGTGGAAGAGTAACCGATGACTATGATCGTCGATGTCTCTTGAGTATTTTAAGCAAATTTTTTAATGAAAAAGCAGTCCAGGATGTCTATTTTTATGGCGATCATCAAAGCTATAAAGCACCTGCCCAAATAATTGATCACTCTGGTCTAATTGATTTCATTGATCAATTGCCTGATGAAGATGATCCTTCAATATTTGGAATGAACGAATATGCTGAAAAAATGCTCCGGGCTACCCAAGCCGAGTTTTTGATTTCATCAATATTGTCCATGGAACCTCTCCAAGCTGCTAGTTCCCAAATTGAGTAAAAAATTTTATTAATAAATATTTTTTTTTTTGTAATTTTTTTTAAAAGTGATTCCAATAATGAAAATGATATTATACTCAAAATTTGCAATGACATCACATCTACTCTACCATTGCAGATAGAACCAAATTTTACCGGTTTTAAAGGAAAACATATAACTTTCGATGAAGCTCTTGAACAATTGTCGGAAAAATTGTCCGATTCGTTTTATGAAAATTCAGCAATGAACACTATCCTACGCCAAGAGATCCAACGATACAATAACTTACTCAGTATTATTGCCAAATCAATAGCAGAATTGGTAAGGGCCATTCGAGGCGAAATAATGATATCTAAAAAAGCAGAGAGCATTTTTTATTCTTTTTTGATGCAAAAAGTTCCACAAGCGTGGGACTCGTATGCTTATCCATCGCTCAAGCCTTTGGCTTCTTGGATCAAAAATTTGCACAAACGAAGCCAATTTTTTTCCCTATGGACCAGAAATACAATTTTATTTGTTGAAGATTTGCTTCAGAACAGAAATCCATATTCACTTTGGATATCTGGTTTTTTCTATCCACAAGGTTTACTTGCCGCAATATCCCAAAACTATGCAAGAAAATATCACACATCAATCGACTCTATCGAATTCAAATACGATATTCAAAATGATATCTACGATGAAAGTGGGACCAATGTCGAATGTCTGTTCGATCCAAACGAGACAAGATTCAATCTGGACCAAGATGGAATACTTATTCATGGATTTTTCATTGATGGTGGAAGATGGGACCGAGAGCAAAAAATTATATTAGACTCACCCATTAGGTTCACTCGATTGCCTCATTTTTTGTGCAAATTAACCAAGGTTTGAAATTTGAGGCAAAATAAAAAAATTAATTCAATTTTTTAATTTTTTTTTCCTTAAAGAAAAGCAATCAAGAAGAAAATGTGGCCGGGATGGAAGAAAAAAATTACAAGTATAAATGTCCCGTTTACCGTAATTCGGTGCGAGCCGGCAATTCAACAGACCAAGCTAAAAATTATGTCACTTCAATTGAGTTAAAGTGTAGAGAAGATCCTCAATTTTGGGTGCTCAGAGGTGCTTGCATGATTCTTCAAAATGATGATTAATTAATTGTTATAATCTCTTTGATTTATTTTTAAATAAAGCAAAAATTTATTTAATAAAAAAGCGTGTAAAAATTTTTTATTTTCATATTTTTATTTCATATGTTAAACTGAAAAATTTTGTTTAGAAAAGAAAAATGAAAATTTTGATTCTATTTTTTGCTCTGAATTTATGTAATTACGTTTATTTGTATCCAAATGGAGCGCCATTGCAGCAATGCGACAAAATGATGCCTGGACATGGAGCCACACCGTTAGATGACCAACCACCATACCAAATTATTTATTTACCCAACAATTCAAGTGGAGGATTTGATGGTAAAAGTTTTAGTTTAATTAAAATAGCTTTAGTTTTATGTTTAGTCAGCATCATATCGCCGGACATGACTCGATTTAAGGGCTTCCTTATTCAAGCCAGAGGTAGATGGGACGGAAAAGCGATCGGCAAATGGCAAACTAGAGTTCCCAACTCTAAAACAATCGACTGCTTCGGATTTTCAGATGTAGCACAAAATTTATTAGTTAAAAAAAGCTATTAACTAATTTGAATTTTTAGAGTGCTGTTACCCACAATTGGCATGATGATGATCTAACCAAGCACTATTTTCAAGGAGTTACATTCACTTGGGTTCCTCCATACAGTCGAAAATTAAATCGAGTCAAATTTGTGTATTTTATTTTTGGACTTTTTTATCTTACATTTAAATTTAATTTTTAAGGGCAACGATTGTTCAAAGTTTTAAGAAAATTTACTACAATGTTTCCTCACAAATGATGCTCAAGTCTTTTAAACTAACTCAATTAAATTAAAAAATTTATATTTATTTGTTTTTTTTTTTATTAATTATTATATTATAAAATCTATTCTATAAATCAGCAAAACTTGACAGTCTCTCTAGAGAACATGAAACCAGATCCTTGTATTGGCAAAATTTTGTTAATCTCTTGTAAAATTTTCTTTTCACCATCCAAAACTTTACTCGATTCCCTTTATTAGAATAAAATTTATTTAAATTATTTATTTCATTTTAATAAAAAAATAATGTTTACTTAATATGAAATTTGTTCTGTGACATTTTGATGCACAATTTGTACGGATCGTGATTAAAATCCGTATTCATATCAAAATCGACTAAAAATTGAGTTTTTAATCTTGTTTGAAAAGTATTTAAAATATTAAAATTGTTGATTAAAATCAAATTTTGTTCATTTATAAAGCTAGCTCGTGTTTTAAGATTTATCTTGGCATATTGATTCCACAAGCTTACATCAGTAACTCCCTCTATATCTATACCCAAGGTGCCTATATTTTCTATTCTTAAACTCATTCCATTAGACAAGAAAATGTATTCGATTTGATCATTGACTAAAAAATTCGAGTTAAACAACGAAGTTGGTGATGTTGGTAGAGCCCAGAGCATCGATATCATTGAGGCATATCCTTTGAACAGCTCCACAATTTTGAGCTTTTGACCCATAATGCTCAAATGAATAGAGCTTGTGGGATCTTTTCTATCTTTTTTTTTTTGTTTAAGCTTTGCTGAGAAAGAGCTCAAATTATCGGCATATAATTCAACCTTAAAAAATATGATTTTTTTCTCATTTAATAAATTTTATCTTACTTTTAAAAAATCAAGTCTCGAACTATTATTTTGCTTGAATGACACTGAAAAGTCAAAATTTCTCAAATAGCCATCGTCACTCATCAGCTGATTTAAATTGTATCCCAAAATTCCACTCGGATACGATTTAATCGAACTGCTCATTGAATTACTAAATCCATTCTGGACTAGAAAATCAAACAGATTTATCAGCGAACTTTGATTTAAATAGTGGATCAATTTTTCCTTCAAATTTGGCTTGTTGAAAATTAATTTTTGAATAAAAATCAAAAATTCATTAGTTTTTTGATTTTTTTTAATCTCTAGCTGAATTGTGTAAATAAAATTTTTGAAAACATCTTCATTTTCAGCCATTTCATTTGGGTATTTGTCAACTAGAACATTAAGTGCTTCAATTCGAATGTCTTTATCCAACAAATTTGAAGTAAAAATTTCGAATAAAAGGAAAAAAATGTCTTTTCTCGTCTCAATGTCAAAGTAATTAAAAGCTTTTATTGAAATAAGACAAACTAGCGGTTGTTTTGAACAATTGGAAATAATTCTTTCCAAAAAAAGTTCTTCAATTTGATCAGATTTGGAATTTCTTACTGATTCAAGTAAGGTAACTATACATGCTTCGCTTTTACATAGCAAAATTTGACTTCTGGCTTCTTCCAAATATTTTTGGTCACTATGATATCCAAGGGCCAGAATAGACTTATCTCTGATGTCAAAGAGAGTTAACTTATTCCAATTTGAATTGATAATTCGGATCAATTGGTTGGCTTTGTGGTTTTGATGGCTCATTAATGAACTAAAGAAAAGAAATTGTTCGATTAATTTAGATTCTGTTTCACCCAAGATTTTATCATCAGTTTTAAGATTTTCGATGTCCAAAGCTTTGCTGACAGAGCTAAGAGCTGCATCGACCCCACTAGACAAGTATGCTTCGAGAAAAAATTTAAAATTTTTTTGTTTTTTTGTCGAATCTTTAAAGATTTTATCTAATAGTTTAGAGTTTGAGTGCAGATATTTTCTAATTTGTTTTATGGTGTTCAAAAATGTTTCACTAGTTTCAAGTGTACCTAGTTTGAGAGCTTTGACAGTCTTTCTTAATTCTTTGTCAAAAAATTTCTCAATTTTTGTCTTTTCTTCCGGGTTATAGGACAAACCAGATATTTTAGCATCATAATTTATCGTTTCATAAACCAAATTTGTCATATCTCGTTCAATTTTAAGTTGATTTAGATCAAAATTTCTGCTTGTCTTTTCAATTGAAGATAGAATTAGAGACTTTCTAAAAAATGTTTATGAAAATTTTTTTTTAATCATTAATTATTTACTCAATTTTAATAAAATTCGAAACACTTGGATTTAACTCATTAAAAATTTGCACATTTTCTACACTTGTCGAGCTGTTAAGACAATTTTTTACCATTATTACTTCCGATTTGATATCTCTATCAATTTTAGTATTCAATATCTTGAAAAAAAATGTAAAAATTATTCAAAAACTATTCAAAAATTATTTTAAATAATAATTTACTTTTTGATCACGTAAATATTGACCTTTTAGTCTAAAATTATTTTCACAATTAATTTTATATTTTTTCAAATGCAGAATATCTGAGCTATTGGTCAATATTTTGGTGCTAGTATCACATCGGGCAATAAAATCATCCTAAAAGAAATGATGAAAAATTCATAAATAAAATTTAATCTAGCAACCTTTTTTGCTTGATCAATGCTAAAATCGAACATAATTAAAATACTTTTTTTCAACCATATCGATGCTTGTGAATCATTTTCATCAGCTAAAATGGTGTTCTTCAACGAACCATTTTCGTATTCAAAAGCAATGGAATATTCTAGTAAATTTTTAACCAGTGGTTCGGTGAAGCCAAAATTTCCGTCAACACCAACCACTTTTAAGACAACTAAATGATTATATTTTTGCACCAAAAGGTCCAATTTTGAGGAATAATTTAGACTTATGTCCTGAGACTTGTGGTCAAGTTTTGTTTCTAATTGGTAAATGTAGTCAAAGCCAGACTGGAAAGCAGCGTTATGCTGTGCCAAAATGGTCCAAATAAACACAATGAAGTACTTGGGATTCATTTCAATTCTACGTGTAAAATATTCTAAAACTAAAATAAAAATGTATTCCTATTCACTTAAAATAGAAGAGATAAGAGAAGGTATAGATAGTGGACTTAGATAAGAATAGATTTATTGATAAAATCAAGTGTTTTTCAAATATTTTATTTTTTAGAATTTTTAATTTTTTTCTTTTGCTTTGACTTGTTAATGTTAAATTTTTTAGCAGATTTTGAATTTTTTGAATTTTTTCTCGATTTGAGGTAATTTTTTTTAGCTTTTGTGTTCGAGAGTTCAACTGCACGTTTGTGTTTTTCCAATTTGGTAAGACGTTCATTAATTAAAGAACATTCTTTTGATGCTTTTACCTTTGCTTGGTTTATTTCTGCATCTGTCTTTTCAGAATGAGTCAAATTTTGCTCTTCGTCAGGAAGCGTGATTGGTTTTGAGCTGGAAAAATCACTGATTATGATCTCGTTGTCGCCAGTATCGATCACATCACGACTCGAAACTATCACTTTATCATTAAATAATGGAAGACCGGCCTTTTTGCGCTCGTCAAGTATAGACTGAGCTTTCTTATAGAAAATAATTAAATTAAGATCTAAAAATTAAAATATGAATTAAGCTACATACAAGTTCTCTTTGGCGCTTTTTTTCCTTACGGATGGTCTGGTCAAGCTCTTCTCTTGCTTTTTTTTTTCTTTCCTGTTTTCTCTTGCGGAAACCAAGTAAATAATTACTATGGAAAAGGATTAAAAATAATAAAATTAAATGTTAAAAAGTTACGCTCGTTCTTCTTCATTGAAAACGATCTGACTCTTGGTGTTTTTGATTCTACTTTTTCCCATTCTATTTGAATTTAAATTTGAAATTTTTTTATGGAAATTGAAAAAAAAAATTATTTTATACCTAAAATAATTAATAAGTTGGGGTTGAAGTCAAATTTTTAGTCTCAATAAAATTTAAAAAAACCAAGGTAAAAAAGGTTTTGTTGAATTCAGTACAAAATAATAAAAAGAACAGAAAATAATGTAAAAAAATTAAATAACTTTTTTTCTAAATTTTTAAACTTAATTCTGTAAAAGCAACTTAGTGCAACATTCAAAGTTGCATCAAATATCAAGGTCTGCTAAATTTGCAGATTTCAGCAGAAATTAAATTTCAATATAATCGAGTGTAGTGCATTTTGCAGAGATTTTGCACATCATTAGCAGACTTTTACAGTTGATGCAACTTTGAATGTTGCACCATTCTGCATTCACAGAATTAATTTTAAACTTTTAGAAAAAAAAATATTTAATTTTTTAACACTTTGTTCTGTTCTTTTGTACTGAATTTCACAAAACCGGTAAAAAAAAAATTTAAAGTAAATTAAAAAAATGTTTAAATTTAATCGAATAAATGTGAAAAAAGAGAAGGATTCAATTTTAATTATAAATCGAAAAAATATTCAATTCCAATCAAGGAAACAGTTAATCAGATAGAACTTGAATTGTAATCCATCAACTAAATAAAAAATAAAAATTCAAGAAAAAAATAATTCAAACAATTTCAAAAATTTTTATTAAAAATTTTGATCTAACCTTGTCAACACAATAAATAAAAAAAATTTAAATACAAAATTAATAAATAAACAATTTCTCGTAAAATAATCAATCGGTTTCATTTAAGATAGTGGTTCTAACAAGCATTTCAGTGACTGAATAGGGATCACAATTTGATGCCGGTCGTCTATCTTCCAAATAACCTTTCTTTTGTTCGCCTACACTTCTCGGTATACGAATACTGCATCCTCTATTGGCAACACCTGCACTAAATTCAGCAATAGATGATGTTTCATGATGTCCAGTCAATCGTCGACTGTTGTCCAATCCTCCTTTTGGATCATACACCTGAATGTGTTTCTCGTGTCTCTTGGCCAACTTTTCAATTGCTTCTTCTATAACTTTGATGCCTCCTTCTTCTCTCATTTCTTTGGTCGAATAGTTTGTGTGTGCACCAGCTCCATTCCAATTGCCAGAGATCGGCTTTGGATCAAATGTGACCACTATTCCGAACTCTTCGGCCACTCTGTGCAATATGTATCTGCCCATCCACAAATGATCACCAGCATTTATGCCTTCACATGGTCCCACTTGAAATTCCCATTGAGATGGCATCACTTCGCCATTAATTCCACATATTTTCACTCCAGCGTACAAACAAGCCTTGTAATGAGCATCCACTACATCACGACCATATGATCTATCAGCTCCGACTGAACAATAGTACGGACCTTGTGGTTGGGGGTAACCATGCGGTTTTGGCCATCCAAAAGGCCAACCATCTCTGTCCATTAAACTGTATTCTTGTTCTATGCCGAACCAAGGCTCGTTTTCTTTTGCTTTAACCATGGCATCTAAACACAAAGCTCTCTTGTTTGTTGCTGTCGGTGTCTTGTCATATTTGTATGTTTCACACATTACCAAGATATTTTGACCAAGAAGAAATGGATCTTTGAAAATGGACACTGGTTTTAGGTAAACATCTGAATTAGATCCTTCGGCTTGGTATGTTGATGAACCATCATAATTCCACCACGGCAATTCATTCGCTTCTTTTGGTGAAAAATCAACAGTCATTGTTTTAGATCTGAGATTCTCGCCTGTACCATCTATCCAAATGTATGTTGCCAAAACTTTATCATTTGGTTGAGGCAAGTCCAAGTACTTCTTCAATACATTTTTGTCCGTAGCAGACGGGTTGGCTAGCATTGGATTTGATGACATTTTTTTTTCTAACACTTAATATTCTAAAATTCCGAATAAAATTTTTTATTTTTAATATCCTCTAGCAAATGCTTTTATACCCTAAAAAAGACCTAGGAAAATTTCTAGCAAATAACCTAATATGCATAATTTTTTATAAACACTACATTTGTCGAATGTTACCTACTATCGAGTCTATAGTTTATGCGCATTTAACAAAGCTTAAAATTTGAAAACAATTTTAACTATTCTTCAATTATGCTTTTTAAAAATTGTATCACTTTTTCACAACGTGATGAATTTTTTTTTCGAGCATTTGCATTCTAGACAATTATTTTTTTTATAATAATTTCTATTTTTATGGTATAAACTAATACTGCGTTTATTTAAGCTCTCTTATGTTTCTATACAAGATCACGAAGTGGTAGAATGATAATCAGATCACGTAGATCAGCATGAAATTTTCGATTTTATTTTCAGTTTAAAGTCTATTTTAAAATCACCAAAATAACTCAGAAGTTTTCATAATAAAAAATTTGCCAAAAAAATTAACTGGTATTTTTAAAATTTTTTCTTGAATCTAAATTTTTATAAAAATCTATTTGCTTCATTTAAAAAATATTATTCTTGTAATTTAAATTATTAAAAATGAGCTTAATTACAAAATTATAACAAAAAATTTTATCTTAATTTATTTAAAATTAATAAAGTTTAAAAACATTTTTTTATTATTAAAATTAAAAATTAACTCAGATTTAAATGAATTTCTTAACTAAATAATTAAATGAATTTAATTTTTTTCAAATCCAGGCTTGAGTTTTGCTTCTTGAAAATCACAAAAACCTACCTTTTGCCTTCAAAATATTTCTCGCATTTTTCATAATTTATATATAAACTACTTACTTAAAATATTATTGGGCCTTTAAAAATATTTAGATCTTGAAAGAAAGGATAGCAATCAGCAACAAAATATGATATGTGACATGTTAATTGATCAGTTGGTTTATATTCAAGCTGATTATTTTAAGAGGTCATTTTTAATTTTTTAAAGGGTCAATATAAAATAACGCTGTGTGAATTAAAATAAAGATAAGTTTTTATTGATTGATGAATTTTTCTTAAATTTAGTAATTTTCTAAAAGGTAGAGATAAAATTTGAAAAACATGGGAAAATGCGTGGATTAAAATTTGTCTTTGAACAAAATAAAAGACGCCAAAATATTTAAAAAATAATGCATAAGCTTAATAAAGTAGAATTTGTTATTTTATCAAATATGTGATTAAAAATATCCTAGACAAAGTTTACCACATTTCGATTATACACGATAAAAAAAACTATATAAACAAATTGAAATGGCTCTAATTAAAAAAAAAAGATAATAAAGAATTTGCTATGTGCCATTTTATTTTAAAAAAGTCACTCGGCAAGCATATGATTTTTTAACTTTTAGTCAGCATTTGTAAATGTAAGATAAAAAAGTATAAAAAGAAAATGAATATAGAATAAAGAACAATTGAAATTTACCTTATAAAATCCAAAATTAACTTTTTGATTAAGATTAAACATTTTAAAAAATATCAGGATGACCTCAAATCCAATGCTAGCCAACCCGTCTGCTACGGACAAAAATGTATTGAAGAAGTACTTGGACTTGCCTCAACCAAATGATAAAGTTTTGGCAACATACATTTGGATAGATGGTACAGGCGAGAATCTCAGATCTAAAACAATGACTGTTGATTTTTCACCAAAAGAAGCGAATGAATTGCCGTGGTGGAATTATGATGGTTCATCAACATACCAAGCCGAAGGATCTAATTCAGATGTTTACCTAAAACCAGTGTCCATTTTCAAAGATCCATTTCTTCTTGGTCAAAATATCTTGGTAATGTGTGAAACATACAAATATGACAAGACACCGACAGCAACAAACAAGAGAGCTTTGTGTTTAGATGCCATGGTTAAAGCAAAAGAAAACGAGCCTTGGTTCGGCATAGAACAAGAATACAGTTTAATGGACAGAGATGGTTGGCCTTTTGGATGGCCAAAACCGCATGGTTACCCACAACCACAAGGTCCGTACTATTGCTCAGTCGGAGCTGATAGATCATATGGTCGTGATGTAGTGGATGCTCATTACAAGGCTTGTTTGTACGCTGGAGTGAAAATATGTGGAATTAATGGCGAAGTGATGCCATCTCAATGGGAATTTCAAGTGGGACCATGTGAAGGCATAAATGCTGGTGATCATTTGTGGATGGGCAGATACATATTGCACAGAGTGGCCGAAGAGTTCGGAATAGTGGTCACATTTGATCCAAAGCCGATCTCTGGCAATTGGAATGGAGCTGGTGCACACACAAACTATTCGACCAAAGAAATGAGAGAAGAAGGAGGCATCAAAGTTATAGAAGAAGCAATTGAAAAGTTGGCCAAGAGACACGAGAAACACATTCAGGTGTATGATCCAAAAGGAGGATTGGACAACAGTCGACGATTGACTGGACATCATGAAACATCATCTATTGCTGAATTTAGTGCAGGTGTTGCCAATAGAGGATGCAGTATTCGTATACCGAGAAGTGTAGGCGAACAAAAGAAAGGTTATTTGGAAGATAGACGACCGGCTTCTAATTGTGATCCCTATTCAGTTACTGAAATGCTTGTTAGAACCACTGTCTTAAACGAAACCGACTAAATCAAAATCTTCCATTTATTTTTTGTAATTATTTCATTTTATTTTTCGTTGTCTAATAAATTTCAATAATCTTTAATTTTTTAGAATTCGACTTTAATTAAAAAAAAATCATGTCTTTTTTAAAACTTAATTCAAATCATTTAAATGAAAATCAAGATCAACCCATTTCTTAAATTTTTTACCTAATTGCTTTTGATACTTAGTTTAATTTGTTAAAAATCAAAACTTCAACTTTTGGATATTCTTGTCCTTTTAAAATTGAATTTTCAGAAATTTAATCGTTATTATTCTGTGTATTTAAAATTGATTTAATGGGCATTTTTTAAAAATGTCTTAAAGAATATTAAAATTTGATCCAACATGTTATATTATTTAGTCCTGTTGTTTATTCTTCAGATTTTTATTTTTATTAAGAATTTCAAATGCTACGGTATATATAATTAAATAATTAAGGAACTATTTTTTTTTTAAAGCTTGTGTTTCAATTTGAATTAAAGTTCTTGTCAATTAAAATGCTAAATTATTTAGTTTTTAGAATTTATATTATTGTTTAATGAAAAATTAAGTGATTTATTTATTTTTCATTCTAAAAATTTGAAAGAATTTCAACAAAAAAAGTAAAGAAAAATTTTTTGAGAGGGAAATTTTATTTCATAGAAATTTTGGGAAAATTAAAGCCCTTGAGTTTAATGTTTATCTATGTTTATTATTTTTTACTTTCTCAACTTGCTAAAATTACTTTATAATGCACATTTTTTTTAGATAAAATTCTAACTAAAAGATTCATATAAAAATTAATACAGAGTTTTTGTCAAATCTAATATTTATAGAATTTTTCTCTAATTTTTTTAAGAATATATCCAAATTTGAGAATATTATATCAGTAACTATTTAATTAAAATCAGCTTTACATTACTAGAATTATTATTTTCAGCAAAATATTTAAAAATATTTTCCATTACTTATTTTAACACAAAACAATATTTCGTAAAATCAATCTTTTAATGAGCTCACATAGAAAAGAAAATTTCTATTATTGATTTTTTCAAATATTGCAAAAATTAAGCAAAATACATAAATCAAATATCAAGTAGAATTATTTTTTTGAAATTGTATTTTTTTGGTCAAATGCTCAAATTGGTTTACCAGATCTCTCTTTTCAAAGGTCTCTGTCTACATGTGAACATTGTTCTAAATTAGAGAAAATTTTCTGTAATATCGTAATTTTCTTACTTTTTAACTAGCTTATGGTGACTCACCCGGTCAAACGCTTTTGAAAAATCAGTATATACAATGTCAATATTGTAAAATTTGGTGTAATTTCATTAAAAATGTAAATTTTGGTTTAAATTTATTTTTAAAAATAAAATATTTAAAATTAAATTAAAAAAAAAACTAAGATTATTATAAATTAATCACAAAAAATTTTCAAATTTTATTCATACTAAAATAAACTTAAAATTGGGACTATTTTCGTAAATATTTGCTATTTAGATTTTTCACTTTTATTTTACGTGAATTAACGTCAAATCTGATCAAATTAATTTATTTCAATCAATTTATTAATATTAAAATCGAATAGATAAATACTAAAATTAAATATTTTAATATTTTATTTTAGATAAATTTTTTGCCCGTTTGTTTTAAACTTTTTTTTTCTGTCGTAATAATAATAAATTTTAAATAATTTATTGTGAAAAACGTTCTAAAAATTACTAAAGATAACTAATTATTATAAAGTCAACAAATAAAATATTGATTAAATATTTTACTAAGATCAATTACGACCAAAAAATACTAATAAATTTATTGAGCAACATGTCAACTTGAATAAATTTAATCTCCAAAACTAGATTCAAATCATCATATACAAAATTGTCATACATTTCACCATTTATTGTCACCATTTTGACCTGTTTGTCAACGCCATAGACTTTAACGTGTCCCAAAATCATCTTAGCGTCATATCCTTGCCTAACTCTGCTTATCGTAAGTCCATTCTGGTCTGCCATAAAGTTAAAGTAGTTGAACACTTGCTCATCCACAGAGCTTAGAGATTGTCCATCATCCCAATAGAGCGATCCAAACGCACACTTGTTAGTTCCATTTTGTTTGAGTGCAACCAGAAGACCGAAGGGATTTTTTCTCGATTGAGCAGTGGTGAGTCCTGGATGCTGAAAAGGCACCACATAGCCACCTCTTACGTGAACATTGATGTCAGTAATTGGAGCTTCTAGATTTATGTATTGTCCTTTGGATATGTCTAGTTGGTGTCCATTGTAAAAATCATACCAAGTGTCGTTGGGAAAGTAGCCGACTACATGATCGACTGCCGCCTCTAGGACCGGTGTGACCAAAAGGGCCGGTCCGACCATGAATTGACGATCTATGCTGTGTGTGGGCAACTCGCGCACAAACTCAAAGAACATGGGTCTGACCACAGTCTCACCAAATTGGCTGCTTCTATAGAACAAGTGGTAAAAGTAAGGCAGTAGAGTGTATCGCGTCAAGAGCGCCTTTTTGATTATGTCCTGGGCCACTTTGCCAAACACAGCCGGATCTTGATCTCTGCTCACATCGTCATTATGATTTCTCATAAATGGATAAAACGAGCCCAATTGCATCCATCTCACACACAATTCCTCATTTGTGTCGCCACTAAAGCCGCATATGTCCGAGCCAACTTGGACTATGCCGAACATATTGAACGAAAGCATGTTCGGTATTGAATAGTACATGTCTTCCCAGGTGGCTCGGTTGTCACCGGACCAATGGGCAGCGTATTGGCCAGTGCCGCCGAACGAAGACCGTGTTAGAATGAACGGTCGTTTGTTTTTGATGATGGAACGCAGAGCGTTGTATGTAGCGATGGCTTCGAAGTGGCCGTACAAATTGTGCAAATTGTAGTGGTTGGACAAGTGTTGTTGGGCGCTGGGGCACACAGTCTTTGAGCTCAACGCTCCGCCGACCACTTTGGGCACATATGGCGGCTTGTCGTATTGATTGCCGGCGCAGCCGTGCACACTTCCGTCAACAAAGCTCGACGGTTCGTTCATGTCTATCCAAATGCCGTCGTAGGGTATTTGATTGTGGAAATTTTTGGCCTGTTCGAACCACCACACTGACGTGTTTGGATTGGTGAAGTCGGGAAATACAGTGGTGCCCGGCCACACAACGCCGATCAATGGTTCGCTTCCATTCAGCGGCTTTATGAACACATTTTGGCGCAGGCCCGATTCGTACGGGTAGTAGCCCGGCGTGTTGCTTATGGCCGGGTCAATTATGTTAACATAGTATTGATCGTGTGCGTGCAAATCTGCTATCACTTGGGCCAAGGAGGAAAAGTTCTGTTTGTCATAGGTCCAGTCTAATCGTTGGCTCATGGCGTCTATGTCCGTCCACTGGACATCGTATGGTATTCGGATGGCTCTGTTTCGTTTGATGACCTCGAACAATTTTTCTGATGTAAAATAGCCCCATCGGCACAAGTGAAATCCCAATGTGAAATACTGTGGCATTTGAGGCCGACCCACTACGCCTAAATGCTGTGCCACCACCTCGGACGGACTCGGTCCAAGATACACATAGAAATCGATGATGCCCCCGATGGTTATGAATGTGAGTGCCGGAGTAGGATTTACATTTATGTCCATGGCATTTGAATTGAGCAAATAGAATCCCATTGCAGTGCCGTCCTGGTCCAGGCTCATGTAAAACGGATGAGTTCCGTACAAATTTGTGTTTACTGTTGGCGGTATGTCCCTATTCCAGAATGTGTATCTGTTCCAGTCGGCCTCATGAGCCAAACTGTCCTGGTGCTCCCCGATGCCGTAGAATATCTTGCTCACTAGACGAGTCGAAAATTGAATGTACTGGTCTGCATAGATCAACGGAGCCACACTTGTGTCAAATATTAGTCTTCCGCTTGATTTTCTATATATTTTGATGGCAAACGGATCCTTGTTGACAAATATTTGGTAGTCAGTGTCATCTGTGCGCTTCATTTTCTCATAGGCCTTGTAGTTATTGTTGAATACAGGCACTTGGTAGCGCTTCTTGGTAGCATCTGTGATTTGAACACGCAGTCTGTTCTTGGTGTCATAAACAATACGCGCTTCCAGCTTCAAAATCTCCTTTTGCCTAAAAGTAGAGTTGAGTTTATGCAGTGAATAGGTGAGAGTGTTGTCCAGAGATTGACTTGAGGAGACTTGGTAGTCGGGAAAATCGGATGGAAAATAGCAGTACGGAGTATTGATGTTGCTGTTGTGTTTGAGACCGAATGGAGGTGACCAGCAGCAGCCACGGCGCTCGCAATCTTCTTGGTTCGAGCCGTACTCCGGGAAACAATCAAATCTATTGTTGTTATCTATCTTATCGCATTGTAAATTATGCCCGGTTACGCAATTTAAAATTATTAAAAATACTCCAATATAATAAAGCATCTATGTTTGTTTAAATAAATTTAATATAAATTAATGTTGAAATTAATTCATTTTTTTTTATTTAAACAAAAAAGTAATGAAATTTTACAGAATTGTTTTTTAGAAAATTTTACCATTAAAATCCAAATAAATATTGAGTGAAAAAAATAAATTTCAATTAAAAAAATTAAATATGAACAAAATTTATGATCTTAAGAAAGAATAATTAGATAAAAGTTTGAGAGAGAGAAAGATACTTTTTAATTTTTTTTTCGCTGAAATTTTAAGAGTGATTCATTTCTTGATCAAAGGTCAAAATACACTCTAAAATATAGAATTAAATGACGTTTTTTAATAAAATAAATTCTAGTAAAACCGAAATTCTTTATTTTTTTAAATTTAGTTAATTGTTTTAATTGTGATAAAGGCTCGATTTAAATGTTTGAATTCAATCCTAAACAAAATCAAGTCAAAATGGTCTGTGACATTTTTCTGATTCATTAATAAATTGATTAAAGTCAAATGAAAATTTTTTTTGATTTTTAAATATTTTTTTGACCTCATATGTTTAAAGTTACACTTTTATTCTAAAGTTCGATTTTGAAAATGTTTGCCAAAAAACCTATCTATATTTGATCATGTATCGAGCTTTAGGGTTTATTTTATCGCCAAATAAATAAAAGTTAAATTTCATCTGCTTAAATTACAGCTGTTTGTGATAACAATTTTATCAATTTAATCTTAAATTTTCAATTAATTAAGTTGAATTGTTAATTTATACTACATAAAGCATTAAATAAAAATTGATTCAAAATTATTATACTAATTCAATAATAATGACTCAATAAAATATTTTATCCATCTAATAGAGACAAAAAATAAAAAATTAGCTTTATTATTGATTGCATTTTTCGTGTTTTATTTTTGTTTTATAAATTTTTTATTAATTTTTAAATTTTTGTACTTAAATTAACTTAAAGTTTTTCACGGGAACAATGAACATGTAGCCATCTTAGAGGCTGTTAGTTAGGTAGTTTTAACAAAATAAATATAAACAAATATTGCTACTTTGATGAAAGTATAAATTTTCTACTTAAACCGATGAGATAAACTAATCATATTTGATATTTGATTAAATTGTTTTCATTATTAAAACATTTAATTGAATATCTTTAGTTTAACAATAAATATTTAAATATTTATTTTGATGAATTTCTTTTTAAGCTTTTTTCAAATTTTATTCTATTTACAGGTATTTTTTCTATGTTTTTTTCAGTCTCATGGGCAATCATTTGGAAATAATAACAACAGTTAATTATTATTCAGAACACCGCCGAAAATATTTTGACTTTTTTATTAAAATTTTAATAATTATTTTTAATAATTAATCATTTTTTATTATAATTTTTAAATTTAGAATTTTATCTTCAATTAAATTTTAAATAAATAAGTGCACTGTGAATTAAAAAAAAAGAGAAAAATAATGAAAAAACTTTAAATTTGGTATATTGTTTCAGCTGATACATTTAATGTATCACCTTCTGCAAATAGTATAGATTGAACAATTCATGCAAATTTTCAGAAAATATAGAAAAATTGAAAAAAATTTTGTTGTAACGATCAGAAGTGGTGTTTTTTGGTTTTTTTTGGCGACTGGACTTTGTATCATGTTCTGCAAATGATACAAAGTCAAACAACTTTTATTTTCCCTATTGCGAAAGACTCCTAAATCTTTGCTAATTACAAGCAATTCATTAGCAAATTTATTCGAGGTTTTTTCATTATAATTCATTTGCAAAACAAGTTTTTAATCGTTAAAGCAAGCATTTTTACAATTTTTCCTTGTTGTATTGAAAATTTGTATGAAATTTCACAATGCTATAGAATTTTTACTTAGTATTCATTTAAAAATAAATATTATTTCTTAATCTAATAATTAAAAAAAAAAAATAAATCATACTTTTTCATAAATCAATCACTTGGAACTCAAATATTTTTAATTTTAAAATTTTGAATTGAACATTTTTTTTCCCGAACAATCCACATTTATAAATAGTTTTAAGAATGTTCAAAAGTATTAGCTAATTATTGAGCACTTGAGTAATTAAAAAAAAATAATAAAAAATCATTTAGAAATTCAACAGTTGAAATTTGTCTTGATAATTAATAAAAATTTAATTATTAAAAATTTCATTCAAGACACAATTTAAAATGCGTCTTAATTAAAAAAATTTAAAACACTAAAAATAACACATTTATTAAAGAGTTTAATTTTTAGATAACTTTTCGTTCAACATTCAACTATTTACACTGGACGGATTAAATGAACAACAAAAAAAGAAACCTACCATACAATTGATTCACGAGTGCAAAAGAGGTAATGAATCAATCTGATAGAATTCAACAAAGCGATTAGCTATATCCAACAAATAACTAAAATTCATGGTACTTAAAAAATCGAAATTGTCTAATTTGGAATCGACTTTGGCTCGACAATAGTTCACAAGTTCCAACTGAATGTCGTACACTTGTTCCTTGAGCAAGTCTAATCTATTGCTCGAGCCGAACTGGCACAAACAAGTATCCAATTTTTGCATATAATCTAGTTCATGGTTGAGTCGAGTCTGAATTTCGTTCAATACTTTGAACATTAATTGACATTTGGAAAAAAAATCATCCAAAATCGACTCGTTTTGACTTTCTAAATTTTGGTATTTGGCTAAAAATTTTTCCCTGAGCAAATTATCATTTCTAACTCCTGAATAAAGCTTATTAATTAGTTCCACATAAGATCTGGCAGTGTCCGATTTAAGTCTGCACTCGTTAATGTAGTCATTCAGGTCGGAATTGGTGAGCTTGTGGCCAATTGCGGGCATTATTCGACTCAATAGGTCTAGTTCTGTGGCATTTAAATTAAAGTCAACTAGCACACAAAAACTGTTGTCGCAATGTTTGGCTCTCTTGGTTTTTTTATCCTTATTCTTGCGTATTTCTGATATCAAGGCAGAGCTCGTCAATTTGACTTTGTCCTCTGGCTTGTTTTTTTTGGATTTTTTTTGGTGAGATTTTTTGCGTCTTTTTCTATTTTTTTTGCCTTCCAAATCCGACTCAATCGAAATGGAAGACATGCTCGAAAAAGAAATGGAATTTTTTTTCACTTTAACTTTTTCTTCCACACTCAAATCCAAATTCATGTCACAATTGACCACTTCGGCATTTTCTTTCTCATTTCTAGCGGGCGAAGCTTTTCTGGCAGCTTTGGTGTCCAACAAACGGTAGTCGCTGTGATAAGCTTTTGACTTGCGAGGATACTCGTCCACCCGCGTCTTCGGGTACACAAAATCCTCATAGACCAACAGGTCGAGTAGGGCATGCATCTTGTTGGCGCACAGATCAATCAGATGGGTGTCTGGGTCGCAAATTGGATCGATTGGACACACAAGACGAATGAACTGGTTTAAATCGTTTATTGTGTTGATGTCAAATGAATTTTTGAGTCGGTGCTGAGCGAACCTGTCAAAATAAAGGTCCAGACTCATCCGCAAACTTACCACATATTCTTCCACCTTATCTATGACAAAATTTCTAAATATGAGATAATTTTTAGATTCTTTGACGCACTTTTTGCATGAGGTCTCATTCGATCTGAACATCTTGACCATTTGGTCGCTCTGGGTGACCAGCTTTAGTTTGAGCTTGAGAAGTTTATAGTGTAGCGGGTTTTTGTAGTCCCAAATGAAGCTGTCCGAATCCGAAGGATCTATCGGGTTTCTGATTAGCTCCTTGTGCTCAATTGAATAGTAATAGGAAGTCAAATCTGGGCTGTACGCTTCCATGGGAGTTAGTTCGTCCAGTTTGCCTGAGACCAAAAATTCGAACACTCTTGCCACATTTTGCCAAAGCGGAAAATTCGGACACTTGTTGCGTCTATCGATTGGACTCAATGGTCGATAGTAGTCGTAATACTCGGCATAGTTTGGGTAGCCACGGTTCATTCTCTTATTTTATTCAATAGCTTTTAGTTGTTGCTCGCGACGATCTTTACTTAAATGCAAAAAGCGTGTGTACAAGCTGAGAAAAATAGCGGTTTTATTTAATTTTTAAAATTAATTTTAAAGACCTTCAAATTTATCCTGCATTTAAGTTGTCTTAGAAAAAAAAAAATTTGATTTTTTCAAGATTTTATTAAAATTTTAATTTTTTTTTATTTTAGAATTTTTTAAAGATTTAAATAAAAAAAATTAATTTAATTAAAAAGTTTACTTACACCAAAAAACAAGGTTGGTTTCATTATTATCAAGCAAAAATCGACTCGAAGATAATAGACGAAATAAATTTATTCTCTAAATAAAAGCCAAGCTTTAATAAATTTATTTTACCTTAGAATACTATATTAATTGTTATGTTTGTTTTCAAACCTAAATTAAATTAGACAAAAAAATAACCAAATTTATGCATTAATTAAAAAAAAAAAAATTTTTTTTCTCCTAACATTTTAATACCAAAATTGAAAATTGAAATTTTGAAATAGACTAATTAATTTGAAGGGAAATGTTTTGGCGATTTAATTACTCGAACTCGCAGATACCAAATCTTCTTGAAAAAGAGGTCTGTGCAGCCAAAAAAAATAAAATAATTTTTGACAAAAAAAATTTATTTCTTAATCTAGGACGTGACATTAAAAGAAATATTGGACGAAGAGGATGTACTGCAAGAATGCAAAACAAATAATGAGAAATTAGTTAATTTGTAGGCCGATTAGACAATGATTGGAAAAATTAAAAAATTAAACATTTTGCTTAAGTTTGATCCGTCCGGAAAATTTGGACCTATTGATCGAAAATTCCATTGAGCTTCCGTCCGATGAAATAAACGAAAAAGAACGATTCAAATACTCTACCATTTCATGTGAATTGTTAACTTCTGATATTCCAGCCATAAATGATTCACTCATAGAAAATGAAGCTATTTTGGAAAAATTGTATTCTTTTTTGGCAAATAACAATCAGGACACAGTCAATTCATTAATGGCCAGTTACTTTGCTAAAATTTTCGGCTGCCTAATTAGCCGCAAGGCTGAACAAGTATTCTTTAAAAAAAAATACTTTTTTCTAAATTAAAATTTTTTTTGCTTAGTTTTTGAGTTTTATTCAAAAAAAAGAAAATTTTTTACAACATTTCTTACAAAACATAAACACATCAGCTATTACAGAAATTCTCTTGCGCTTTTTGACCAATGTAGACACAATTGAGATCCGGCATAAGGTGGTGCAGTGGCTTAAGGACATTGGACTTGTTAATGGACTTGTTGATTTGTTTTCAAGTGAACACTCGGATGAAGTGCATTCAAATGCTTCGCAGTTATTTTCCGATTTAATACGTATTAGCCGCGATCAAATACTGAACCAAAGAGAGGCGGCAAACGATGGCTTTGTGTCTGTTTGTGACATTAGCTCAAATGCACAGCTTAAAGATCCCAATCTTAGTTCAATTGAGTATTTGCACAAAAATTCTCTTCTAGAACAATTAGAATCGTATGAAAATAATTTTTTTTCAACAAAAATATTAAATTTTTAATATAAGAGAAGAAATTTTGGACAAATTTTTAAAAACAATCTTGGAAAGTGTTGACAAAACAAATAACTCGCTTCTACAGGGCATTGATGTTTTCATGACCCTACTCGAGCCTGTCACTTGGTCGAACGAGTAAGGACAAAAAAATTTTGTTTTTCAAATTTTTAAAATTTAAATTTAAACTCAGAATTGAGATGAACCAAAGCCAAGAAGAGGACAAGCTAAAAAGGGATAAGGAGCGCATTGAGATTGGTCTCTATTCGATCGATTCAATCAGAAATTCGTGCTTCAAACATCTAAGTCAACTGAGCGATCTTTTACAAAATTCAAAGCCAAAACTAGAGAATTACAAATTTTCAAACGGAATGAAAATACCCGTAGTCGGCCAAATACGATTGTCTATATTGAAATTAATCAATCGCTTGTTAAATTTATTTGATGACAAAATAAACCAAGAGTTGATTCGTTTAGGGTTGTTAAACTATATTTTGTCAATGATGTTTTTGTATAAATGGAACAATTTTTTACACGTTCAAATTAAGGATATTTTAATTAATTGTTTTCAGTTTGATTTTAAACGGATACAGTCGATGGCTGATCAAAATAAGCCTATTGAGCAAATTCGAGTCGAAGATTTGGAAACTAATGAGTTCAAAAGTTTTGTTCATCATGTAAAAATTTTCAGATTTTTTTTAATGACTAATAAAAAATTCTTTTAGCTGTTTAAAGATTGTAATTTATTTTTGAAATTAGTTCATTTTTGGTCCGAATATTTCGATGGTGTCGAGGAAATAAATGAAAAAAAGTAAAAAAAATTAAATTTTATTTTATTTTAAAATTAATTGATTTTAATTAAATTTTAGAATAATGACTAGTAAACCAAAATCAGTTGGATATGTTGGTCATTTGGCTTTGATAACAAATTTCATTCGCAAACAAACAACTGACAGTATTTATTCGGCATTTATCAAAGATTGTTTTGACAAGTGTAAGTTGTTAATTAAAAAATAAAAAATCTCTTTAAAATTCTATTACTACAATTTAAATTATGTTTAAATATCAAAATGAATTAAAAGAATAGTTTTAATCAACGATTTTTTTTATAATTAATTTTAGAAATTAAAAAACAAGTCTCATTACAAAATGGAGTTTTGAAGTTTCTTTTAATATTAAGTTAAATGTTGCACTTTTAGCAATATTGAAATTTTTTAATTATTTAGAATACTTCAAACTAATTTATGAATAATTCAAGAAATTTTTAAATATATTAATTAAAAATAAAATTATTCTATTATTTTATAATTAAAAAAATTCACCGAAAAAAATTTAGCAGTTACCTTTTTTCTAAAAAAATAATTTCAAATTCATTCTAAGAAAAATTTAAATTTTCTCTTATTTTTTTGATAAACTATTTTGACTCAGAATTTAACAAAAAATATCTTTATACTTAAATTAATCAATTTAAATCTTTCAAACATAATTTTTATGATACTATTAAGTTTCAAATTTTTTAATTTTTTGAATCTAACAAATACGAAAAACATTATTGATCTTATCAATGATTTGCTCTTATACGATTAATAAGTCTAATTTATATATTCAATTATTAATTATTACAAATTGATTATCAAATGTTAAATAATTAAAACTTTTACTTTTTTCGAAAAGGTTTAGGGTTATTTATTTAATAAATACTCTATTAATGACAAACACATAACTTAGTACTTTAAAAATACTTATCTTTTATATTTTTATGTAATCTGTTGAATATGAGACTGAAAAAATTAATAATGTTAACAATGATAATAATTATATCAATTCGTTTTTGAACCAAAAAAAGTCTTCAATTCTAAAATATCCATAAATTCTTAAAAAATTCAAAAATTAAAAACCACGTTGATAAACTTAAACCATACTTAATATTGTTTCAATTAAGCAAAAAGTGATCGTTTCGTATTTTATTGCTTAAATTTTATAATTATGACTATTATTATGATTAAAATTATAATCCATTTAAAAGTCGAAGAAAGAAAAAAATCTAATTTAGTTACAATTTAAAAATTTCAAGTTAGATAATTAAAAAAGTTAATATTAAAGTAATTTTATTGATAATTATTAATTTAAATGTCAGAAAATTTTAAAATGGTCTTCTGACCCTAAAACTATTCCTTAATATTGTAAAGGAAAATTTTTATTTAAATCATCAAACATGAATAAAGACGAAGGGTTTTTAATTACTCCAAGCCATTCAATAATTAAAATTTTTTTAACTATTTTTATAAAATCCAAATTTTATTTTCTTTAGTTGTCGAGAAAGATTTGGTCGAAACATGGGATGAAATAAATGAGAATAAAATAAACAAATTGAACACATTGAACTCAGTAGATTTGGTGCATAATCCATTCCTGGTTAATTTGGCATCGGTGTCAGATGCAGGCGACTTTATCGAGCTACCCAGTGATGAAAAAATGAATAGAAAATTCTCCGAAATGCATCAAGAAATGAAAATCAATTGTGTTCAAGACTTTAGTTTGTCCGAAAGTCAAATAGTCAATTTTAGCACTAAACAATCTGGGTAAATTATTTTAAAATTTTTTTTTTAAAGGCTTTTTATATGATTAATATAATATAAGGGGCTTTGATAAAACTAAAGCTATTTCATTTAGCATCGACTCCAGTGATGACAGTGCGCAAATGTTTGAACAAGTTTGTCAGCAAAGAGATAATATGAACTTTGGAACATCATGTCCAGACACTAGCAATTTGGAAGATGACATGTGGGTTAAGAAAGAAATTCGTTTTTCCGAAAACCAGACCGAGTCCACTTTTGAGTAAAATAAACTAATTGTTTTTAATTAAAATTTTTTATCATTATTTTTGCAGCGGTAAAGATAACTGGGCGGTTTTTTCTTCCGAAAAAGATTTTAAGATGAAAATTGAGCATAAGAATATTAATGATGAGCCCACTTCTTGCATAAAAAAATATTCTGAAAAAATATCCAATTTTTCATCATCATCCAGTTCATCTTCATCGGATGGTTCATCCGATTCAGAGGATGATAACCAAAAAAACGTCAATCCTAATAAGTAATTAAAACTTGTATTTTATAGATTGTTTATTTTAATTTTGAAAGGCGTCATCACAACAAAAGTCGGCCTATTAAAGAAATGAGACAAAAAATTGATGATGATATATTTAAAGACAGTGTTGCTTTTAAAATAGAACCACTTAAAGTAGATGAACCTGCAAATGAAAATTGGGCTGATTTTGACAAGGTTTTTACCAAAGAGGAAAAAGAACAAACTCTTGAAATAAATGATCCATGGTCAGCGCCATCAACAAATCAAGACAACGCTAATCAGCAATCGGAAAATTGGGCTAATTTTGATAATTGTTAAATAAAGCTAATTTTTTACTAATTTTTGTCTATAGATAGAAAAAAACTTGATGATTTTTTTAAAAATTTATTTTTTTTGTTTCGTAAATTAATAAAATCTCTTGAAAAAACGAATTAATATTATTGTGCTAATAGTCCAAGAACAATGTTTTCTTCTTGCGCTACCGATTTAAATTCTACATTCCATAAATCAGAGTAAACCACTAAAAAATAAAAAAATTAAATTTTTATTACTTTATTTAGAAATTAAATTACATATTTGCCCTTGTTTGATAAAAATACTTTTTGAGGGGCAATACTGTTTACATTCATGAACAGGGATTATTTTAATTTTTGATTTTCCTGATATTTGACAAAATAGAGAAATTCTCAACGAAGCAGGAATATTCAATGAATCAATAGTGTTATTTTTTGATACAAAAAACCATGAATTGGGAACCAATTCCAAATTGTTTGGTAAAAAACTAGGTCTTTGGATTAGTTTTCTAATTTTTTTCGAAGTCGATTTTCCACAATTTTCCCACATGACCGAAAAATTGCTCAAATACTGAGTTTTTTCAAGAGTTAAGATTTTGGTCTCAAACATTTCTTGAATCGTGTGGTCAAAGTAGCACAAATGTTGCTGTGAAATCGGATCTTGAGGATTATTGAAAAGCTCGGTAATGTCTTTTAGCTGCATTTTACTTAATTTCCAATTATTCATTTCATTATTTATAATTACTGGGACATCCGATTCATAAACTATTTTATCAAATAATTTTTTTATTTTTTCATTTTCATATGTTTTGAGAATTTTTTTTCCATTTGATTTTCCACATGCAAATCGACAAACTTTCGGGTCAAAGCGGGTTCTAGGAACAAAGTATGGATTGCTCACTAAGCAATTATTTTGATAAAATTGAGTAAAATCATAAAAATAAGAAGCCTAAAAAAAAATTAATTTTATTTAATATTTTGGTTTAAATAATTACCAGAAGGATAACTAGTCTCAAAATGTATAGAATATAAAATTTAAAATAATCCCAGTTGTATAAAACAATTGCTAGGATTATTAACGATACTGTGATGAAATTCCAGAAATTCCTCCGAAACCAGGTATCCGATTCGATTTGATTTACGATTTGTTTTGATTTTTTTAAAAATTTATTTGAAATCTTGGAATTTTCATTTTCAAAAAAAGATCTTAATTTATCAAAATTTTTCTCAATTTCACTGATTCTATTTGTATCTTTCATTTTAAATTAAAAAAATTGTTTTTAAAATTTAAAAGTAATCAGGTATTAGAATATATTCGAAAATAAACGTTTATTATAATTTATTTCAAATTAAAAATCGACAAAAAATTAAATTTTCCGATTGTTAAGTTAACTTAGGTGAAAAAATGCCGATTACTTAATGGAATTACAACGCTTTTTATATTTATATATAAAAATATTCACTTTATTATTTACTTTTAAGATTTTTTTATTATTATTATTAATATTTATTTAAAATAACATCTCTTGGGTGATGAAAACAAAATACAAAAAGGAATAAGAAATTAAAAAATGAATAAATTGTAAATTAAAATAAAACATATATATAAGGACAGTTAATGTGTCTATTATGAATAAGCTTGCATTATTTAAAAGATATTAGTTTCAAATCACATGCTTGAGATTTAAATATTTAAAATTTGATAATATAAGTGAAAATGAATATTTGAAAAATTCATAAATCTTTCTATTTTTAAAGGTATCGGTTTCGATTATTTTCTTTTTTAAAGCCTTGTATTTTTAGGATAATCAAAAGAAACTGGACAAAAACTAAACAGAATAAAATTTAGTTTTATTGCTGATAAATCTTTTTTTCATGATAAATCAGATCCAAAATAAATCAAATTTGTTTCAAATATTCTTTAATAATTTCTTTATCAATTAAATTATGCAAAAAATATTTTTGTGAAAATTTTAGAAAATTTAGGTAATAAATTAAGTTCGTTTAGCCATATTTGTTGAAAGGCGTCACTTTTTTCGAGTAATAAATTTGTTATAGAAAATTTTGTCTTTTTAGCAATAAAAAAAAGCCAAAAAGACAAAATTATTTCAATTGACATAAAAATTTTTTTTATAAATTTAAAAAAAAAGTAATAGATAGAATTTATGATTAAAGGATTTTTTAGTAAATCAAGAATTAAGAAAGAAAAATGTGTTAAGATTTTTTTTTTATAACTTAAGTAGAAAATTACACTTAGGTTTTACATTGTTTCAAAAAATCCCTTTCATTTCACCCGGATTCAGCTTTACTAGACCTGAAAAGATGTCGAAAATATTCAATGTGCTGATGAAAATAATCCACGAGAAAAAAAAAAGACATAATTAAGTTAAAAACATCCACAACTCTGATCAAGAAATAATTGACTTAGTCTAACTGATACAAATCGAACAATTTGAACAAGAAGATGAATAGGACGAACAGACAATACAGTCTCATAGTGAAGCTTTATAATTTATTTTAAAACTTAAGTTATTTTTTTATTAGAAACTAAATGGATCTATGGGAAACTATCAAATAATAGTTTTCAAATAATAGCGGACTAAATAATAGTCGTTTCAAATCCGGCACTATATCAAATGATCTGATATAGTGCCGGATCTATAGTTACAATTGCAAATCTAAATCAGATTGAGTCAAGCTTTCTTGATTTACTAATAAAACAATTAAAAATTACATACTTCACAACTTATCCCATTAGTAATAAAAATTTCGATTCTTAATAATAATTTTTTCTTAATTTTTTTTTCTCAGGGTTAAGTCGAAACTTTTTACGATCGCCCTTCGACTTAACAGGGTTTACCTGTAATTATAAATTTATAAACAAATGTTTACTGCCCAAAACATGACAGACCTTTTGAACTTCTGTTATACACATAATTTTAAAGATAATTATAAAAATTAAAATATCGCAATTTTATATTAATTTTAATTTTTGAGATAAAAAACTTTACTTAGTTCTTCAAATTTAGAATTTTATTCATAAATAAATGATCAAAAGCAAAAGACTGAAATAGTTTTTGAGATCATTATTTAATTATTTTAAAATCATTTTAAATTCATATTTTTAATCTTTTAGAGCTCTTTGACTTTAATTTTAATTAATGAAATTTAAGAAATTAAGAATTCTAAAATAAAATATTAAATAAAAAAGATATTTCTCTTTTTGCATATTTTGTCAGGACTCTAATTGTTTGTTCTTGGTAGATCTTGTAGTTTGGGGTTACTTTCAATCAGATGATATAAACTGATAACATAATCTATAATTCTATTTGATTTTAATATTCGAGTTATATAAAGAGAAAAAGTAATTAAATATTATTATGAAGTATTTTTTTGTAGTTTTAATATTAGTTCAATTTGGTTTAAATTTAAGTTAAAAATTTAGTTCTTTCCTTTTAAATCCAATTTACTATTATAAATTCAGGATGATTCAAAACCTGCCTTCGGTGTACCTAATGTTCGAACAATTAGTGGCACAATACATATCACAGCTCCACAACATACTGATCTCAATATTCAGGTTGTTTTATTTACTTATCTTTTCAGTTTTTTTTAACATGATGTCTTTCTGAGACGACTTTATCGATCAACATGCATGTTTTTTCTTGCTTATCATGAAAAACAATGTCTGGACAAATAGCTTAGATGGTTATATCCGTTATTATAGGAACATGTACATGATGATAATAAAGTGGTCATGTCGTTTGTGTTCAATATTGCCAATAAGTGCTCTTCTGCCTTGGTGCACAGTCTACAATTACCATCTACCGACTGTTTAAGGATGTTCTTCTAGTGGTATCTAGTGTTAAGTCTAGCCTGATCTTGTGCTGCCATGATTAAACTCTGCGTCTCTTATTTAAGATAGAAACTGTGGGGCCACTTCATAATTGTCAACAAATAGTATTTGCATTTTTTAAAAGAATTCACCATGTATTATTATTATTATTATTTTAATCTAATTGACTGCATCTCAAAGAGCATTGTGAAGTTTTGTTCAAATAGTTCAAAAAGTTCAAGAAAAAAGATCTTAATTAAAATTTTTCGATGAATGAAAAAAATTTGCTCCTGTAAAATATGTAACAATGTGTAACAAAAGTTGTTACACCAAGTAGCCTTGAAAATAAATTCTGAGAGTTTTCTTTTAATTAATCATCGACTTTTAAAATCAATCGAATTTAAGACAATTTATTTGTCTTTGTAAAAAAGAAGTTTTATTTGCAATATTTTAAAATTTTTGTAAGTGTTTAATTTTAAATTTCGAAATTTTTATTTCAAAACCAACTAAACATTCATTCAATTTTTTTGGAAAGTCAATAATTGGTTAAATGAATTTATTTTTTGCTTTTTTATTTGAGCAAGTCCTGTAACATTTTTTGTTACATCATGTGCTAAATTTTTATTTTATCACTTCATTCCATTCAAAATATATACGAATTTAAGATTTTGAACTGAACTTTTTGAACGAAACTTCAAAATGCTATCTCAAAGTTGACATAAATATTATAAAAGATTAAAAAACAAAAATTAAAATAAGAGTTCAAAAAAAAATACAAATTAATCTGATAGATATTTCTAAAATAATATAGATTAATCAAGGAGTTCAATCAGGTTCCTGAACTTAGTAACAGTAGTATTAATGCTGTGACGAAAGTCTGCAAGAGGTGGCGCATTATATACAATATTAATACATTAATATAGATAAAGAGTTTTAATATTAAAATAGCGTTTTATTTTTTACTCTTTTGCCACGAGAAACTCATAAAATTTTAATTATCACTCTTTTCACTATATCTTATGATTTATTTTATATTTTAAAGGTTCCTTTATAAAATGGCATAGTTTTTCGTTAGTAGATAATTGTTTTTTTCAGAAGATAATTTTATTTTAAAAAAAAGATAATTTAATGAAAAGATAAATGTTTTTGTTAGTAGATTTTCACCTTTTTCGGTAGATAATTATTTTGTTACGAAGATAATTGTTTTGTTAAGTAGATAATTTTTTTTATGTGTTAGATTAACTAATTATACTTAATTAGCACTTAATAAGTGTTTCTTATTAATTAAAAAGTTTCGTTCATTAATAAAAATAAGTTTTCTTAATTAATTGTACTCTAAAACAAGTAAAGAAATCGATATCTATAAACAAAAAACTTATCATTAATTAACAAATTAAAAATATGGAAATATCTGAATCATCTACTACTTCTATTCTCGCGGTAAATAACTCGCAAGAAAATAATGGTGACGATACAGATAATGACGTTGAAGAAATTGTTTCAAGTAAACGTGGAAATGCAAAGGTATATGATGACTATGCAACTTACACCAATTACAAAGAATTTATAGAAAGTTTGGATAATGGGTTGATAGACAATAATCAATGGATAAAAAAAGATAAAAGGAATACAAAAAATGGAGAAAAGCAATTTTACAAATGCTCTTTATGCTCAAAAATGATGTTTTCATTAAAACTCAGTACAAGTTTACAAGTGGTATAGCATCATCAAATAACGATCAAGTTATAGTTACACAAGCTCCTGTTGAATCCACTTCAAATAATTTTAGAGCCCCTGAAAAACGTGGACGTGGAAGACCTAAAAAAAACAAGGAAAATGATGCCAATTTAATTACAGAGAATCAAACAAATGATGAAAATTCAAATCAAAGTGCTAGATTATCAAAGAGAAGAAAACCGTAATAAACGGAATTAATTTTTTTTATTTTTTTCTTAATTAATTTTTTTTTCTTAATCAATTTTTTTTTTATCTATTATAAAAAATTAATTTTTTTTTCTTAATCAATTTTTTTTTTATCTATTATAAAAAAATTATTATATATGATAAAAAACATTTATCTTTTTCTTTGTATTTTTTTATCTTTTAAAAAAAAATAAAATATCTTCTGGAAAAAATAAATATCTACTGACTAAAAATAGTCTCTTTATAAAATGATATCATTTATTATTTATTCAAATGATATAAAATAATATTTTTTTTCATATTAAATCTGAATCAATGTGAAAATTTGAATCTATCAAAAAAATAATTGAAAAATAAATAAATTAATTGTATTTTATAAAAAATCAGGATTAATTAATATCATTAAATGATCAAATTAATTAATTTCTTCAATTATCAAAATTAGGAATTGCAAATTTTGGTAATAAAAAACAAAAAAAACATTACAAATGCCAAAGATTAAGTTCTGAAGGACCAAAACATGCTGTGTAAATTTTAGCAACTAATACATCCTTGTTACTATCAATCTGATCCTGCAAAATTCAGAACATGGTGAATTTTAGCACAAGAAACAAAAACAAAATATAAAAAACACCTGAGCTTTAATTTCGACCGACCAAAGTATGTTCTGTACACTGTAGCAACTGATAACTCATCTGTACATGTACATTTAATTAATTTGCGTTTCACAATTTTTAAATAAAATTAATAGAATTACTAAAATTTAAAAACTGAAATTATGTTTTTTCTCATATAAGGAATAATTCACTTCTAATTATCAAGCTTTCAAAAGTCAAAGTCAAATCAGACTATTACTTTAAAAAAAAAATTATAAGAAAAAGTTTAAGTATGACTTTGTGTAAAATAAATTTTGAGACAAGTCAAATATTACTTTGACTTTTGACCAACTCTGCTCTGTACCACCATTTAAAGTTGAGTTGGATTTTTAATATAATATGATTAATTTTCCATATTCACGATTTTCTGAATTTTGCAGATTTATTGCAGTTTTGCAGAATCATTATATTGATCGTAAATAGGATGTATCAGTTGTTATAATTTACAGAGCATATTTTGGTCCTTCAGAACTTAAGCTTTGGCATTTGTAATTTCTTTTGTTTTTTGTACTAAAATTCGCCATGCCTCAAAATTAAAGATATAATTTTAAAAATTTAGTTATTCAATAAATATTATTTCTTAATTTACAATGTCTGGAACCTATCTATTATTTTGTCAAGTTGCTGATAATCTTCCCAAACTTTGAGACTTTTCTCTCAATTTTGCAAATGTTTTAATGTCTTAATTTGGATTGGAATTCTAGTCAGTTTTTTATGATTCTTTTTAAATTATATGAAAAGAATTCTGGTCTTATTTCATTGAGTAAGCCTCGTAGTCCCTGTTCCTAAATCCTCGGAAGGAAGTCCACTGATGCTTGAATTTTTCCAGAATTTCTGTTTTGTTTTTTTAATAAATTTCCTGATTAAGAAAATATTTATGGGAGGATTAAAATAAATTTTAAAGAATCATAAGGATTCAAATTCTTTTGAAAAAATTCGATTCTAATATTTAATTCTTTTATTTTCATTCATTCTTTTGCAGGTAATCTCACTCTTGTAGTTGAAATTGCATTTTAAACTTAATAATTTTTAAAGAAATTCTTAAAGTTTTTGTAGTTTTTGTATCAACAAATTTTGTGTCAGTTGATTCATTTTTCAGAACGAGTCTAAATCAAAAAAAACTAATTTTAGTTAAAATTTTGTTTCTGTTCGTATTCAAAGCTTATGAAAATGAGTGCTTTTCAAATTTAAATTTTTTTTAATTTTAATATGGAATTTCATGAAGAATTAATCCAGATTCGTGTAAAATCTGAATAATTATACTGATATCTTTTCCTTTTTAAAAACTCAGCATCGTTAAGATTAAGGACAAAAGTTAGGTATAAAAATAAATGTGCAATATGGGGTAGTAATGGGTATTTATAAAATAATTATCTCTTATGTTATTTGGTGATAAGAAGTATCTAATGATCCTGATTTCTATCATATGATGGCTATTCTTTCATTTTCAATTCAAATTAAGATGGAAAATTTTATAAAATAAAACTAATAAAATATTGTAATTGATAATGCTTAATCTTTAAAATTTTTAATTGATTTTTAAATTTAAATTTTCTTACTAAATATTTAGAGATAAAAAATCGTTTAGAATAATGTTTTGTTACTATAACAAATAACAAATATATTATCTATTCAATGATTATATTTTCGTTTATAAAATTAAAAACTCTTAATTTGATTTGTTTATCAATTAAATTTTAAAATTTCTTAATTAACAAATAATGTTGATAAATTTTGAAACGTTATAAAAACGCTTTAACAATTCATATTTTTTTATTTTAAAAAATGAACAAAATTTTAGTTTTTCAGTTGGTGGTGATTTGCTTACAAAGTATCAATGGCCAGTCTACGAATTCAACATTATGTCAAAACAAGTATGGCAATTCTCTAAATGGTACATGCAAGTTGGTTGATGATTGCACAGGTGCTGCTCTTGTGGGAAATTGTTCCAACGGTTTTATTTGTTGCATACCTGATAAAGCGCCCATATCAATAGCTGAAAACTCATTCATAACAAGAGCACGTTTTTTTAAGTTTGTTAACCAAACAAAAAGAACCCAAGCTTTATACAATTACTTTGTTCAGTCATTGAATTTAGCTAGAGCCAACCAAGTTTATAAAGCAGCTGCTTATTTTTCTCAATTAATAGATGAAAGCAATTATTTTAAAAATCTTGAATCAGGAGTGATTGATAATGACTTGGATGCGAATTTGGGAAATAACGAGACCCAAGACGGTACTAGATATCAAGGACGAGGCGCAATTCTGCTCAGAGGCAAAAAAAATTATTACTTAGCAAAATCAAGTAAATATCAGAAAAAGTAAATGATACAAATTTTTTTGAAATTAAATTTTCATTTAGGCTTAGGAGTTGATATCATCCAAAACCCTGAAATGGTCGCTTTTCCATCTTTAGCTTTTAGAATTGCCGCATGGTTTTGGCTCAATAATGCGTATGTTATTACATCAAATAATTCAGCTACAAAGACTGACTTGGGGATACTAGCTGATGGAACATATCACAATTTTACTCTCCTTACTTATTCTCTGACAAATAATCTTCAAAAATTAAAAGATCGAACCAATCTTTATGACTCGATTGTACAAGACACTGGATATGGCACAATTAAAAGAGGCTTTGGTTTGAGTTGTAATATTGGTCCTAATGAAGGATTTTCTGTTCCAATATGTTTAATTGGTGAAAACAAGCCGTACTGTGGATGTGAAGGAGAATACGAGATGCGTAGCTGTCCATATGGATTCCTTTCAAATAATAAGTGTCGTGGTTCATCAGTTTTAAAGTGCTGTGTTGAAAAATGTAGTTCTTCACTTGATATTGTGATTTTAATGGATTCCTCAGGATCGATTGGATCCATTAATTTTAGAAAAGAAAAAGATTTTGTCTTTGCTTTACTAGACAAAGTAAAAATTGGTGAAAATGATACTCGGGTTTCTGTTTTAGATTATAATTCAGTTGTGTACGATGTGGTCACATTTAATAGTACTCAGACAAATGAAACAATAAAAAATCTTATTGACAAAATTGTTTACAGTGGTGGTGGCACGAATACATATGATGCTTTACGAAGAGCAAATGAGTTTATTTTACAAGAAGAAAATGGAATGAGATCTATTAAGTCAGGCGTACCAAAGGTGGTTATCGTAATTACAGATGGAGGTAGTGGAAGTCTAAATAGAACATTGACCGAAGCTCAAAGAATCAAAGATAGAGGATTCAGTGTAATTTCTGTAGGAGTAGGAAATATAAATAGGGTAGAGTTGATAGGCATTGCTTCAACACCGGCCGATCAATACTATGCTGATGATTTTGACAAAATCAAGCTAATTTTGTCCGGTTTATCTAGAACAACATGTCAACAGCCTGCCACGGTTTCAATTGAAAGTGATGTAAAAGCTACTGTTGAAAAAAATACTTACAGATACTACAGGTATTCGATAAAAGAAGCGCTTAATTACACCAATGATACATTGGATAGTTTTACCATCGAATTGGCAATATATGACGGCGAAACAGAGCTGTTTTATTCTTTCGAAGAGGAAACTCCGAAAAGTGATGATGAATTTTTGCAAGTTGAAGATACAGGTCCTGACACAAATTTTATTGAAAACAGAACGAGAATAGAAAGAAGTGTAAGAAATGATAAAGAAGAAGCCATAAAAACAAAATTATATAAAATTAATAGGCCTCAAAATGGTAAAAAGGATATTTTGTATTTTAGTGTCAAAGGTTTAAGTGAATTGAATGAATATACAGTTTTTGTTCATAGTAAAGTTATTTCAAACCCAGAAACAACGTCAAATGAAATCACGGATACTTCCAAAACTTCAATCAAGGAAACTTCTACATCTACAATTGCAACAACTGAGTCTTCTTCAACTATTATTGTGAACAATTTATTTCTATTTATTTTACCTTTAATTCTAATGATTAATTTTTAAATTTGAGCTCAATTAAAATAAATATTTTTCTTTTCACTAATAATGCGGAAATCTGGTGATTTTTTTGATTCATTTGGCCAAGCTTATTACTAATTGAAATAATTTTTTACAACTCAATGATATGTCGAGAGACCTTACCCGAATACGATCAATTACTTCAATTTCAATGGGAGATTATTTCGATTTTTTTGTAAAAATCATTCATATTTATTTTACCTTAAAATAGATTTTTTTTTAAATAAATAAACATTTTATTTAATCATTAAAAAAATGAAATCGAAATTTTTTCTTTATATTTTTAATTTATTTTGGTAAGCTTTTGATTGATTAAAACTTTTTATATGATTCGATATTACAGAATTCAAAAAAAATTCTAGAAAATTTTAAATATTACAATGTTTTACTTTTTAAATTTTATTATTTAAATTTAAATTTTTTAAATATTTTATAATAGTTTAATAAATGAAGGCAAAAAATCTGCTAAGTAATTGTTTGGTTGATTAGAATACTTTTAAATGGCGTGAAAAATGCAGAAAATAGCAGAGTTTAATGCATTTAACTGCATTAAGTAAATTTGATTAAAATTAAGCATTTTACAGAACTAAATCATCTCTTTTAGTATTAAAGTTATTTCAACTTTTCCGTATTTAATAAATCGAATTGAAACGAACTTCACAACCCCCTGTTGTTTAGCCTTGAAGTTGAAATCTAATGAGATTGATTTAAATTTTTTTCATCATTAGATAATTCAGCTAACTAATTATTAAATTTTCTTGAATATTTGATATATTTTGTCATTTCAAATTTTTTAAATGAATTCAAAAGATAAACTAACAATTTTAGAAAATCATTTTTTTAATTTTAAAATCTAATTTATCAGTAATTATCATTCGAACGAGCTGCTAGAAAATAATGGATTAACCTTTTTTCTGGAAAGACATGGTAAATTTACGGTATTTACCATTTATAAAATACATTTAAAAAAACCAAAAAGCCATATTTAAGGTAAAATTTTGTAATTTATTGTTAATTTATGCATTTTTTAAAATTTTGGTGAAAAATCAAATCTTTAATCAATCTTGACATTAATTTAAAAAAAATTGACCGACCGAAAAATTTAATATTAGATTTTGAAAAAAAAAATAAAACAAAACGGTTTATAAGCTTGACAAAATCATTTAAAAGGGTTTAGAAAATAAATTCCATAAAAAAGCTCAAAATGTTTTTATTTAACATTTGGCATGCATTAATTTCTAATTTTTTGTTTAAAAATTTAAAGATGATTATAAAAATATAAAAAAATCAAGAGTTTTTTCTCTTGTTTACGCTTAACAAATTATGTCTAAAAATGCTAAACATTTATTAAATAAAAAAGTTTATAAATGTAATAAAACATATTTTTCAACAGTTTTTCCTTCAAACTTCACCACCGCATCTTTAATTTTTTAAATTTAATTTAATTTCTTAAAGTATTTTAAAAATATTCAGGGAAAAAATTTATATCAAATGAATCAAAGGACAAAAATTTATTTATTCAGACAGAAAATAGTTGATTAAAAAAAAAATTTATAATTTATTCGAAAATATATTTGACAAATATTATATTAAATTTTTTAAGCTTAGAAGTTAATTTAATTAGAAAAAAAATGAGGAGAAATCGAGTCGAAAATAGACAAAACAAAACAAAAATAATAACTAACTGGTCACAAAAAAACAAAAATCTTTTTTTTTACATATTATTCTCTTTTCATTATCTGCATTATATTTGTTTCCTAAAAAAAAAAATATTAATTCAATAAAACTAATAAATGTAATAATTAAATACCCCTTTAATTTGCCTAATGCACAAATTCAGTTCTTCGGCTTTTTTAATAATAAAGTTCAAAATATCCAAAGAAAACATGTCCATTTGAACTTTGTAAATTTTCATTTTATCATTATTTTTAAACTCACTTAAATTTAAAAACAAAATATTTATACTATTAATAATTAAATAAAAAATTACTTCAATTTTTCGACAATTATTTCCTTATTACGGTCCAAAGAATGAACCTCTTTTAGATTTAGCTCATTTTCACCAATTTTATCCTCGTTCTTGAACATTTTGGCGTAAAAATTTTTTTCCAAATTTTTATACTTGGCCACATCTTGATCCAACTGTGTTATTTCGTCAGCAATTTCTTTGCTTGTCGGCGCTAGTTTGTATGCTCTGAGAAGAAATTTTCGCGCCCGATCAAAATCCTGCAGCATTCTTAATGATTTTCCGTAGCGATAAATGGCTTTGGCATTCTGGGCTTCCAAATCAAGCACCAATTTGCAATAATAAATTGTTTTTTTCGGCTTGGCTCGTTTCAGACACACTTGTGACATGTTCAAGTAAAGCTTGAGCATCACTCCGACCCATTTTTTCTCTTCATCATCGTTGGTAACACAAGTATTGTCCAACAAGTAAATAGCCTTTCGATACTTCTTAGACGCTTCCCTAAAATTTAATCTTTTATAGTTGTCATTTCCTAGCTCTCGCAGACAATTGCATATTTTTAAAATTTGATCTAGGCTCATTTTTCCCCTTTGTTCGTCGGACGATGCTTCGTAATTGTCGAATGCATTCGCCTCGACAAACGAAATCACCTCTATTTCAAATAAAACAGGCGTTTCTTTTGGCACTCTTGGCTCACAACCAAACTTGCCACAGTAGTATTCTGGCTCGAATATAAATTGAGACTTTTCGTGTCTTTTCATGGTCGACACGGCTATGTCAAGTCCCCGAACAACCTCACCATTACCAAGCTTGAATTCGAATGATTTATTTCTTAAATGAGTTGAGTCAAATGGTTCATCATTCATTTCAAAGTAAGCATTGTAGTGAATACGGGCTCGACTACCTGGAGTGATTGGCAATCCAGAGCCTGGAATAAGAGTTCTCTTTAAAACACCACCATCTTTCAATGGAGACACATCTTCCATTTTTGCTCGAAGTATTTCGAATGGAGTCTTAGAAGCGCCATCATCGTCCTGGTCCATAATCACTTCCGGGTTTTTCAAATCGTACACTTTTTTATAGTCTATTTTGTCTATTTCATCATCCCAGTTGTAATTGTCTTCTTCCTTATCGGGGTCGTATTCAAACTCGATGTCTTGGCCGGCCTTTAAAGCCCGGAAATCTAGACCTTTTCCTGTAAGCTTAATTCTGTCTCTCTCGTCTTCATCAGAGTCGTAATTGGAATCAATAAGTTTCAATTTTTGAAGTTCCAATTCAACATTTTCAGGAGTTAATGTGTCAAAATCGGTACCAACTCTATTGTTATTATTAACATCAGTCATCGTATGTCAGCAGAATTTTTTTTTTTTAATTTAGAATAGAATTTTTTGTTAAAATATCTGTTTGAATACAAGTCCACTTAGCTCTATTCAAAATTTAATTTAAGAAAAAATAACTTTAATTATGAAATTTCAGCTAGATTACTAGAAAATCTTTGATAAAATAAAAATAATATTTTTTATGGATAGAATTTTATTGAATTTAAAAAAAAATTTTATTTTGGTAATTTTTAAATTTTCAGATAAATAGGTATTTTAAAAGGTAAAATAGGTTAAGACAAAATATTTGCCTTTTGCGATTTTAATTCTGCAGTTAAAGATTGAAATTATTTAGCTAAAAGTTGATGGATAATGAATAAATTTCAAATGCAAAAATTCAAGATTTCAAGTTTTTTTGTTAACACTAATATACTCTATACATGTTCTAGTCTTTTTTTATTTAGTCGCTTCTGATCTTTTGCCAAAAATCCAATTTAATCAATGCTTAAAATGTTTTGTTTTCAGATTAATTTCTTTTTGTTAGAAATTTGTTCAACCAAGAATGGTAAATTTTGGTCCAAATAGACCACATATAATCCTGTTTATAGTAATTTTTTTATTTGAGTTTAGCCAAGACAAATTAAAGAAATCAAAGACTTTTTGGTCACTGTTAAACGAAAAGATGTAAAATGTAATTATTAGTTTAGATTTAAATCAGAGTCCTTAATGATGACCATTTAATGACACCTCTTCATTGAATTCAAAATGTTGAAACTTTAAAATAAATCTGAAAGACTCTGATCAAACTTTAATTGAAATTTTTTAAAAGTTATCATTTAAGCGATCAAGATCAAGAAAAATAAAGATAATGTAAAATTCAAAGTCCGATGCAGTCGATTTTTGTACACATTAGTTGTCGAAGATAACGAAAAAGCCGATAAACTAAAGCAATCTCTGCCACCAGGTAAATTTTTTTTTTTTATTTTAAATTTTAGTTAAATTGATGCATAAAACTATCAATAATAATGATACCCGTGATTATTTGATTGCCTACATTGTCTGATTAACTAAAAAATTTAATTTAATTAAAATTCAGAAAAATTAATTTTTTTTATTTTAGGAATTGATGTTATTGAGTTGAGCAAAAAAAAGAAATCAAATTAAAAAATTAAAATAAAATTTTTGATTTGATTTTATCAGAAATAAAATTTAAAAAAAAATAATTTTTTAATCTCGATCCCGTAAAATTGAATGCATTATAAATGATGACCATTTAATGACACCTCTTCATTGAATTCAAAATGTTGAGACTACAATTTTAAGTCTGATTTAAATGCTTCAGTTTTGAATGATTCACAAACTTTTGATGAAAATTTAATGATTATTTTCATTTCCTTTGCCTAATATGACAAAACATTTAAAAAGTCTAGTTTGAATGATTACAACAAATCATATTTTAATCATGACTAAAATGATTATTTGATTGCCTACATTGTCTGACAAATGTTTATAGACTTTTCGTTTAAAGAACCCATATATTTTCAATTATTTATATTTTTAAGTTTATTTTCAAGTTAATTGATAGATTTTTATTTATAATAAAAAATTAAATAAAAAAAGCATTTTTAATCTCGATCCCGTAAAATTGAATGCATTATAAATGATGACCATTTAATGACACCTCTTCATTGAATTCAAAATGTTGAGACTACAATTTTAAGTCTGATTTAAATGCTTTAGTTTTGAATGATTCACAAACTTTTGATGAAAATTTAATGATTATTTTCATTTCCTTTGCCTAATATGACAAAACATTTAAAAAGTCTAGTTTGAATGATTACAACAAATCATATTTTAATCATGACTAAAATGATTATTTGATTGCCTACATTGTCTGACAAATGTTTATAGACTTTTAATCATTTTTTTAAAGGTTTTTTTATTAAATATTTAAATTTTTATTCAAAATTAAAATAAAATTTTCAAACAATTTTTCTCTAATTATAGCAAATTTAAATGAATAAGAATTTCTTATTTTAATAGAGAAAAAAAAATTTTATTTTGCCTCCAAAATTATAATTAAAATAAGATGTAAATTTTTTTCTAAAAAACCTATTTACAAATTAAAAACAAAATTTAAAGCCTTAATAAAATAATCAATTGTTCGACTGAGTTTTTTCTGCTTGTTTAGGTGCTATTTTATCACACCAGACCATACATCCAGCAACACTGCTGCGCTCACCTGGAACACAACTTTTTGCTCTATTTTTTTGAATAAATCTCTGATATGTATCCTTTCTAATTTCTCTATAAGTGTCAACACCAGTGTCCCCATTCGAATAGTTCATTGTGTAAGTCGATACAGGACGGTCTATATTTTTCCTTGCTGACAATAATTTTGAATCAATTTGTCCACTTTGACAGAAATCTCTCTGGTAAATGGTTTTTTTAAATCGGTCCCGTCCGGTCTCTTCACACCAACCAATGAACTCCGGATTCCATCGGTTTTTGTTGATGCTGTCTATTTTTTTTTTGCCCAAACCAGAGCCGAACATCAACGGATTGTTGAGGATGTCTTGGCGATTGTCGTGTTTGGAAAAATTGTGCTTAGTTGCATCATCGTTTTGGCGCTTTAGGAATATAACAGGTGGTGATGGTTTGGCTTTTTGTCGGTACAAATTCGACAAATCAATACGAGATTTTGCTCGAAAGTGACCGTGAAACCCTCGTGGGTGCCAGCTACCAATTAAATTGTCAAACTCTTGTTTGGTCAAATATTTCTCCATGCTGAAAATTTTTCAAATTTTCATTTCGCTTTCCAATTAAAAAATAAAGTAGTAAAAAACGATTCAGCAAAAAGATTGAGCCCTTCAACCGAATATAATCAATGAGAAAATTATTTTTCTCTTACCTAAGCAACTAGCAAGAAAAAGTAACTAGGCCTTAGTAAATAAATAGCAACTATATAATATGTACGTAAGATTATTTATATATATATATATCAAACAAATTATATAAATAAATTTGCTAATTTGAAGTTTTTAGTTAAATTTCTATGGTTATTTTATTTATGGAAAATTTGTTCTCAGGTATCATGGAATACGATGCTTAAATTTAAAATCTTGTTATTTGTAAAGCTAAATTGCTTTTGTATCGCTTTACCAAAATAAATAAGAGTCAAATCTTTAAATTTCAGACGCATGGCATTTAATTTGAAAACCTTCCGTTTTGAGTAAATTTTAAAGTCACGCAATCTTTTCTCTCTTTTTTTCTGCCTAATTATTTTTTTAATTTGAATGAAGCATTTAAAATTCTCGCGGGGGTTGAACTCACAAAAATTTTATAAATTTTTTATTATGAATGCTCAAATTTTCAAAAAATTTTTAAAAATCATTTGAAAAAGTAATCATTTTCCTAAAAAATTTAAATAATAGCAGTTTATAATTTATATTTCATTTTTTCTAAAATATAAATAGAAATTAAGAGAGAAATTTTTTGGCCAGCATTTGTTCAACTTTTTTCAAAACTATTATAATTGAAATTTTTAAATTTTTAAAATTATATTTAAATTCATCCACAAAAACAAATTATCACAAATACCATATATTTCAAGTTTTTAAATGAGTTTTAAATGAAAAACTTTATAAAATGCTTAGTAATCTGTAAACATGATGTCCATTTTATAATATTTATTGCATCACTTTTGAAAATTAGGTAATCTCTGGCTATACCTAAATGTCACTGTTGTATTTTTCCCAAAAAAGGACTTATTCCGGCAAATTGAAGTTTCAGATCAAATTTTAGATCAAAAAGGGCATTTAAAATTTTAAAACTTAATTAATCTAATTATTTTAATAATTTTTAAGAAATAAATACTAAACATTACTAGACATGTTATGTCTAATAATATCAAATTAACATCAAAATGATTGATCTCTAATTTATTTAACAAAAACAATCAATAATTTAAATAATTCAGGTTAAGTTAATTCACAAATTCAAATCTATAACTTTTATATCAATTCATTCAAACTGAAATAATTTTTTTTTTCCACAAAAAAAAATTTAAAATTTTAAAACAGTAAATTTTTTTGTCTTTAAATTAAAATCAATTAAGATATTTAAACATATCAAAGTTCTATAAAAAGGGACAGTTTAAAATTTTAAATATGAAAATTAACTTAATAAGACATGTCAATTAATTGCTTTTGAAAAAATTTGTTTTTCTCTATCATTAAAAAAAATATTACAATTAATATTTAGATCTTTTGATCTTGATCTCAAACTTCAATTTGCCCTTATTCCAACATTATTAATTCGGTGTTTTTTTTCAGTGAGAACAAAAACTTGAAGTTTGGTTGACATAATCAATGTGCTAGAGTAAGCATGCTAATGAAAAAAAAAACAGTTATTAAACCATTGTATAAAACTATTTTCTATTTGGCTACTATTAATATTATCATCCACTGGAGCAAATTTATTTAGAAAAATTAAAATCTCTTTAAAACACTATCTACTCTAGTCAGTAAAACTTGTTGCTTTCTCTCAAAATGTCGAAATTGGAAAATTTGTCAAAATATTTATTTTAATATGCTAAATTTTAATTATAACATTAATAAATAAATAAAATACTGTTAATTTAACTTTAAAAAATTAAAATCTTGTTGTAAATACTGATAAATCAAATACTTGCTCTTTATAAATCACCTTTTTTAGGTACCACAGTTTTCTCTTTTCGGACTAAAGTAAACCTTCGAATGTCATTTCAATTCCGTATGCTAGACTACACAGTAAAAGTCAATAATTTCAAGTAGCCCTAGTTTTGTCCGCGCTCATCAAAAAACAATGTTAAAAAAATTTCAATGTAGAGGAACCAAACTCGCTTTATTAATTAGAACTAAATACCTTATTCAGTTTTAGAAGTTCCACAATAACATTAGTAGTATTGACTGATTCCAATCAATCGGTTGGCCTCCAAATTTTATAGCTTTTTTTTCGTTTTAATTTTAATTATATCTAACATATTTTCTTTTTAATTGATTTTTTTTCAAAATTTTATCTAATTTTTAAAGATTAGTCTGTAGCTTGACAGTAGAGTGTTTAAAACGAAAGCTATTCGAACAAACTCGGGGAAACTCAAAATTAATAAAAAAAAAATTAATAAAAGTTCACAAAACTAATTTTTAATAATTTGTAAATCATTTTGTTCTTTTCGCATGAACAGCTAAAAGATATGATTTTGCCAATGGCACCATCACTCCTTTTCCCAACACTAAAATTTAGTTTATTCTAGATTGTATCCAATATACTATTTTTATTTATCTTTATCTGGCCTAGTCTGGCTTATTAATACTAGACTTATCCAGATAAATTCTTGCTACATTAATTTTAATAATAAAGATAAAAAAAAATATTTTACAAAGTTAGAAACATCAAGCATTTAGTTTTGGTTTGGAAAATTTTAGTTTAAATATTTAAAAAGTTTAGCAAAATTTATTTATTTTGAATGTATTGAAAATTCTTGAAAAATAAACTCAGATTGTCTATTCGATGAAATAAAAGAAATAAAATTGATTTACAAAATACACTCATGCAATTAATATTCCTAGATTTTAAAATTTTATTTATTTACAAACATAAAATTCCATTTCATCCAAATTTTTAGCTTTCCGAGTCCTCAATCTTCGGAGCAAGATAGTATCTAACATAGCCTTTAGAGTCGCCTTCTTTGTCATTTATTTTGTACTCGACCATTAGTGGCACGTCCTCGGACATAGACAAACTGACTTGGCTGGACAAAGGAGCAGCTTTGGTGAAAAAATTCAAATAACGCAATGAAAACGTCAGAGTAACAGCTTCACGCATATCGACCACTACAGCTTCTTCTTCTTTGTCCACATTGGCGCTTTGGGCCAACTTAATATTTCCATTGCCAAGGTCTCCTTTTGCCGAAAATCTAACACCATCTTTAGTGCAACAAATGATGACCGAGTCGCCTAAGACGCTCAAGTCACGGCATATTCTGCTAAATTCACCACTTGGCATTTTAATAACACAGGCGTACTCGGTGTCCGGAATTCCTAAATGTTCTGTGTCCAAATTCATCAATTTCATTTCGTAGTCACTAACTCTGTCCTGTTTGGGAGACTCGAACATGAATGTGATCGCATCGGCATCATCCTCAGCACGGATGGTTATTATGTCATCATTCGAAGCGCACTTCAAAATTTTTGACATTGACGCCAAATTGATTCCAAGTGATATGCTTCTGTCACATCGGTAATTTTCAAATCCGTCACTTTTTAACATAAGAGATACAAGAGCAACGTGAGATGAATCCATGGCTTGAAGACACATGCCGTTGCCACTGCAATCCCAAGATGCCTCATTTAGCAGGTCCTTGATAGACTCCATGACTTTTTTTAGCAGAGATCCTTCGACCAAACGTGCTTCAAACATCGTGAGCGATTTAACGTAATTTCGTTTCTAAAATTTTTTTTAATTTTAAAAATTTTGAGCTTAATTATTTTTTTAAAGAAAAGTTTTAAATGTGTTGTAAAAGTCAGTTCGATGCACACGATAGCGTGAATAGGATCATCGCACTTCAAAAATAAAAAAAAACTTTAGAAGTTTCTCTAGATTTAGATGTTTTTTTTTTTTTCAATTTAGTTTCATAATAAAATGGCAAAACTTTTTTCTCTATTAGCTTTTCTTAGTCTCTGAAAAATTTGAATTAAAAAAAAATATTTGGTTGCATTCAATTTACAAGGACGTTCTAGCGTTTGGTTTTTACTCTAATTTACGTAAATTTATTCTTAGTCAGAATTTTATATTTTATCTTTTTATGATTATTTTGTTTCGAAAAAAACATTTTTCAAAATAAAATTGGTTTAGTCAAATTTTTTCGCAATTTATGCAATTTTTGGTGATTTAAATGAAATTTTTTCGAAAAGTCTCTGCATGTGATGGCATGAATTTTTTTTGGCTTTATTTTTGATTTTGAAATATATTTTAAATGTTCATAAATTTTTTAAAAATAAATAAAAAAAATAAATTCTAGCTCAAAAAAAAATACAGTGTAAGCAGAGATAAAGTTTTTTGATTGATTTTAAAAGTTTTGGCTTAAATGGAAACGAATTAAAAATCTTGTTTTTTTTAACCAAATTTTATTATTAAAAATTCCTTCAGCATAAGTTAAGTGCGAGTAAAATACAAAATCAAAGTTATAAAAATATTAAATACATTAATTTAATTTAAAAAAAAAACGCTATTCCATTATTCTAAACTCAATTAAGTTATAAATAATTGAAAAAATTAATCAGTTTCATTTAAAACAGTGGTTCGAACAAGCATTTCAGTTACTGAATAGGGATCACAATTAGAAGCCGGTCGTCTATCTTCCAAATAACCTTTTTTTTGTTCGCCTACACTTCTCGGTATACGAATACTGCATCCTCTATTGGCAACACCTGCACTAAATTCAGCAATAGACGATGTTTCATGATGTCCAGTCAATCGTCGACTGTTGTCCAATCCTCCTTTTGGATCATACACCTGAATGTGTTTCTCGTGTCTCTTGGCCAACTTTTCAATTGCTTCTTCTATTACTTTGATGCCTCCTTCTTCTCTCATTTCTTTGGTCGAATAGTTTGTGTGTGCACCAGCTCCATTCCAATTGCCAGAGATCGGCTTTGGATCAAATGTGACCACTATTCCGAACTCTTCGGCCACTCTGTGCAATATGTATCTACCCATCCACAAATGATCACCAGCATTGATGCCTTCACATGGTCCCACTTGAAATTCCCATTGAGATGGCATCACTTCGCCATTAATTCCACATATTTTCACTCCAGCGTACAAACAAGCCTTGTAATGAGCATCCACTACATCACGACCATATGATCTATCAGCTCCGACTGAGCAATAGTACGGACCTTGTGGTTGTGGGTAACCATGCGGTTTTGGCCATCCAAAAGGCCAACCATCTCTGTCCATCAAACTGTATTCTTGTTCTATGCCGAACCAAGGCTCGTTTTCTTTGGCTTTAACCATGGCATCTAAACACAAAGCTCTCTTGTTTGTTTCTGTCGGTGTCTTGTCATATTTGTATGTTTCACACATTACCAAGATATTTTGACCAAGAAGAAATGGATCTTTAAAAATGGACACTGGTTTTAGGTAAACATCTGAATTAGATCCTTCGGCTTGGCTTGTTGATGAGCCGTCATAATTCCACCATGGCAATTCATTTACTTCTTTTGGTGAAAAATCAACAGTCATTGTTTTAGATCTGAGATTCTCGCCTGTACCATCTATCCAAATGTATGTTGCCAAAATTTTATCATTTGGTTGAGGCAAGTCCAAGTACTTTTTCAATACATTTTTGTCCGTGGCAGACGGATTGCTTAGCATTGGGTTGGACATTTTTCAAACTGATTTTTTTTAGCTTAAAAAGTAAAAATTTATAAAATTTGAATTTGTTTTAAAACGCTTTTTTTATAGTATTTTCCATAAGCTTAGAACTCTATTCAAATTTGATAAGTTCTTACAATAACAAAAGAAAATTGTTCAACATCTTTTTATATTTAAATTTAAAATTTATTCAGTTAAAAATAAAAAAACTGGCTCTTATGTCAATTTTTTATTGCACTTGAAATTTCAGACCATTAAGACACCATAACAACACTTTATAAAAAGTGATAAAATTTCTAGAAATTAATCGAATAAATAAAAAACCTCATTTTTATTTAATTTCAAAAAGTTACTATTTACAAAAAAATGTCAGACGAAGAGAGATTCGATGGTATGTTTTTTACCCTAGCCCAACAGCATTCAGGTGGAATGGTCCAAGTGTTGGATTCATTTTTCAATTTTTTGGCTAGAAAAAGTGATTTTTACACTGGTGGCGGGAAAGGTGCCGCCGAAAAAATAGTCATGGAAAAATTTAAAAAGTACGAAAAGCTAGCTTATGAACGTCATGATAAAGAAGTTGCGGAGCGTGAAGAAGCTGACCGTATTCGTAAAGAAAAGATTAAAAAAAAACGTGAGGAAGAAGAGAGCCAAAAAATTGTTGAAGTAAATGATGAGGAAGCTAATAGAATTAAGGCTGAAATTGAAGAGGCAAAAAAAGCTAAATCAGAAGAACCCCCACAAACTGAGACCAAAACTGATGAGCAAGAGGATGAGGAGGATAAAGGCAAAATGAAACCCAATTATGGAAATGGTGCTGATTTAGAGAATTATAAATGGATTCAAACTCTTCAGGATATTGATTTAACTATTCCTATCAAAACTGGCCGTGTAAGAGGCCGTGATTGTGCCATTGAAATAACTAAAAAGCATATTAGAGTTAAAATCTTAAATAAAATTTTGATAGATGATGATTTACAGCATGAAATAAAATGTGAAGATTCATCGTGGACTTTGGAAGACGGAAAAACAATATTGATCCATTTTGAGAAAATAAACAAAATGGAATGGTGGTCCAAATTGGTATTGAGTGATCCAGAGATAAATACGAAAAAAGTTAATCCGGAAAACTCTAAATTGTCTGATTTAGATGGTGAGACAAGGTCAATGGTAGAAAAAATGATGTTTGACCAGCGACAAAAAGAACTTGGTTTGCCAACTTCAGATGAGCAAAAGAAACAAGATGTACTCAAAAATTTCATGCAACAACATCCCGAAATGGACTTTTCAAAATGCAAATTTAATTAATTAAATTGTAAAACAAACTTGCATTCTATTTTTACGGTATAATTTTACTAATAAAATGATTAAATTTGATTATTTTATTTAAATATTAAGGCAAAAATGCATTCTATTCATCCATCTCTTGAAACATATAAATCATTTAATTTTTAATAGATTTAAACTTTAAATTCAACTTATTTAATTTGCTAATATAACTATTTCAACTTTTTTTTTGTATAAAATTTGGAAAGAAAATTAATTTTCGGACTGATTCTTTATAATTTTTTTATATAAATCAATTTATTAAATAACCATGATAGAATAAAATCACTTCTCAAAAAATTTGATTTATGAAGATAAAGATAAAAAACGCACCCTTTTCGTCACTTAAATGAAATTTAAATATTTTAATAAATTTTCTCTTAAATCACGCAATTATCATTTATCGATTTCCAAAATTCAAAATAGCAATTGGATCATTATGCTAAATGTTTTTTTTAGCTTTGAAAAAAAATTAGCAATTAATACATAATCTTTTAAATAAAGCTTAATTTGTTGCTTTAGCTTATTGAACATTATTATAAATAGCTAGTACACATGGTCAAAAACATTGACGCTTTCATTTACTTTTAAAAATAACTCTATACTGAATCTTTCTATTTTTTATAAGAGAAAGTATAATAAAAGTTATTTGTGAATACAAGTATTGAAATCAAATATGAATTCAAGTAGAAGTATATTCGAATATTAAAAATTTGAATTTAAAAATAAGATTGTAAAAGTTTCAAACATTTCTTTTTAATTTTATTTTAATTTAATTTTTGTATTCAAATAAAAATAAACTCAATTGTTTTACTATTATTCAAAAGTGAATTTGATTTTATCACTAAATAATACACAAAGCATGTTTAAAAATAGCTTCAAAGTATCAAAAAAAAAGAATTACATTTTTCGTTCGATTATATTTAAAAAAATTTTTAAAAATTTTGCAAATCATTTTGTACAATTGATGATAATTTTCCGATTTCTATAAAATAAGTTATAAAAAATTTAAATAAATAACCTTTTTATTATGTGTTTAAGAAAATATATTTTCATCTATATAGAGACTTTTGAACCACAAGATTTAATTGATATCACAACAAATTACTAAATATATATAGATGCCAAATTAATCAGTCCGTAGTTAAATAAAAACTTATCTACTTCCAAGCAATTTTCTTAGATAATATTCATTCTCAAGATTTTCCAAGTCCATAACAATGTCATCTGAATCTTCATCCAGCTTAGGCTCATTCATGGACCCCAACTTAGTCTCATACTCGTCCAACAACGAGTTCAATATACTTGCTTGTAGCTGATTTTTGATTTTATTGCTTAATAAAATTTCTCTTAATTCTTCCATAGATTCATCTATGTCATTTTGGTTGTCTTCTTTACGGCTCATGTCCTCTTCTTTCATAGAGTGGTCCATGTGCTTATTTTGATGTGCTCCATGAGCTCCATGTCCACCGCCATTTTTCAATTGTTCAACTTGATCTGCAGGTACTTCACTGGTATCTTTGGGCATTCTGTCCATGTCAAGACCGTGTCCTTTGCTATCTCTGAATCTATCCAAGTGCCAATACGGTGGACCGTACGAAAAACAGTTGTTATTGCTCAATATTTTGTCTCCTTTTACATAATACATGATGTAAAAATTGCACATTTCATCGTCACCAGTTGATCTTAAAAAAAAAATAAAAATCTTTTGTTTAGCTTATCTCATTTATTCATTACCCAATGTGAACTGTTCTATCGACAAAATTTTTCATTGTGCATCTACCTACAATCACATCACCTTTATTTATTTCAATTTTATTTGATACAGGAAAAAACATTTGTGGTAATTGAGGAGATCTACGACCTATTTCAGTCCAGTCATGTCCATGCTCCTTGACCACATATCCCGAGTTGACCAATCCTAGTTTGTGTGCATGGGTTCTGTAGGCAAATGGATGCATGACAAAATTTTCGTTCATCTCACAAGCAGCCTCGAAATTTTCAACTTTTCCAGGGCTAATGTAGCCACCAGTAGATACCAAATAAACACCAGCAGTGTTTTCAACTGGTTCCGTTTGTCCCAACAATTTAAGACCCGAGTTATCTGTTCCACCGTTTAAAAACTTGTCTACATTGGCATAATGAACTTGCATTACCAAATATTTTTTGTCTGAATCACCTCCCAATTTGAAGGCAACGTCATTGGGAAGGACGAGTTTGGGTGCGTCCAAGGCCCATGCAAAAATAATAGACTGCTTTCTTCCGGTACAAACCGGACCTAGTTTGTAGTTGTCATTTTGATTTCCAGAGTTCATTTCACCGCAATTCCACACGTCCTCATTTCCGACTTCATCACAGCCGAACAAAAGGATATGATGAGCGATTTCTTTGGTTGAATTAGCCTCGAATTGATTGATATAAATTGGTTGGTTTTCGTCAAGTTTAAATTTTTTACACAAGTAAGTATCTTTAGCTTTTGGTGAAACATCCGGCATCAGCAGGTCCAATTCGACTGGTGAAGCGAATACCAATGAAGTGACCTGTAGACACAATAGCGCAATCAGACAAAGCATTTTTTTCAAAATTAAAAAAAATGCTCTTTTGGCTTATGTTAAGTGGTATCTATAAGAACAATTTATTTATAATTTTATAATTTAAGAAAAGTTGAAATATTTGAAATTTTGAAACTAGAAAAGAGTAAAATATAAAAAAAATTTTTTTTTATATTTTTCTTGTGATATTTATTCATTGTAATTTAATAAGCATAATAAGACTTGGGAGAAATAAGATTGAAAATGTCGAGAACGCCCAAGTAATTCATAATTTTATCGGCATGAGAAAAATCGATAAGCTTTTATTGAACAATATTGTTATTTTGACAATAGAAAACGCAAAAAAAAAATAAATTTTTTTGAGTTTCTATTATTTGGAAAAAAAAATTTGAATAGTTTAAATTCTAAAAATAAAATTTTATCTAATGAATAATCAAGTATCAAGAGATGAGAACGATTCCAGGAATTTGATTATCACTTCTTCCTGTTTAAGTGGAATTTGACTTATTTAGAATATTTACCTAAAAAATAATTAAAAATAAAAACGCTTTTGCTTTTTTTTTTAAATGAAATGACTCTAAAATAAAAGAAAAAATGCAAAATTTGATTATCAAACGATCATAATTTAGTCATTTTTTGAAAGAGACAAAATTAAGACTAAAATCTATCTGATGATTTATTTCAGTGATTAAAAATTTTCTAATCACCATTTAAAAATGATGTCTTGGTTGACCATTTTTGAAAATTTTTTTTTAAATTTAAAGCCCTGAAAACAACAGAGCCAAACATATTTAATTAATATTATAAATAATTTATAATTTAAAATTCATTAAAAATTTATTTATTTGGTCACATAAATTAAATTGACGTTTTGTTGATTTTTATAATTTTGAAATTAATATTTTAAATTAAAACAATTCAGGTATAAAATTTTTGTATTCCTTAATTTTTTTATTTTTAAAATAAACTTGTTTAACTCATTTTAAATTATCAGGGTTTATGTTGTGAAAAAAATTTAAATTTGAGATTCAAAAAAGATGCTTTTTGTATATTAACATTAACTTCTTTTAAAAATAAATCAAAATTTTGTTCTTAATAATTTCTGTTTAATTACATAATTAAATTAAAAGAAATGATTAATTTTTAAATCATCTTAAAAATTTTTAAATTTTTAAATTTTCAAACTTTTGCATTCGATTCAATTCCTTATTTTATTATTTATTTAACTTTTAAGTTCATCAAATGAAAAACAAATCTCAAATAAATTCTTTCATTATTCGATCTCGATTATTCAATAAAAAAGAAATCGAATTCTTAGGTGATTAAACGCTTTCCTAATTTTTAAAGAATAAACAAATTAAACTTTGTTTTTTTCCAAAATCAGATGAGATTTATTTAACTGTAAATTTGGTTCAAAATCAGACACAGATGAAATATGTTTCAAATTTAAATTCCTTGGATACTTGCAGTTACTAGGGAATAGACTAATATAAAAGCTGTCATAATTTAAATGGAATTGAAAAATTTTTGAAAAATGCAAAAAAAAAATTTAATCGACGCTCCTAATTCAAATAGTGTCATCAAAAATGTAGTTCGTGGACCGGTCTATTTGTGCGGAGTTTTAGTTCTGCTTTTTTCAACTGTTCTAATTTTTGTAGCAATGTTTACCAACAATTGGCAAAGAAAAGTCTCTACCGAAAATACTCAAGAATTCTTCACATATGGTCTATGGTTCACTTGCCGAAATATAAGATTAGAATGGATTGAAAATCATCATGATTTATATTGCTTTACAATTGATTTCAGTAACTGTAGGCTTTGTTGATGCTCAAATTTAATAAGATCCTAACTTTTTTTTAATTTAAGTCCAATGGATTCACGCTTGTGAGGTTGATTAGAATTAATTTAGATAGATTTGATTTTTTTTCTTTTAGCCCAAGTATTTTATACAATTGCGGTTGCCATAAATTTATTCATATTGATTGCATCCTTAATTGGCATATGTAAAGACTTTGGCAATAACAGACTTGGAATGCCTTCACTGATTTTTTGGACTTTGGTTGTTTCATCACTTTTTCAAATAATTGCTATATCTGTCTATGGTGGTGAAGGAATAGGTGACTACACCGAATATCAAGCTGATTATTCTATAATCATTGCCAGTGTTGCTGTTGGTATCAATGCAATAAGTGCCTTGTTTTTTCTCATTGAAATTTTGACTTATAGAAAATATTTTACCAAGAGATAAGTTTTTGGTAAAAAAAAATTCACTTCTTGTTCTAAAGTTAATATAAATCTAGAAATTTTTCAGAGTATTTTTTGTTTCAAAATCTAAAATTTTTGCTTTAATTTTAAGCTAATTTTTTTTTCTTCGTAAAAGATTTCATAAGTTTTTGTAAATTTTAACATTTTATTAAATAAAAATTTTGAATTTTTTTAAAATATATTTATTTGACCATTAAAAATCGTCAGAGACTAAAGTTTGTTATTCAAACGATCTGCATCTTTCATCAACAGCCTTGACCGTTCTTGATTTATCAATACTATCGATTTCTAGTTCTTGTTGGAAAAATCTAAAATTAAAATTTTTCTCTTTTATTAGATAAAGTGGGGTATCCGGATTCTGTTTGAGTTTTTCGACTTCGTTTTTGGCATAATCAATGCATTTTTTGATGGCACTTTCTCTTGAATCATAATAATCCCTCAGCTTGAATAAAATTTAATCAAAAATAAAATCAATAAGCTAGTTAAATTAGAGTTACTTCTTGTTTAAACTGTTGGCATTTATTTTTTGGATCAACAATACCTTTATTTATAAATGATTGAGTCGGAATTTCCGCATTTAAAATATTTATAATTTTGTCATCAAATTTTCTTATCCGGAGTATTCGATTCTTACAGAAAATAATTAATTAAAAATTTTCCGTCAACATTTTGCCTACTTCAGCATTTGTTTTCAAACTACAGCATATGGCTATTTAGAATTTGGCCAGATCTACCAAAATGTAGAAATAAAATTTCATTTTATATTTATCAAAGAAATAACTTTTCCTAATAGATAAGACCAAAATAAGGATTAAATTTTTGTATTTATCTTAAAGCTTAAGATGCAATTGAATCCAAACTTTTAAATAAACCGGTGTACAAGCACCTTATAGATTCAAAATTTGTCAAATATATTTACTTGGAATTTAAGAGGATCAGAGCAGTCAAGTTCATTCAAAGCTTCCGTATCTGAGACAATTAGCGGTTTATTGTTAGACATTTCTAAAAAAAAGAATGGAATAATTTTCAATATTGAAGGTTAAATGTGGATTTTAAGTTCCACCCTACACAAAAAAAAATTATTTTCAAGAATTAATTCTATTAAATAAACATATTTAGTTTTATGAAATTTTTTATTGGTTTTACATTAATCGATGAGAACGTCTAAATTTATTAACTTTTTTTTTTAATCTAAACTATCATCTAATAGTCGTTTGGACCTTTCATTTCGAATACACTTTTTAATCCAAATTCAGGCTTTTCATAGCCCAAGTCCTCTGGAGTGGCTATTTTGAGTTTATCCAAAGTTGGTCTGATTTCTTGAATCAACCATGGGTATATAACTTTGGCATCTTTTCCGGCTTTCCACTGGAAAAAATTAAAAAATTAAAAAATTAAAAATAAGAAAATTTTGTACTCTCAGGGCTTCCAAATATCTGGTGGCCAACGAAGGCTCGTTGAGTCGTCTACAAGCCTCAAGACAAGCAACTACGATTCTTGGTTCTGGGAAATTGTCAAAACCTTGCATATCATTAATTCCTTTTCTCAACTCCCATCCATCTAAAGTTGGTCGTTTAAAATACGATTCCCATCTGCTATCAAAATCATCATCAGATTCTTTAGCTGCTGAATATGAACGAGCAGTGACCGCTCTTAGAGATAAAGCTCGCATCAATGGTGCACGGAAAGTGGACAACATTTTAAAATTATATCTAAATATATTAATTGATTTAATATTTCAGAAAGACGCATTCTGTTTTGTTATTTAGTGTATATAGTAATAACTAAAAAATTCAAGCTTTTTTTTGATTATAATTTTAAGCAAAGAGCATATACGCGCATGTTAAGTCTACAAATAGGTGCATTGTTTGATGCAATATGCGTTCAGAATATGCTCGGTTTTTATACCAAATTATTAGTCTTAAATAATAAATATTTTTCCAAATTAAGTTAATAATTATGGTGATAACACTATTTTTTTTAATTAAAATTTTTAAAAAAATTATTTTTTTCTTAAATGCAAAACTAATTTGTCAAAAAATATACTTTAAATGAAAGCAGAAATCAGCTGATTTAAAAAATTATAAAAAACTAAATTGTAAATTGATTCAGTTTTGAATATTAACAAGTTCGAAATCAATTCAAATTGTTCTATCATTGTGTTTTAACATTAAATTGGGGGCAGATCAATTTCATGACCAGCAGATCTTATTTTTTATTGAAAAAAACGCCATTTAATTTATAGACCAGTAGGTCTCAACAATTTTTTTTTTTAATCTTGTTAAAAAAAATTTATTGGTCACAATATTTAATTTGATATTTGATAAAAAATTTTAAAAAATATGTATAATTTTAATTTTTGTTTTTACTTCTTAAATTATATTTATCTATGTTACCATTTTTTGAAATTTTATTTATTGGATTATCAATGAAATGGGATCATTCTGTTTGAGTGGAGACTTCATCAACTAATCGCCTTGAATTAAATTTTCAATTTGACTCTTCTTATTTCTTGTTTTTTACGCCTACTATTTTAAAACTAGAAGCATCTGTCTGGCTTGATCTTAAAACTAATTCGATGTATTTTTTTATTTTTTTTCAAATATCAAATTAAATATTATGACCAGTCAAATCTTTTCTTAACGATACTTTAAAAAAAAATTGTTTATGAAATTAAATTTTTTTATTTTCACAAATAAATTTTGAGACCAACTGGTCTATAAATTAAATAGCGTTTTTTTTTTGGATAAAAAATAAGACCCGCTGGTCATGAAATTGATCAGACCCTAAAATTGTGCTCTCTCTCGATCGGTCGTTATTTAATTTCGAATTAGAATTTTTAATTCAAAATTTTTCAAAATAATTTTTCACTGTTTTTAGAATTAAAATTTTTATCATTTACATCATTTGAAATTCAAAAAGTTTGTTGAAAATTTGAAATTAAAAAAAATAATAATTATATTTTGAGAGTTTTAAATTGTATGTTAATATGTCATTATTTGGGACCACATGGGACCATCAGTTGGAAATTAACCAAAACTCTTTTATATATATTTTATTTATTTTAGATCTCATTTAAAAGGCTAAGTGAATTTCCTACATTTTATACAAAAATTGTTGTTTTTTTTTCTATGAAAATATTTATTCAAGCAACTTGAATCAAATTTTTGTTTACTAAAATTGTGTAACAATTTTTGTTTCGTTTTTTAAGATAATAAAATTTGATCCAAGTCTCTTCAAAAAAAATTCTTCAAAAAAAAACAACAATTTTGTATAAAATGTTTGAAAATTCACAAAACCCATGTAACAACAACTTCGAAAAAGCCTTTTGCATTATAGGCTATTTTCAGAACAAGACTTAATTAATGTGTCGAGAAAAAAAGGAAATTTATTAAAACAACAAAACATATACAGTATTGATTTGACCCAAGGATTCTTAGTAACGTTTACAATATTTTTATAAAGAGTAAACATTTATCTTTTTAAATTTTTTGATGATTTGACTATTTACCTTCCTTATAGATTACAATTTTAAATATGAAAGAGAATAAAAATAAAAAAATTGCATACTATTTAATTTTTATAGGCATCTCTTTTTCATGAAAAATTTTATTTTAAAATATAGAAACTAATTTTTTAATAAATCTAGTCCATAAAAAGAAATCATTTTATTTTAATACAAAATTTAAGTAAAAAAATTCAAAATAATTAAAAAAAAAACTAAAAAACTAAACAACTTAGTGAATAAAAGAAAAGAAATGATTAAACTTTTTAAATCCTTTATTAAATATGAACAAGTTATACATAAGCAAACAGAAGAAAAAATAAATATTAAAATCTAGTCGAGTTTTTGTAATTGATTGCGATCTAATGTCTATTATCGACAAACATGCTCATTTCCTGTACTTCTTTATCATCTATTGGAAAAAGCTTTACAACATAAGTTTTTTCACTGTTTCTTTGTTCATTTGATGAGTGAAAATCCTTTTGATAAGAAGTTGAATTTTCTTGAACAAATTGTTTTTTTGACTCATAGAAACAATTATCTTCAGCATGACTAGTGTCAAATAAGCTATCATTCATATTCCTTACACAAACTCGTTCGACCGATGGACCATTGGTAAACTCAACTGCTCTATACAAACTTTTGTCATTTAGTCCACTAGCTAGTATTGATCCATGTTGAGTATTGGTTTTCATCGAATATGGATAGCTTAAACAATTCAAATCAATATTGGGCAGCGCTGATCCATGGTAAGATAGATCACTACTCTGTCTTCTGTCTTGTACATCAACGTCGCCATAATTCATAAAAGTGGATGCATGGACTGATAAATTGTCTTCTTCAGTGACCACTTGGGAGTAATCTTCATCGTAATGTTGAATTTTTGAAGTGCTGTCTTCATAGCCTAAATTGTAGTTTTCTTTTGAGTGAGAATAGAAGCCACTTTGGTCCAAATGATTGGCAAAGTAGCCCACACTTGATATTGGCAAATTAATCTCATTCTTTAGACTAATTTGACTTGGAGCTCTGGACAAAGGATTCATCATTTGGCTTTGACTTATACTGCTTGGACTGAACATTACACTATTATTATGGTAGCGTTGTCTTCTTCGTCTGCAATAAAGTGCCAATAAGACAGCAAATACCATAAGAAGAGCATAGGCCAGTGCGAGAATAGCAGCGAGCCAGGCGTCAGATAGTTTTTTATGTGTCGAACCAGCGACTAATGGAGGAGCAAATATGGACTGATTGGTCACGTTGGTAAATACAATTGCTGGTAAAGTAGTATGGCTAAAAGTTGATCCGGGGTGACCGGTTACATTAGAGCATAAAACAACTGTGCACTTGGGCACTATGAAAAAATAGAGAAGAAACTTGCGATGGCTTTGGTAATATGTGTCTGAGGTAATGACAGTTATGTTCACATTGAAAGCTGATGTGAGCACCAACTGAGTGGTCAAATTTCCTGTTAGGGTCTCTTTGATAACCAAAGCACCATATTGATTTACGGATTCAATTTCAATTCGATCCAGCCCTATAAAACCAGATACTGAGTAAATAATTATAAAATGATCTGGTTTGTTTTGAATTAGAGAATGACAAGTCTCTCTGGGATAAAGCTTTGGATACCAAGCCGAGTGAATGAAGCCATAATTATCATTGTGACTGTTCACAGTCACATTTTTGCATATATCACATTTGATAGGAACATTTACAACTTCAAAAGTGGGCACACATCTATAGAAAACACTAATCACTTGATGGTAGTTGCATTTGGTTCGTGAGCGCAAATTGTAAGAGTAAATGTTGCACGATTCTTGGCCCGAACATTGTTTGACTGTAAAGTCCAGTGCATCCGAGTCATCTCGGCACTCTGCTTTCCAGTCAGCTACACATTCACCTCGTTCATCCACAAATACCTGAGAAAAGACAACACTCTCGATGCTAAGTAAATGATTTACTTGGCAAGAAAATTTAAAAGAAGCAAACGAGGGGCAACTAGTGACTTTGTGCAAAGGCAACGCATAATCATAGTCTTCTATTTGATTTGGAAAAAAATAAAAATAAAAAAAAAAATTTATTTATCAATTTTTTAATTTTACGGCTTGGAGTGACTAAAGGTTTGTAGCCATTATTATGAACAGATAATTCGTGATTGGAATATGGCGGGTCTAAATAAGAATTTTTTTCATTTAAATTTTTTTTAAAATTAATTTACTTGTAGGAGATGGCAAAGGTTCATAACCGTTGTTATGAATTGGTTTTGGTAAATCCTGGTGTGAATATTGTGGAGCTAAATAAAAAATGTGAAAAAAATCACAATTCAAGACGTTTTTTTTAATTTTTTTTTTATCAAATTAAAAATTTATTTTTTGTAAAAGTAAATTGACTTACTATTTTGATTGAGAATAGGCTTTTGGTTGTGATTGTGTTGTGGATAGTTATTAATTGGTGTATGAGGATGTGTTGGACGAGCTAGATTTATAGTAAAAATATTAAAATGATGTTTTATTAAATTAATTAATAAATTTTTTTATTAGGTAAAAATTACTATTTTGGTTGTATATAGGTTGAAATCCATGATCGGGCCTAACTACATTTTGGTTTGAGTATGGCTCGACTAGACTCACAACACAAAGTAATAGCAAAATACTATTCACTAGTTCCATTCAGATTATTTTAAAAGTTAAAAAAATGACTACAAAAAAATATTTAACACTATTTATAACAAAAGACTTGGAAATGTTTATTTCCAAAGAATTCCAGATCTACAAAATGTAAATAATAACGTAATATGGTTAGCTAAAATTTAGTGTGTGTGAGTGTATGTATGTGAAGAATTGGTTAAAGTCAAATTCCACAAGTATTTGCCGTAAAGTACGTGATTTAACGGAAACATTTAAAATTTATTTTTAAATGAAATTTATCAAACAAAATTTTACACTATTTTTCACCAAGTGTTTAGTTTAATCCCCATCTATTACAAAACCAACTGTAATAATGGCACACACATACAAACATTGAAAAGTATAAACTTGTAAATTAGTAAAGCTCTATTCTCATTTCTTTCCAAACAAAGCTTGACATTTAATGAATAGAAAGTATTCGGATAATTTGGACTCTTCTATTTGTTCTAAAGGTCTTAATTTTTTCCCAAAATTTAAATTTTTCTCTCTAAATCACTAATCTTTTCATATGGCGAATAGTTTCTTTATTCATTCTCTTTTTAAGGTTAAAAGTAAAAACAAAATAGACCAGGCTGCGCTACATTAGCCCAAATACTTGTATTTATAATTGAATTTATGCAATGAGATTAAATAAAATCTGATCTTAACGAACTTTGCCAAATCATACATCCAAGATTTGATAATTTTTTTTTAATTACATTCAATGATTGAATAACAAAATGGGTATCACTTTGACCATCTTTTTAAGTAAACAAATTTTTTAAATTAGGAATATGACTTGGTTATTAAATAAAAACTAATGAGTCCTTTGGTTTATTTTGCCTTGCTAAGCTCAAGTTTTATTATTTGCTCAAAATTGCGTAAATATTAGAATGAATTTTTTGAATTAGACTTAGGCTTTAAGGCTTTTTGGTTTAAATGAAATTACTACGCAAGGATCTGAATAATTAGATGAATTCAACTAATTCGAAAAAATTTTACCAAACTTCTTGTTTCTAAATTTTAATTTTAAAATTAAAAATTGATTTTGAAAATTATTTGAAGAAACTTGTTTAAATACGTCGAATATTCTTCAATCAAATTCCTAATCTAAGATGATTACAATTTAAAATTTTATTTTTATTAGACATCTTAAATCTTGAATTGATCAATAAACCAGACTCAGATTAAAGTATTAAATTATGGATTTATTTAAAATTAAACAAACATTCAAAATAATTTAGATAATCACCATTAAGAAAATTTAATTTTCATATTTTTACTTAGCTAGATTTTACAGTAGTATAATGAGATAAAAATAAAATTTTTATTTTTAATAAACAATTAATTAATGAAAAAATTTTTCACTAAATTTTTTTGCTAATAAATAATAAAATATTTTTTTTTAGAATACATTATTTTTTGCACTTAATCAAAAATGTTATGGCTGTACTTCAATTAATATGTTTTTAGTGTAAATTACACTAGTATGCTAATTATTTTAACCACTTTTATGGGTGCATTATTTTTAAAGATAGTGAAAGAAAATCTCAAAAATTTTCCGAAATTTTTTAATTGATGAAATGAATTTATTTAAAAAATATTTAATATCATTTTGAATATTAGAAAATTAATAAACTCCCAAAAAAAATTTTAAAAAATTTTCGAATGAATTAAAATGCTTAAATTTGCTTTTAAAAATCTTAAATATTTCGAAAGTCGAATTTTTATGCATCATTACTGACTTCAATTAATCATTTGATTACTGCTGAGTCAATTTCAAAGAAGATTTTGAATTTTTTTGTATAATTCGCTTTACATTTGAAGCAGCTAGTTTTGATGCCAGATTGACTTGTTTAAGCCATTTTTTATTCGCAAGACTTGCCTCAGTGAGTAAAATTTGTGCGTTTTCTTCACTTGTCATTCCATCTCTTAGTTTATCAAATATTTTCATTGTGTCAATTTCAATTTTACTATTCTCAAACTTCGTCACTGAAACCCTTGAAATTTTACGCTGAGCTAAATCAGACCGAATTGCACTTCTCACTGGAGGTAACTTTATTGATATTTTTCTCTTATTTGTTTCTTTTGAACTTTTTCTATCATCATCAAGACTTAGTTCATCAACATCTATTTCAACTCCTAATTTTATTAGAACATCAGCGTACTTGAGCACAATTTTGCGGAAAATTATTTTGTTCAAAGCATCTCTCCATTTCTGATATGTTTTAGGAACTGGTTTGTCCACTTTTACTTTTTGTATACCATTTAAATTATTTTTTTTTTTATTCTCTTTTATTAAACCCACTGTTTTAAAATAAAGATCCGGAAATCCAAGCTTATCCTTTTCTTCTTGGTTAATAAAATAGTAAAACTTGTACTTAGTTCTTAGTCTATCATAAGAGTGAATGTAATCTTTGAAGTTGTTATTATAGCCATCAACTAAACATTTATAACCTAGCAAACCACTTTTATGAAGATATTTCTTTTTGAGCGAACTTTTGCTTGCTCCATATACAAAATACACTTTGTTTTTGGCTCTTTCGGCCCAGTTTTTTAACCTGGCATAAAAACTAATGGAACATGAAAAATTGTCCACAACGTTCACCTTTCCACCAAATCTTTTTCCTAACAGAAACCTGGCAACTTCTTTTTGCTCTAAATTTTTTGTCAAATCTTTATGATTATTGTGTAAAGCTAATCGCCACGGAGGCAACCCATATCCATCTTTAGTTTCCAAAGCATGAATATGTGTACTTGATATTAAAGTTAAGACTTTCAGTTGTCCGTTTAAAATTGCGGCATGAATCGGACATCTTAAATACTCTTGCCTTAAATAATCTAATCTGTTTGAGCAGTCTATTTCGCTCAATTGTGCTACCTTGATTTGACACCATTGTCTGCACGGATGCTTTTATAAAAACAAAATGTTATCTTAGCTTGAATTAATAGAAAAAAAATTTACCATTCCAACAGGTTGATCTGGTCTAATGCCTAGTCCCATTAGCGTTTTGACAAGATCATAATTTCCATGATGACAAGCAATGTAGAGACCTGCTTTCATTTGGTAGTGTTTAATGAGCTCATCAGAGTTTAAAAGTGTTAAAAATTTTTTCGAATAACCATTAATAGCTGTTTTTATTAAAGAGTCCCAATTGAGCCATGTTTCCATAATAATAAGACTCGCTTTCTTTAAATTGTATTCTGACAGAAATTTATCATCAAACATGTCCTTATTCGAGCTTGATTTTAATCTAAATATACTCAAGGGGAAACCTGTTAGATTCTGTAAAATTACACGAATTTCCAAGACAGTCCATTTGTCCACGTCAAGTTCTGGTTCAACAATTTTTAGGGTACTTTTTTGGCATTTTACATAAACAAATAATTCCGGATTTTTTTCAATTTTCATGTAGCAAGTTAAAGTTGAACCTATTGGAATTCCTAGGTCTGTAATGTACCATTTATCATTAAGTTCTGTGAAATTGTATTCCAAAATAAATTTTTTCAATTCGGAATCGCCAGACTTGCTATCAATTTTAAAATGATCCTGCAATAAAAGCTTTATATCATGGACCGTATGATTCTGAGACACTTTTAGGCATATTTTTTTTGTCTCATTTGAATATTTGAAAAATAATTTCATCTTTAAGCAATCAATGTTTTAGTGTATTAATTTAAAGACTAAATTTGATCAAATATTTAATTTAAAATATAACTTTTATATGGTTTTTTAATTTGCTACTGGGATTCAAGAGTCGATTTTGCAACTGGATTAATTAAAAGTAAATTTTAAATCAAGTGCGTAGCTAATTTTTGTTGTTCAGATTTAAGAACACTATTTTTTCTAAAATTAATTTGAAATTTTTTAATTTAAATTTGATCATTTTAAAGTCTTAGATTACGATGTGATATTTTTTAACTAATTATGTAATTTTCAAGAATCTCAATAATTAAAACTTTGAATGCTTTACTGAATCCTTATAAAAAAAGATATAATTTTAAACTTAACAAATAAAAGTCAAAATAATTTTAAAATATTTCTTTAAAAGAATCTGTTTCTGGAAGGAATTTTTTTTAGACACAACTTAAAAGAATTAACAAGACTAGAATAAAATCATTTTTATTAAAAAAATCTATCTGTTATAATTTTAAAAATGCAACTATTCACTATCTTTTTAAAAGATTTTTTAACAGTAAAAGGAAATGAATTTATTAAATTTTTTATTTCTTTAATATTTTTTAGTATAATTTTGATTTTATCATTGAATACAAATATTTCTAAAAATTCCAAACTTAAAACTCTACAGAGCAGAAAATATATTCAGTATGAATGTGGATATGGAGATGTATGCGGAGGTTGGGCTGATAGATTGAAAGGTTTATTGTACATATGTATTTTCTTTGTTGACTGGGCGAAAATTTTTGATAAAAATGACCAAAAATTGCGATATGAAAGAAGCATTCGAACCAAATGAAATTAACTGGGATTATAACCAATTTAAACTGACAAATTTTACCAAAAAAGTTTTGCATTTTGGGAAGCATTCAAGTCTTAATTTCAAGAATATGACAGATTTTTTAAGCGAATATTCGCACATAGATTTACTGGTTATAAAATCATACTATTTTTTTTCAAAGTTTCTCTTAGACAAACCTGATTTTAAGATTGCCATCGAAAAAATGGGCTTTGGTCCACATGAATTTGAATTAGCTTTTCAATTCAAAAACTGGTACCAAAAACTATTTCGGTTGAATAAGAAACTCCAGGAAAGATACGAAAGTACTTTGAGGAAATTAAAGCCAATTAAAAATACCAATCTGATATGCGCTCAGGTCAGAATCGGCGACCCTGGACACATTGGTCAACTTGATGCCAAAGTAACCGAAGATTTCTGGAAGTTTATTAATTTGAGTTTTTTATCATCAAATGTTAGTCTTAATTATTCAATATTCGTTACTTCAGATAGAGAAAATGTTAAAAAAGAAGCTAGAAATTTTTTTAAAAATTACACCGTATTTTTTACAAAGAACTCCAGTGTCCATGTCGACAAAATGAGAGACAAAAATAAGTGTCACAATTGGCAAGATGTAATCTTTGATTTTCATCTGATGCAAAATTGTGATATTGGTGTTGTAAGTCACTCTGGTTTTGGTATACTTTCCATGTGGAATCGACTTGATCCGTTCAAAAATTTATATGTTTACACTAAAAAAAATCAAAAGCATCTAAAGTATAATTACTGGTCTAGAAGTAATTTGACTTTTTTAAGGTACGCCGATTTGAATGATATTTATTTTCTCAAATAAAATAGATCAAACAAAAAACTGTAGAGCAAATAAAATTAGATTAAATGCTTAATTTATCGAGTTTATATGAAAAAGTTTTTAATAAATATTTATGAATTTTATTTTATATATTTTAATTAATTTAAATTATTTTTTAGTATGCCGTGAGCGAATTTTAGTTTTAATTCTTTTTTTATTATTATCATTAGATAAATAGTTAATAAATGAGGCTAAAATAACAAATAAATGATTGACTAAAAATGAATTTATTAAATTTTTTATTTTGAAAATCTCATGTTCAAAAATTAGATTAACGCTAGCCGAATTCGGATAGTTATTCTACTGTCAATCAAATGTGAACATTCAAACATTTTTAATTCAAAATGTTAGATAATATTGAGATTTTAAGTCCAACTGCCGTTTAGAAACACTTAAGTTTTAGTAATTTTCACTATATCCAAATGACTAAATAAAATTATTCAAAAATGTTATTATTTTTTTTTTAAGAACTTCACTTTTTTCCAAATTTAACATCCAATTTTTGTTAACAAACTGATGATGGCAATGTGAATTTTAGTACAAAAACAAAAAAAATCCAAAAAATGCCAAAGCTTAGGTTCTAACAGATCAAAGAATGATAGGTAAATTTAATTTACTAATCCATCCTCTTTACCACCAATACACTGATTCTGCAAAACTCTGCAATAAATCTGCAATCATTATATAATATCCCAAATTCATCATGGACTGAATTTTGCAGATCTATTGCAGAATTTCTCAGAATCAGTATATTGGTGGTACAGAGAATGTATCAGTTGCTACAATTTACAGAACATGCGTTGATCTGCTTTGGTATTTTATATAGTTTGTTTTCGTACTAAAATTCACAATGGTCAACATCACACTTTTTTAAATCTAATCACAACTACCAAATACCACTGCTAATACCAACAGTCCCAAGTGAAACCACAGCAAAAGCAAAAAAATTCAATTTATTATTATTATTAACCTTATTTTTTAAAAAGAAAAAATTTAATAAAAAATAAAGTGACCATTTAGTATTAAAATCAATATTCGATTACTATTCAAATAGTGTTTAAGTATTTTATCTCAAATATTAGTAAGAATCAAATGGCAGCTTGAAGACTACAATTTCAATCAAATCTCGGCTACAATCCACTTGATTTAAATTGCAGCCTAATTGAACGAAACTAATTTAATATTTTGTTTATTAATCTTTAAATGAAACAATTTTTTCTACTATTAAAAAAATCTAATTTTGTAAACACTTTTAAATTGCATAAAAAATCAGCGCTTCCCTGATACAAAGCATATTTTATCCACTGGGGCATAAATAACTTGTCATTTTTGAAAAGTCGCCGAGAGACATTTCGGTTCAGACCGTTTTTTTTGTTAGTATTTTTCTTTTTTTTTTTGCGATAAATCAGATATCACTGAACAGAAAAAGGTTAATTTTGATTGATACCAGCCAAAATCTAAATTTAATGCAAATTTCAAAATTATTAGTTTAATTTCTTTTTGAATAAACATTGATTTTTGGCAAACATAAAACAACTTGACCATATTGATATATAACAGTTCTCTGCCTCAAAACTACCAGTACCTTAAGACCATACACTGTCAAGAAATGTATCAATTTACTCGATAAATATTTGTTTAAACTAAAGCCAAAAAGAAAACACAATCGCTAAGTATTTAAACTATTTTTTGGAGATACTCTATCTTAGAATTTAATTAAACTCTCTAGTGGAATTAATTAGCGAATTTTCAATGTGTCTCGTTTGTGAACCTTCGGGCAACAACAATCAAGAAAATGTATGACTAAATTCACTAACAATATTAACTATTTTCTTTTTTCCTTATTTGTTTTAATTATTTGCTGATTTTAATTTACGTAATTTTTGTTTCAATTCAATCAAATTTATTTTATTTGATAGAAAAACATTAAACAATGAAATGAAATTATCTGTTTTATGTTCTGGGGTATTTTTGTTCTCAATCAATTGTTAATTTTTAGCTTTGTCTGTGTGCAATAAGTTTGATTAAAGAAGATGGCTGATTTGGACTTGGCCATGGCAATGTGAGTGGAACGTGCTCGGACTATCTTATTCGAGCTCGTGCATTTATATGAATAAATAAACAACATTTAGATTTAGTGGACGGTAGCTTTAAATTTAAATTAATTTAAATTTTCAATTAGATTTAAAAGCCTTTTATTGTTGAGAATAAAAAACAAAAAAATGAACAAAAATATTTATTTAACCAGCGTTGAAATTTTTTTTTATTCAAACCTGGCCTGTCATTAATGCATTTTACACGGTTGATTAATGTACAATAGTGTAGCCTTGACGAGACTTTCACATTTCAATTAAAGGCTGTCAGCGCTCAATGAACTTCATACGGAGTTAATTGACAATTTTTTTTTTTAATTCTTTTTCTAAACAAGTTTGACATAATGGTCTAAAATTGATCAAAATTAATCAAAATTTCAACTCGAAAATCAATATTCAAAAATTAACAATTACTATTTGGATATTATCTAATCAATAAAACAATATATTAAATTTAGAAACAACAACAAAAAAAACATGTTTTTTTTTTTATGCAGGAAAATCAATTTGCTAAAAGGGTGCAAGAGAACAGCTAGGCGTTGTTTAACATTTTGTAAATGATTAGGCAATTTGATCAAAAAAATATTAGTGCTTTGATGTTTATGATGAATTATCTAGAGAGATGTAGAGTAAAGGTGCGAATTAGCAACGGCCCTCGATCAAGCCAATTTAAAAAGTAAGAGAATAGTTTAGATAGGAGAATGAGTAATTTGTGGCTTGTGTGCGCTCTTTGCAAAAAGTTAGACACATCTGAAATTTAAATTTTGAAAGTCTTGGGGGATCGATGGGCACTGCTAAAACGATTTAATAGTCTGAAAAGTCCATAATCGCTTCAATTAACTCGTTTCTTTGATTGTTTCGACTCATTTTGAGATTTATGTTATTATCATTATTGATAATTAAAATAAATCGAACCAATTCGAGCAGCTTTAGTTCCACTGCTACGGCTAGTTTTAGAAGAGCGAAAAGTCTTTGAGCAATTAATCGCATTAGAAAAGAAAATCTAGGCATTTTTTCTTTGTCAGTTAACTTTTTTAATGCATTTGTTTTTTAGACTAATTTATATGGACTTGTTGATTAGTTCCATTTAGCTTAGAAACAAAATTGCATGTCATACCAAATTCACATCAAACACTTTAATTGAATAATTCACCAAGAGCCGACTAAGACCGAGGTCTAGCACCACATCGTAATTATCCAAATTCCCATTTGGTTAATTACTTAACTAAACAAGACCAACTTAGAGATACACAAGATAGAACAGAAAAAAATTTGTTTTCATCATCATTTATTTATTATTTGGTCGGATATTGAAAAAAAAAAAAGTTTCATTAGAAATATGCATCGCGTTTGTGCTCTCGTGCTTTATTTCTCAGGTAAAAAATTAAAAAAAAATTTTACATAATTTTTTTATTTAATAAATATTTTTTTTTAAATAAAATTTTTCAAAATTTTTAACAAGGATTATTCACAGTTTTGAAGGCTCAAGATTTTAGAATCGAGCTGAGCGATACTGCGATTAAGACAGGACCGAGTTCTTATACAGTTAAAGTCGGGGATACAGTGACCATTCCATGTCACATAGAAAATTTGAAAAAGGCGAATGTAATTTGGCAATACAGTAAGAGCAGAATACCGGAGACATTGACAGTGGGCATATTCAATTACCGCAAAGATTTGCGCATTCGCGTAATAGTCAACTCGAGTGAAGAAAAAGAGCAATCGTGGGATTTAGAGATTCGCCGTGTTAGACTAGACGATGAAGGCTACTATTTGTGCAAAGTGATGGCTGAGCCCGAGTCGCTTAAACGAGCAGTATACCTTAGAGTAGAGGCCGATTTGGATCTAAGTATGGCCAATCGGGTTGTCAATTCAAATGACAATGTTATACTCACATGCAATAGCAGTCTTGTAGTTGACGAAAGTTCGCCTTTACCGCACAGAAGTGTTCCTTTTCTTAAATGGTTCAAAGACAATGATCGCCTAATAGATGGAATGGCTAAGATCAATTTAAGTATGTCTAATTTTAAGATAGAGCACTATCACCGGCCTTTTATTGCCAGTCGACTTATAATTAACAAGTTTTCCGAGCAAAATGTTGGAGAATACAAGTGCATGTTCAGAAATCAAACGGTCTCTAAACATGTCGACATTAAAAATGCTGTAAGTCGACGAATATTTGAATTCGGCAATGGTGCCAATGTTCAATCGTTAAGGAAGCTGGGTTTTTGTTCGATCATTGCTGGAATTTTGCTTTTAATTTTACAAGATTGAATAGAAATTTTTTCTCATGTCAAATTGTATAAACCGTTTTTAATGTGTTTTATTTTTCTTTTCTTTTTTTAATTTATTTTAATAAAAATTTAATTTCAATCATTTTTAGTAATCTTTTGTTTATTCTAAGATGCTGAGAGTATTTTTTAGGCCTATAATTTAAATGTAAGTGCCTAAGGTCAAATTCTGTATGTCTGAGATTTTTTATTTTAAATTGTTTTTATTAAAAGCTTAATTGATAAAATAATTTTGATGCTTCAAAATATACAATTAGGAAACATTATTTTTAATCTAGTACTGAATTGTCATTCTAAATAAGTGTTATGTTTTAATTGACAAGCTGCATTTCATGAAATCTTAGTCAATATTTATTGTTTTATATATTAGATAAATTTTCTAAAGTAATACCATAAATATGCTTTATTTTATTAATATCAAAATAAAAATCTCAAGTCTGTTAATTAACTTGAATTTTGTGTCCTAGAAACAAATTAAAATACAATTCACCAACAATCAACTATATAATTATGTTGTGCTAAGCATATTCGGAAGGCTCAAGAGAATGCCATATTTTTTCATGCATATAAAAAATTTGTAATTGTCAAAACACGGAATTATAATTTTGATCAATTAAAAAAAATTGTTTATAAAAAAAGATATTCTATTTTAATTCATAAACCTAAATCTTTTTTAAAATAAATATTCGAAAAATCGTCCTACTAATCTTGAGAAAAAGCATTCCAATATCTATGTTTAATAGATTATATCTTAAAGATAAACAGATATATCATGTCTGTTTAACATTTGTCTGTCAAAATTACATAAATAATTTTTTTTTTTTTAATTATATAATTCATAAAGCTTATGATTTTGTATCCAATAAAGGAATATTTTTTTCTAAATATTAGACATTTTTATTATGGCAATTCAATAAATTGATTTGAATTTTTTTGAGAATTTATGATAATCTAATCAAAATTCACAGTTTAAAAAATTGAGTTTATGCATCCTTTTTTTCTATTTTTAAAATTTTAGAATAATTGTTTTTTTTTTAGCTCAATAAAATAATCAATTAAAAAAACAACAATTTTTGTTGTTTCAGACATTTTTTTACGTTTTTTACGATTGCATTTTAAGATAATTTTTAAAAAATAGTAAAATTTAAATTTAATAGCTGTTAAATTCCAAAAAAAATATAATGTTCAGATAAAATTAATTAAAAATATAATTTATAGATTTAATTAAAACTAAAATTTGGATTATCAATGAAATTTTGGGTTTAATTTAATTCAGGATTTATTTGGCAAAATATTAAAATATTATGAAGATCTGAGAAACGAATGGCCCAATTTAATGAAAAAAAGAATTAAGAAAATTTATAATTTTATGAAATATTGTCAAAAGAAACAGAATATCAAAAAAAAATAACAATTTAAGAAAAATTCCTAAGAAAACATGTGTAATAGAATAATATTTGAAAATTATGCTTTTCTTTATTATATTTTTATTCTTTTTTTATTTCTTTTTAATTATTAAATTTTCAACATATATTTAACAACTAAAATATTAAAATTTGAAAGAAAAATGTAATGTAAAATTGTTAAATTTTGTAATTAATTACCATTAAATTAACTTTACACATTAACAAAGGCACCAAAAAAAATGGCACACAATACCAAATTAATTTTTAAAGCGTCAAATTTTTTTTGCACTCAAATTAAAATTTTTAACAATATTTTGTTTTTGAATTGATGATTATTTTGAGAAAAATTTATTTTTTTTGTGGATAATGTTGCCCTAAAAATGTTATAAAAAATAAAATAAACGCATTTAATCGAAATTTAAAAAAATTTAACTGAAAATTACATTAAATATAAAAGATGAGCTCCTATCTTCATTACTAGTCAATGTATCTTTTTTGTACTTTTGTCCTTTTCTTATTCAACATATTTAGAGCCCAGGCACTCATGGATTTAAAGAAAGTAAAATACACTTGAAATAAAAATGTTGAATAAGAAAAGAACAAAAATATAGAAAACACATATGATACGTGTTAACTAAAATAATTAAAAAAAATTCAAATTTTTTATTGTGTATGCTCAATAATTGAGATAAAGATCTTTTTTTCTTAATTTGATGAATTAATATTTAAAAGTTCAGTTTCCATTTTCCATGCTATTTTCCAGTTTCAATTTAAAAAAAATTACGCCAAAACACTAAATTACACATTAGCTTTTAAATAGAAAAAATTTATTTTATCTTTTATAAGCATTTAGCTGCAATTGTGAATTTTGGTACAAAAATCAAAAACAAAATATTAAAAGTGCCAAAGCTTGATTTCTGAAGGACCAAAGCATGTTATGTAAATTTTAGCAACTGATACATCCTTTGTATCACCAATATACTGATTCTGAAAAACTCTGCAAAATTCAGGAACATTGTGAATTTTAGTACAAAAAACAATATAAAAAAAGCCAGAACTTTAGTCTGGACCGACTAAAACATGCTTTGTAATTTGTAGCAACTGATGCATCCTTTTTACCACCACCTAAAGTTGAATTGGATTTTTAATATAATGTAATATCCCAAATTTACTACTTTCTGAGTTTTTCAGAATCAGCATATTGGTGATACAAAGGATGTACCAGTTGCTTCAATTTACAGAACATGTTTTAGCCGGTCCAGATTAAAGTTCTGGCTTTTTTTAAATTTTGTTTTTGTTTTTTATGCCAAATTTCACAATGCCCATTTAGCTTGGATCACAAAAAAATAATCTATAATTTAAATTGAGTCAATATTGAGTGAATAGAGGATTAAATTAAGTATTTTTTTACAAATAGTTCTCAAATCTATTGCATATCCGAATCCATATATAATTTTCAATTAAAAAAAATCAAATTTTTAATAATAATAATAAATTAGTAATTTTAAAGATGATAAAAAAGAGCTCTTTTTTTTTTTTTAATTCCTTTTTTCATTAATCGCCCATGTGATTTTTATTGAATTAAAAAAATGTTGTTTTTTTTTAAAGATTAATTAAATCTGAAAAAAAATGAAATACAACGCCGATGTTTCAGAGTCATGTTTTGATCAAAATTGAATTGCTTTGCCAGCGGCAACATAATTCCTAATTTATATTTAAAATATTTTTCATTACCTTAAGCAAATAAAATAACGTGACAGCTCGAGAAACGAGAAGACAATCACAAAAACCCTCTATGTCAAATGTGAAGGTTGCTGCAAGAAAAAAATTAAAAAATGCAACCAAATTTGAAAAATTATGAACGGGTTGAGAGCATACACGAAAGCACATCAGGTTGTGTGATGTGTTCAACAGAAGAGCTTTGCCAACAAGCTTTGATACGTATTTAAATTTGAATGGTTTGAATTATTTTCTTTTGACTGATCTTTTATTAGAAAAAAAAAATTTTTTTCAACACAGATTCAAATGAATATTTATAAGAAAATATTTCCGACAAAAACCAATCAAATTTAGCCAACAACTATCTATTCACAAAACTCATACTATTTAAACACATACAACTATTTACACTTTTTTTCTTTTTTCTTACTTTTATTTTTTCAAAGAACAGAAAAATACAAAAAATGTTCAAAATAGGACTGTTGTTGTGTGTGGCCTCGCTGGTGCTAGCCAACGACGTACTAGAGTACACTGACGCCAACTTTGACTCCAACATTGTCCAACACGAAATAGCGTTGGTCAAATTTTACGCACCGTGGTGCGGACACTGCAAACGAATGGCGCCTGAGTTCGACAAAGCGGCCGCATCACTCAAACTAAACGACCCACCAGTCGCTTTGATCAAAGTAGACTGCACAGTTGAGACCAAAGTGTGCGGCCGCATGGGCGTCAATGGTTACCCCACACTGAAAATATTCAAAAATGGAGAAGTTTCAGCTGACTACAACGGACCGAGAGACGCAGACGGCATTGTCAAATACATGCGCACCAAAGCCGGCCCCACATCCAAACAACTCAACTCGGTAGAAGAGGCCGAGAAGTTTCTCTCCAATGTTGACCATTCTGTGGTCGGATTTTTCAAATCTGCTGACAGCCCGCTAGCCGCCGAGTTCAAAAAGGTGGCCGACCAATTGGCCGAAAACTACAGGTTCGCTCAGACCAGCAACCCTGACGTCCTAGCCAAGTACGGTCACGAGGACCAGCTTGTTATCTACCAACCACCAAGACTGCAAGTCAAGCTCCTTCCATCTGAAGTGGTCTACTCCGGACCGGCATCGGCTAACCAAATGCGCCAATTTGTCAAGGACGAAATCCACGGCTTGGTCGGTCACCGGACAGTGGCGAATGCTGGAGACTTCAAAAATCCCCTTGTTGTTGTTTTGTTCAATGTGGACTATGTGAAAGATGTGAAGGGATCTAATTATGTGCGAAATAGAGTTATTAAAGTGGCGCAAAAGCTAAAAAAAGAGGCCATCAATTTGAACTATGCCATTTCATCTGTGACCGACTTTGCCCAAGAGTTGTCCGAATTCGGCATTGAATCGCCTGAAGCCGACACCAAGTACATTGTTGGTCGTGGTGCGCGAAACGAAAAGTTCAAGTTCGATGGAGACTTTTCGGTTGATAATTTGGAGAAATTTGCTCGTGACCTAGCAGCCGGCAATTTGCAGCCCTATATGAAATCAGAGCCAGTGCCCGAATCCAACCCGGACGCTGTTCGCACTGTGGTTGCCAAAAATTTTGAAGAAGTTGTCAACGACGAGAGCAAAGATGTTCTCATTGAATTCTATGCGCCGTGGTGCGGACACTGCAAATCGCTGGCGCCCAAGTATGAAGAACTGGCCAAGAAGCTGAGTGAGGAAAGTGAGGTTGTGATCGCTAAGATGGACGCTACTGCCAATGATGTGCCAGCTCAATATGATGTCAGAGGGTCAGTGAATGATTGAATTGAATTTTTTTTTGTCGGACTAAATTTTTTTTTTTTTTCTAGATTCCCAACTATCTACTTTGCACCGAGAAATAACAAACGCAGCCCGTTGAAGTACGAAGGCGGCAGAGAAGTTGACGATTTTGTCAAGTACATTGCTCGTCATTCAACAAATCCATTGGCCGGCTATGACCGCACTGGAAAGAAAGTAAAGGCCAAGAGTGATCTGTAAATTTGGTCGCATTTTCAATCATTCTAACCAAGAAATTATTGTTTTTCATTCGAGCATTTTTTTTTCTCCAATTTATGTTAAAGAATAGATATAGAATCGGTTATCTATCAGTTTTTATGATTTTCATATCGAAATTATTTAAATAAATTTTTTAAAACTTTTAAAGTAATAATTAATATTTATTTGTTTACAGTACTGATTTGATTTGAGTCAAATCAGGACTGTATCTGTGACGGACAGTGTTGATATAATATAGAAAGACAAAATGTAGAAAAAAAAATCGAAATTATCTGGAAAAAAAATTTCGAAAAAAAACTTTATAAAATAATTCAAATAATACCAAAACTAATTTTTTTTCATTTTTTTTTTTCTTCGCCAATTAGTAAATTATTACCAATACCTTGTAAAAAGATTAAATATTCTAACTTTTATAATCTGTCACTTATCGTTAAATTAAAAAATTAATCTCATGGTTGTCTTTTTTTGGCTTAAATTGTTCATCGTTTTTGATTTAATTTAGAGTTTTAGCCAAAGTCTCTATTTTCTTTTCTATATTTTTAAAAAAATTCTACATTTTGTCTTTCTATATTTTGTCCGCCTTCCCTGTGACGAGCTAAAGTAATTATAAAAAAATTGAATGGATAAAAAATTTCCTAAATAATCGTAAGTTCTTTGTTAATCTCAATAATTATGAATCTGAGCATGTTAATATAAAAACCGGTGTCCCTCAAGGTTCGGTAATTATTCCTCTTCTATTTTCAATTTTTATCAATGATATACCTAAACAAAGCTCAAAAAATACCTCATACTCTCTCTTGTTTGCTGATGACCTAGTCACCTTTTTCATTTTCAAAAAATATGGAAACATTTCTAAGCAGGTAAATGGTTACCTTAAAAATATTGAAATTTGGTTAAAAAAATGGAGGCTTAAGATGTCTCCTGAAAAATGCAATTATACAATTTTTTCAGGAAATCCCTCTAAAAATCAAAAGCTAAAATTAAGTCTTTTCGATAAGCAAATTCCATATAGTAACTGTCCAATCTTCCTAGGAATAAAATTTGACGAAAACTTATGCTTTAAACCTCATATTGAATTTATTCGATCTAGATGTCAAGACAGGATAAATATAATTAAAATTCTTTCACATAAATCTTGGAATTTAAATAAAAAAACTCTATCGAGTATTTATAATGCACTAATAGGTTCTTTAATTGATTACAGCTTCTTCATATTTAGTTTAGCTTCACATACTAATTTTCATAAATTACAAGTACTCCAAAATATATCATATAAGGCGATTTATCACCTCCCATATGAAACACCCTCAGAAATCTTCTTTTTTTTCTTGAAAATCAAAAAATTGATACAATCAAAATCAGGTTTAAAAAACTCTTTATAAGATATGTTAAAAATTGTTTTCTCTTCAAAAATGAGCTAATTTTATCACTCATAAAGGAATATGAGGATGTTTTTGTTGAGAGC
>QEOQ01000670.1:898933-935462 GCA_010279815.1 Brachionus plicatilis | reverse complement strand
TAAAAAAAAAAAAAAAATAAAAAAAAGATTTAATTTAGAGTTTTAGCCAAAGTCTCTATTTTCTTTTCTATATTTTTAAAAAAATTCTACATTTTGTCTTTCTATATTTTGTCCGCCTTCCCTGTGACGAGCTAAAGTAATTATAAAAAAATTGACCTCCAGTTTTTAAATAAAACACGGATTCATACTTATCTCCCCAATTAATACTATGCCACTTATCCCTCACTAATTTACTAGTACCAAATTTAATTTAATTTTCTTTTATATAATTTTAAAAATAAAAATAAGTAATTTTTAATGCAAATTAAAAAGAAAAAAACTTTTGAAAAAAACTTTTTTTAAAAATTTTGTCTCTTTTTTATAAACATTATTCAAATCTAAAGTGTTTTACTAAATCAGAAGAGAAAAGTTTTATTTAATATTCTAACGAATCATAAAAAATAATCTAAACATCCAAACAAAAAAACAATCTTTTTTACATTTTTAATTTTAAAATCAACAAAAATTTAATAGAGATTATTAAATCATGCTAATGCAAAAGTATTATTTTGACTAAAAAAAGGGTTGGTTAATATGGATCGATATTTATTCCAATCAGATAATGTTCAAATTAATCAGAATTCGGGGTCAATCGATTTTTTTATTTAATTTTCACTCATAGAATAAAGACAAAAATTAAAATAAAAGTTAATTTTAATTTTTTCTTATTTCAAATTTAACTCCACAATTTTATAAGTTTATTCCAGAAGAAATTCGAAATTATTCTAAGAGTAAAAGCAAGCTTTTATGCTTACTCTTAGTTTAAAGTCAGGAGTCAAGGTTTATTCTAAAAAAAAATAAATTATTTTATAACATGGGCTCGAAGTTATATGTACCTTATAGAATAAACCGAAATTTTGACATTGTTCCAAGAGTAATGGTCACGAGTTTACGGTAATTGTTTTTATTTTATAAAAAAATAAATCGTTTTTAAATAAATTAGCTAAAACATTAAGCAATTTTTCTTTTGAATCGACTGAATATGTTATTAACATTCTTTCTCCATATTTTTATGTTCTTTAATACAAAATAATATAAATTAATTATCAATCTTTTTTGCAATTAATCGCTTTTTTACATATATACAAATTTTTATTTATTTATCTTAATTTTTAAAAATCTTCGAAAATTTAAGCGTTATTTTCTTTTAAAAGAAAAGATGGCTAATTAACAGTAATCATATCAGGTAACCATTAAGATTCTCAATTTTGAAAAATCTCAAGTGAATACAAATGTAAGAAGTATTTTAAATGCATGCAATAAAGAAAAAAATTAGAAATTTTAAAAAATTAACAAATTGAAAGAATGGAAAAAATCTAAAAATTGAAAAAATTAATTTAATTGATTAAAACTATCTATTTTTGATTTCAAGCTTAAATGGAGGTCGAACAAAATGTGCTAGAGCTTAGATTTTGGTTTTGCGTGAAAGCTGGTAAAATTTTGCTTGTTAAAATGGTGAGGGATAAATGGCATTGTATTAATGGGAGGAGATAAGTATGGGTCCGTGTTTTAGTAATAACCCGAGCTAAAGCTCTTTTAGATTAATAAATAAAAAAATTCCGAGTCTGAAGTAAAAATTAAATATTAATCATTATTTCTAAATTTTTAAATTTTGAGATGCTAAATTTAACTTTGTTTCACAATAATTAAAGCGTTTGCTTGAGCCATAATTTGGATTACTTAATGTTGATATTAATTTTGTCTTTAAAGTTTTCAAATAAAGATTTTAATAGAATTAAAGATCAATTAATTTCAAACAAAAAAAGTTGTGGTGTCATTTAGATAAAATGACTAAAATTTAACAGATTGAGAAAAACTCTATCCAGTTTTGAAAAAAAATAAGCTCTTTTTTAGAATAATTTTTTCTGGAATGATTTAGACTCTTGGCTCATACCCTAGATGTCATTGTCCCTAGCTGTAATGAAACATCAAATGTTAGTTTAAAACATCATTTTTTAGAAATGTAATGCTGATTAAAATAATATATACTTTTTTTTTTTCGAAGATTTTTTTTTGAAAGGGTTAAACTAAGCCCTGTCGGAAGACTCAATAATTTAATCCATGTGATCATTTCATATGATAAGATAAGATTAGGAAGCAATTAAAATGGCTAAAATGTGCCAAAAAATAAATTCAAAACTTTTTTAACACATATGTTTATTTAATTGTACGTTTTTTTTTTATTTTCTTTTATTGTCAAGCTTAATAATTTTCAAAAATACTAAAATTTTCAGTTTTTTTTACACTTTTTTTGATCGAAATTTACCATTATTTACGTAAAAAAAGTTAAAAAAAAAGTAAAATTTACTAAAATTTTTTTTCTTTGAAAATAAAAACCAAAAAAAAAACAATTTTTATAAACTGTCATTTTGATTTTTAATATTTTTTACTAAATTTTACGATAAATACAGCAAATTTATGTAAAATACTGTCAATTTACTAAATTTTACTTTCATAATTTTACGTAAATTTTCGTAAATTTACGATGTTTTATTATATTTATATATTATAAAATATAGTAAAATGCAGTCGAATACAGTTATCGTATCACCACTGTATGCTCAATTATAAAAAAAAATTTTATATTTTTTTTTTATAAAATTTAAAATATTTTAAAAATTTTTGAATAATTTTATAATATTTTGAATTTTTCTCATTAATTTTTAAAGCCTAAAATAATTCTTTACCATTTTTTATCAAAATAAAAGAAAAGATGTAATTGGTATTTCAGTTTGTTTAGAAATTATCTCCTTAAACTGTTGTCAAGACAAATTAACTAATTTCCTAATAATTTTGACTCATAAACTGTTTGAAAGATAAATTTGCTATATATCATCACTAGTTTTCAAAATATTATCCAAAAAAGGAGAAAATGTATTTGAATTTTTTAATCAAATTAATAATTTTGAAACAATTCATTTATTGTTGTTTGGCCCAAGTAACCGCATCAAATAATTTTGTTGGCTTTGGTCAATCATATGGTGATCTTCTATTTCCGCTGCGCGCTGACTATATGATTCAAATTAACACTAGAAAACGATTTAAATTCGGAAATATAAAATACTCAAATTTTAATTTAAGCTCAAACGGAATAATTTCTTTCAATTTTTATGGATCAATTTTTATCCACACATATTTCCCGTTTCCTATTGTATCACTAACAGCTATCGCACCTTTTTGGTCCGATATAGACATTTCTAAATATGGCAATATATTTTACAGACAAATAGAAAATGGCAACGATTTACAAAAGATTGGTCTAGAAATAAGACTAAGTCTGTCAAGTTCATTTTATCCAAACTGGGCGTTTGTAGTCACTTGGGATGAAGTTGCACCGTTCAGTTCTTCGTTAGATTCTCCCAAGAACACTTTTCAGTTGGTTCTCACTACTAATGGTTCAAGCTCTTTCGTAATTTTTAATTATGGTCAACTAAATTGGGAGACAAGCTATGGGAGAAGATTCGTAGCCGGAATCAATTCTGGAGACGGGGTAAATTACTTAGAAATAAGTAATTCCAGCATATCGCTTATGATAAAATCAAATGTAAACACTAAAGGTAAATGGATTTACAGAGTTGATAATTTCAAATCAAATATTCTCTCCACCCAAACTGTGACAACAACTACAAAAACTTCAACAGCGACTTCGAAATATATTTTTTCTTCAAGAACTACATCAGCGACTTCAGAACATTATTTCTCTGTGACCCACATGAATCCTTTAAATTTAATATTACTAATAATTCTAATATTTTTTTTTTCAACAGTATCTTTTTTGACCTTTTTAATACTAAAATCTAAAATTAAATATGTGAAACTCTTAGCTCTGAATTCTAATCAGATTCCGATTAGCACAATAAGCCAATAAATTTAAATTTATTTACTAAAAGATTTTAAAATTTATTTAATAAATTTTATACAATTGATTCTTTATTAGAAAATTCAATTTCGGAAAAAAAAGTTTTTTCTGTCTTTTTGATTAAAATATTTCCAAGCTTGACTGATCTTGATTCAATTAAATAATAAAACACAAGTCCAGCAATAAATGATTTTAGAAGTATAACTATTATATTATCCAAATTAAGACTAAAATTGAAAAATTCTAATGTTGTTTGCACAAATATTGGATGGAGAAGATAAATGCCGAAACTGTAAAGACCACATTTACACAAAAACTCATTACTCAAAATACGAATTAAATAATTTTTTTGATTGCCAAGTCTCAAAAATAAAATAAGACTTGACCATATCCTTGCCGAAATTGTTCCAGCTAGCACTTCATCTTCATAATTTCTCTTCAAACCATAAATAAACAAAATAACTGTAAGATAATTAATTATAAATTGGATTTTTTCAAGTTGTATTTTTCTCATTAGTTTTTCGTTACTCTCTATTAAAGTCAATAAATGTGCAGCTATGGTTCCATAAAAAAATATCGAAAATCTAACTATTAAGTAATGTGATTTTTTGTCATAAAAATCAGTTTTTATTAAACCTAAAAAATTTATTTTTTCATTTAGCACTGAAGCAATGATACAACCGCTTAGAATAATTAATTCATATCTTTTTAGTTTATTAATTATTAGACAATAAATTGGGATGAAAAAATAATATTTAAACTCTGGCGCAATTGTCCATAAATGATTCACTCCCGAATAATCTAATAAAATCAATTCTGTCCAAGACGAATATTTGTATCCAGCTTTAAAGTTAAAAACGCCTCCAAGTATTTTGGGACCAAATTTTATACAAGTTGCTATTATGAAAAAAACAACATAAATACGAAAAAACCTTCGGACTAAGTATTTAATTAAAATAAACAATTTCATTTTTGCATTGTTTCCCGACGAATTTAATTCATTTAATAATTTATAAGTGAGCAAAAAAGAACTAAGTATAAAAAATCCATAGACTCCAGTTGTGTGTCTTATTTTATAGATAAAATTCACTAGTTCACATTTGTCATTTTTTTTTGAATGAGACACTAGCACTAAAATAGCCAGCATACCACGATAACCATCTAAAAAATTGTAGCGCTTTATCTCATTAAATTCGTCCGAAAATTTAGTTAGCTTTTTCATTTTAAAAATTTTTCAACTTAACTTGCGTGTGGCAAGATATTTAAAAAAAACCTTTTTAAATTTTTATTTCAAGAAGAAATAATTAAGTATTTTTCTTCTAAAATAAATTTTTTAATACAAATTTTTTTGTTTCAAAACAAACCTCAAAGGATATAAAGAAAAAAAATAATTGTTTGTAGCAAAATATTTTAGTGTTTATTTTTCAAAATTTTGTTTTTATCAACTCTGTTTTTCATAAACAGAAAATACTTGAGGACAAAATTGAAAATATGAGAAGCGAAATAAAATTGAATTTTTTTTTCATAATTCTTAAAGGTGAAATTTAGATTTTATTTTATAAAAATTTATTAAATTCAAATCACTTTAAAAGGCAACTTTTTATTTTTCAAAATTAACTATGTAATTTTCCAAAATAAAATCTTGTTGTTATAAAAATTACTGATTTTTGAACTAAATATTAAAAAAACTTTTGCTTCGTGGTTTCAATTTCAATAAACTTTTTTTCGCTTGATTTGGTTTTGAATTTTTTATTACGGATTTATGCGGCTGATTTCCCTCAAAATCGGTTGTGAGTGAAATCTGGGATATTGAAAAAGCAATAAGAATGGAAAGAAGATGATAAATTTGTTTCTAAATCAAAACAATGAGGATCGATAAATATAAGGGATTTTTACTGGATTAATTAATTAAAAGTTTTTGTTAATTAGAGCTTTTTTTTAAAATTATAAATTTTAAATTAATGTTATGTTATATTATTTTAATATAATGCTATTTAATTATCGTACATAAAATTTTTATGTTTAGTTTGCTTTTCTAATGTAAAGAGTTATCATAGAAGTTTTCCTATTAAGATTTCTGCGCAAGTTTCCAACTGTAGCTAATAACTATTTTCAATAATAATTATTAAATACATTTTTTCAAAAAAAATTTTGTTTAAATATTTTCAATAAGTATAATAATTTGAGTTTCAAACGTTTTATTGATTAAAATTATTGATTTGAGAATTAAATCTAATTGTACAATAATTGTTATTAAAATATAGAGTAAGAATTGACAGACATATCGTAAATTGCTACAAAAATATAAATTATAAATTATATTATAATTTGCTATAAAATTTAATTTTGCGCAACGTTAATTTTTTTTAATTTGAAATTTACTGAAGCGATTCCTTTTTTGATTTAATACAATTATTTAGCAATTGTTTATAGGAAATAAATATTTTCATCATCAAATAAATCAGAATTGGCATCAATTTTTTACTCAAATTTATCATCAAAATAAAATTTTGTTTATATTCCGAAATTCATATAAATTTTAAGAAATTTTTAAAAATAAATAATTAAAATAATAAATAATTTAGAACATGTCACTGATTGGATTCAGCCTTTTTGTCAATTTAATTTCATCAAGAAACATATAAATTTTAGCCTGTTAACTAATATCCTAACTTTATTAAAATATTTATTATGACTTAAAAAACTAATCAAAATACTTACATTTTAATATCCTTATCTTATCTTATCTTATCTTTATCTTAGTTTTTTTAAAGATTAATATTCTCTATACTATTATTCAATTTAGTATTTCTTTTATCCATAAAAAACTACACCCATCATCCAGTTTTTAAAAATTTTAAAGTTTTTTATCATAGTTTAAGAAAAAGCTTAATTTCTTTGATTCAATTATAATTTTCTCGTATTTTGAATTTTTTAGATAATGAAAACTTAAATTTGATCAAAAATTTTAATTAGTGGATATCAGGGTTCAGCTATACATCTTAAATCTGAATTGAAAAAAAATATTATAATATATATTTAAATAGACAAATTTTATCAAATAATTTAATTTTTCTTTTATTTAAATAAAATTTTGAAATATTCATACATTTAGATCAAATTAAAATAAGAACACATTAATTACTAATACTAATTGATTGACTGTGTAAAAGATTAATTTTTAATTAAATATTTTTGTCCATAAATTTTAATTAGAATTCTATATTCCATTTTCAACACTTATATTCTAATATTGTTTTTTCAAATATTAAATGAAGAAAATGACAATCAGACAACTGTTTGACTAATATTTAATAAATTGATAAATTTGCACTTTAAATAAAAAGATTAAATTCATTTTAATTAGTTAGATTTAATTAAATACACAAAAATCCATCTAATAATTAAGTGATTTACAATTTTTTAAAATTTTTGCTGTCCATAAAAATTTGCGAAATGAAAAATCAAAAATTATTTTAACATTGTCCAATGTTTAATATTAATTAAAGATTTAATTTACTAGATTATTATGTCCCTTTAAAGAAAAATTTGAATGACAATGAAAAAAAATCCACCAAGTTTTGCTAAAATTATGTATTCGATATATTTTTTTTAAATTATAATTTAATTTTTTGTCTATTTAAAAAAAATATGGATGTTCCAGAACTGCTTTACAAAAAGCCCGAATTTATAGAAACGGTAATGAAACAATTCCATAATTTTTGGTTTAATTTGCACGTTTAAAATAGGCCAGTGGAAACAAGGTCAGCAAAAATTCGGTAATGTGCGGAAGTCAAAACATAATTCTTCAAGGAAGAACAGTCGTTTTACAAGATTGTATAGTAAGAGGTGACTTGGCAGGAGTGAAAATTGGCAGGCATTGTATAATCGGTGAAAGAGTTGTAATTCGTCCACCTTTCAAGCGGTTTCAGGCAGGGTAATCTAGCTCTAAATCTAAACTCAAGGATTATTTAAAGTTTATTCAGAGTTGCTTTTTTTCCAATGCATATTGGTGATTATGTGGTAATTGAGGACGATTGTGTGATTAATGCCTCCACTATCGGTAGCTATGTTCACATTGGAAAAGGCTCGGTGATCGGTCGACGGTCCACGCTCAAAGACTGCTGTGCTATTGCACCCAATTCAGTAGTGCCACCTGAAACAATAGTTCCACCCTATGCCTACTACTCAGGTCAGCCCGCATTATACGTTAACGATTTACCTGAATGCACCAGAGAACTAATGGTTGACTATGCTGAGACATTTTATCAAAATTTCAAAGCTGTCTAATTAAAAAATTTTTGTTTTGATTAATAAATTATTTAAATTATTTTTTTAGATCAAATTTTGAAAGAGAATTTTAAATAAACAGAAAATTTAATAAATAGTTTATTTTAATTATACTCGATGGTAAAATGTTAAGTTAAGATTTCAAATAAGAATCTTAGATTAATCTTGACAAAATTTAAGTCACGGTTAATATTAAAACTATTTGAAATATAATAATTTATGCATCTTAAATAAATTCAAATAAGAATATTGAAATAATAAAGATTTTATCTCGGCGCAGCGAAATAAAACTCTAATTTTAATCTCAAATCTTTTTATTTATTTATGTTCGTAAAATGGGAAAGGAAGCCTTGAACGCAAAAATTCCCAAAGAAACTAGCCGTAAAAATTAAAAATTTTAATTACAATTTTTAATAAAATTTAAAGTTTTAAAACTAGATCCGCCAATTAGAAAGCCAATCCAAGTTCAATCAATAATAGAAAAGCCAAAGGCACTTCAGACTTCTCTTTCCTTGCTCAAAATGAGCCAATTTAACTCGAATCATTTTTCACAGTATGAAAATAACCCAATTGTGGATAAATTGGACGTTCTCATTTCATTCTGTAATGAGCTTAGTGCTGGTCAAGCCGAAATAAAGCGAAAACTTTCCGAAATTGACCAAACATTGAGAACCATAACTGGCAAAGCTTACATAGAACCAATTGAAGACTCACAATCCATGGAAACTTCAATTTTTTCCAAAGAAATTATCGAACAAGCCAAATCTAGACTTTCAGTTGATCTACAAGTAGACTTGGTATTCAATGGCAAAAATTTGCTCCGGCATCCTTTTAATTACACAAATATAAACACTTTTGGCACAACATTGCTTTCCGAATTGTTCAAGCTACGCGAGCTCAATAGTGGAACAGTAGAACCTACCAAATCGACAACTCCGTCTCTAGACCAAAAAAGAGTTGATTTGATTAAAGGTAATTTTTTTATTAAATTTTTTATCTAATAAATATTTTTTGGTTTAGTATGTTATTTGAAAAAACTAAAGACTATTGATGCTTTTGAGCACTATTGGCCCAGTATTGTAAAGTCACTAAGACAAAAATGCATAGATGTTAAATCTAACATAAAAAGTGAGATATTTTTTTTATTCTTGGCTATAAAAATAAAAAATATTTTTACAATTCAATACAAGCGGAGGCTTTTAGACAGACTACTTGAAAGCAAGTTTCTGCTTTTCAAAGCCCATTTGTGTCTGATCTTTTATTTTAAATAAAAATAAAATAAAATTATTAAAAAATAAATATTTTAAATAAAGAGCTGGTTTGTATTGTGTTCTACTCTTAATATTTTTATAAAATTAATTATAGAATTGATGGTTTAAAATAACCTTAGTGATTTATTTTCATTTGAACAAACTTTTTACTTTAATCAAGTAATTCTTTTATAAACGCATAATTAAATTAATGCATCTTATGTCATCTTGTTATTATAATATTTAATCAAAAATATACTTGATTAAGCAGAATTAAATTAAAATTTTTTTCAATAATTTTTTTTAGTCCTAGATTAAGAGGAACAAAAATCTAGCCTAGAATTTTTAAAGTGATTTCCAACATAGGATTCTATTTTGAATTAAGTTTAAAACAATTTTAATTTATTCAAATAATTTTATTTTTATTTTTTTTTTCTTGAAACAAACTTTTTTTGCGAATATAAAATTAATTTTTTTTAGAAAAAGGGCATTTGTGGTACAAGCTCCAAGAAGAGTTAGTAAATGACGGATTTTTGATTACAGAAAATGGTATTGGGAGTAGTCAAGACGTAAATTATGTCACAATGGATAATTATTGCGAAAATCAAGACCTAAATGAGTTTGAAAATGTAACTGAGGATGAAACGGAGCAAATGGAAGAGCTAGGACTTGCGTGATTGCTTATTTTTAAATTTTAATGTTTAAAGTGTAAATTAAAATTGTGTAAATAAAATAAAAAAAAATTATCTTTATTCAGACTTCAATTTTACAAGCTTTTTATTCATATCAAATAAATTTCGTGTTAGTAATTTTTAATTTTGAAATTTAGTTGAACATAATCTAAAATTCTATTAAAATTTCAAAAAAAATCACCATTTTAAATTTAATCATAATTAAATTAATACACCTTATATCATGTTGTTATTATAATATTTAATAAAAAATATTAGAACAATTACTAATAAAATCTCTATAAATTTTAATTTTTTAAATTGTTTCAAAAAACATTTTGAGACTGTTCATTTTTTTTAATTTTAGAAATGGTGTTTGTGAGTATTCTCTTTCCTATTGCTAACATATTTTTTTTCAATATTTTACCTAAGATTCCAACTTTGGTGTTCAAACCGATTTGCAGTGATGAAGAATATGAACAAATTGCGGAGAGCTTTCACACAGCCTTGAAAGGCTTCGGAACCGATGAGAATAGAATAATCAAGGAAATATCATCTATAACTAATGACCAACGTCAAATAGTTAAAGAAAAATACTTGTTGATGTATGGCAAAACTTTGGAAGAAGATCTAAAATCCGAACTCAAGGGTGATTTTGAGGACATGATTATTGCTTTGCTTAGACCAAGATTTGAATACGAGGCAGAATGTTTAAGAGATGCTATTAAAGGCTTTGGTACCCGTGAGAACGTAATCATTGAATTACTATGTACCAAAGAATCTGAAGAAATCGAAAAACTAAAGCAAACTTATAACGAATGTAAAGATTTTAATTGTTTTTAAATTTATTTATTTTTAGTAATTCTAAGTATTTGAGCGCAATTTAGAAGAAGACTTGGAAAATGAAGAAGGAGGTTCTTTAGGTCGACTATTACGAAGCATTGCCACTGGTCTAAGACCATCACATTCAGATGTTGATTTATCTCTTGCTCAAGAAGAAGCACAAAAACTCTACGATGTAAAAAATAATATTCAAGTTTTTTTTTCACTCAAGATCTTTTTCTAGGCTGGCGAAGGAAAAAGTGGTACTGATGAATCTGAATTTGTGAGAATTTTAGCATCGAGAAGCTTTTCTCAGCTAAAAGCAACATTTGATGAGTACACTAATATTTGTGGAAAAGACATAGAAGAGTCGGTCAAGTCCGAAACGCATGGATCTATGGAAAGTGCTTTTAAGGCCATCGTAAGGAATGTTCGCAATCGGCCAGCTTATTTTGCCAGGCAAATAAATAAATGCATTAAAGGTATAGGTACAAAAGAAAAGGATTTAATTCGAATTATTGTAAGTCGATGTGAAATTGATATGGGTGATATAAAAAGAGAATACAATGAGATTTTCGGAAAATCTTTATTTGAGGAACTTAAAAAAGAGCTAAGAGGAGATTTTGAGGACATTGTTTTAGCATTAGTTGGAACTGAATAAATTTTTTTTTTGTTCCAATCAAAAAATTTTTTAATATCTATTTTTTAATGAATTTATTATTATTTTATATTCAATAAATTTTTTATAAAGATTCAAAAAAGTAGTTGATCCTGTTCTTGTATTTCATTGTTTTTGTTTCTTGTCCAATGTCTACCCCACATCCAAACAAATTGTTGAGCTCTTTTATCTAGTTACGTGAATTTAATGCCGAACAAAATTTGAATCAAAGAGAGATGATTTAAAAAAAATTAAATAATTATTAGAAAAAGACTGTTTAAATTTAATGCTTAAAAAAGTTTAAATTTATTGTTTTATTCTTGCTAACATCAAAAAATTAAATCACTCTTTCTGTGTTAGAAAAATTATAAAATCAAAACTTAAAGTTCTGATTCTGTTCTTATTAAAATTTATTTGTGAAATGTCAATTCAAAAAATTATTAATTTAAAGAAAAATTATAAAAAAAAATTCGTACATTTTGATAGAAAAATATTTCATAGATAATATTATAGAAATATCATAGATATTTCATAGAATATCATAAATATCATTTCAGAGAATTAAAATTGACGAGAGATTATTATTTTGGATAGAATTCTATGATAAACTTTCTATGAAATATTTTTCTCAAATTTAATCACTTTAAAAAATTTTTATGAAAATATTAATATAATAGAAAAAAAAATCAATGAAAACAATTCTATGAAATAATTATTCTATGAAAAAAAATTTCTATGAAATGAACGTTTACCCATTTATCAAAATCAATTTTTTTGAATCAAAACTTAAATTATTCAGGTTTTTTTATAATTTTTTATAAAATAATGTTTTTTTTATAAATTGATCTATCAATTCGATTGCATGAAAAGAAAAGTTTTGTAGATGTAGACTTTTTAAATGAAAAGTCTAAAAGTTCTAAATTGGATGGTAACATGTCAGATTTAAAATATCCGAACGACTTCAAGTTAAAGAAAAAATAGATATACTGATTAATGATGAAGAATTTATGCATATCTCTTAACAGATTTAAGAGCATAAAAATATTTGAAATCATAAGTATTTTATGGATTCTAAAATAGAAACTTTGAGCTCCTAACTTTTAAAGGATGAATTACAGAGTCTCACGAAATTGTGGAAGAGGTTTTCATGAAAAATTTTTTTAATCCAATATGGCACAAATTTTAACCAAATGACCTTCATAAATGCAATCATTTTAACAGTTGTATTTCAATATTCTTATAAAGCTAAATAAATCAAAATTTGTGAATAAAAATTACTAATAAAATCATAGCTAAATTTAAACAAAAAATACAATGCTTTTTTTATTATTAATACTCTTGGTAACTAAACAAAATAACAATATAGGAAGACTAAAACAAATTTATACTCATCACAGTATTATTTTTTATTATTAATACAATTTATTACATACTTTTTTAAACATTAAATTTTAAATTTTAAATTGAATTGGGTTCTTCAAAAATTTTATAAATGCTCAGCAAAATTTTATTTAAAGTGTTTTTGCTTTATACTTTGTGTAACAAAATTGTTGCTGATTTTATTCCTTATGGACATGGGAATGGTGACTACGAATTTCCATTAAGAGATGATTATACACTTTTAATAAGCCCAAATTATCCATTCAAATTTTTCAATAAAAGTTATTCAAGTCTTTACCTAAGCTCGAATGGAATTGTTTCTTTTGACAAAGCAGCAAGTCATTTGCCAAGTTCATTTCCTAGAGAATCTCCAGTTGCTATTGCACCATTTTGGGCTGATATAAACATTATCAAAAGTGGCCAAATATTTTATCGGCAAGTATTAAGTGGTTCTAATTTAGAAAAAATTGGTATCGAAATCAGGCAAGGTTTGTCTGTTTCATTTTATCCAAGATGGGCTTTTGTTGTTACTTGGTTTGAGGTTGCACCATATCAGAATTTTGCTAATTTACCAAAAAACACCTTCCAATTAGTTTTGACTAACGACTTTCTTAATTCATTTGCCATTTTAAATTATAAAACATTAGAATGGGAGGGCAATTTTTCGGCCGGAATAAATGCAGGTGATTTAGTCAATTTTAAAATAATAGGCAATTCGGCCTCAAGGCTAATTTCTGGTTCCAATGTTGATAAAAAGGGAAAATGGATATACAAAGTAACAACTACATTTATAACTACAACAACATCTACATCTACAACTACAACTACATCTACAACTACAACTACAACTACAACTACAACTACAACTACAACTACAACTACATCTACATCTACATCTACATCTACAACTACACCAACAACTACATCTACATCTACAACTACAACTACATCTACAACTACAACTACATCTACAACTACACCAACAACTACAACTACATCTACAACTACACCAACAACTACAACTACAACTACAACTACAACTACAACTACAACTACAACTACAACTACACCAACAACTACATCTACAACTACAACTACAACTACATCTACATCTACATCTACAACTACACCAACAACTACATCTACATCTACAAATACACCAACAACTACATCTATAACTACATCTACAACAACATCTACAACTACACCAATAACTACATCTACAACTACAACTACTATGATTAGATCTGCTATTAATTCTCATTCAACTTTAACGTCTGAAACGAAAAAACAAGAAGCGATTTCAAAATTTAGCAATTCAACAAACTATAAAATAAACAATCTTCAGAAATTGGATTTATTTTATTTTAGTAAATTCTATTTTAGTAAAAAGTATCAGATGAATTTAATTAAGGATTTTTTCAAATAATATCTACTTGAATCTTGAGAAAAATCTAAAATCGTCTTAAATTGTCTAGATCTTTTTGTCAATGTTTTAGTAAGATATTTTAAGGTTTTCTTGTATTCTCTTTTCGATAGTGTATACTTTTATAAAATACACAATTGAATCATAATCATTTGTAATTAAAGCTTAAATTTTTTTATTTAAATTAATTTCAAAAATAGAAGAAAAAAATAGGTGTGAAGTCTTAAATTTCAAATTACTACATTGATTTCAAAGTTATTATAAACACGCACACAAAAGTTAAAATTAAACTAACAAATAGTCGATTCTTCGCGATCTTTGTACACATTTTCTTTTATTCTTGGGTAAATCTTAAAAAAAAAAAATTAATTTGTTTATTTAAATGTTAAGAATATAATAAGATTTTAATGTGTGAAATTAATGTGGCCATAATTTAATTAGATTGTTTATGTTTGATGCTATTTTTTTAAATGCATAAAAATGTGAAGTTTTGAAATTCTAAATTTTGAGAACAAGGTATTGTGAAATATAAACATAAATTTAACAAAATTTTCTCCTTTTTTGATGAACTGAGATTAATGATTTTATTTTAGGTAAAAAAGGTGCAACAAAGTATGTTGCAGTATTTTACTGAGTATTTTTTATTAACTTTAATTTTAATTTGTTAAAAAATAAGGAATTTTTGTTCAACTTCTATTTGAAATTCAAAACGCCTCATTTTTCCGTTCCAAGCAGTTATTGTAACGGCCACATGGCAAATTTTTTTTTTCTTTATTACATTTTTCAATAAAACTTTAAGTAAAAAAAGCCCAAAAAATACCTAGTTTTATTATTAAAAAACAAGCAGAATATATTTCAAAATACCTCCTTTAATAAAATCAGATTATTTTTTAATTTTTCAGTAATAAAACCAGGTCTTTTTTGGACTTTTTTTGGCAAATTGAAGTTTCAAAGCATAATTTAACATCAAAATGATAATTTAAAATTTTAAAACTTAATTAATCTAATGATTTTGATAATTTTTAAGAAAATTACTAATAATGAATCATTTTCAAATTTACATCAAAATGATTGATCTCTAATTTATTTAATAGAAAAATTCAATAATTCAAAAATTTAAATTTATAACTTTTATACCCATTCATTCAAAAAAATCTTTTACAAATATTAAATTTTAAAACAGTAGATATTTTGGTTTTTCAAAAAGAAATTTTTCATTAAAATCAACTTAAATATCTAAACCTATTAAAGTTCAATAAAAAGGGACATTTAAAATTTTTAATATGAAAATAAGCTTGACTTGACTTGTCAAGGGCAAAGTAAAATTTTTGTTCAATTTTCAATTTGTTCAAAAATTTCAAATGCGCAATTTCATTGCATTGCAATTTATACAATCTTTTAACTTTTAAAACTTTCAGATTTCAATTTAAAAAATTGATAATATGCGGCAAATTGAAGTTCCATATCAAATTTTAAGATCAAAACGATCATTTAAAATTTTAAAACTTAATTAATCTAATGATTTTAAAAATTTTTAAGAAATAAATACTAAACATTACTAGAAATGCTTTAACTAATAATGGTTCATTATCAAATTTACATCAAAATGATTGATCTCTAATTTATTTAACAAAAACAATCAATAATTTAAATAATTCAGGTTAAGTTAATTCACAAATTCAAATTTATAACTTTTATATCCATTCATTCAAACTGAAATTATTTTATTTTTCCATTTAAATAAATTTTTAAATTTTAAAACAGTATATTTTTTTGTCTTTAAAAGTTAGTTATCATTAAAATCTATCAAAATATTTAAACCTATTAAATTTCAATAAAAAGTGACATTTTAAAATTATAAATATGAAAATAAACTTGACATGACATTTCAAGTAATGCTTTTGAAAAAATTTATTTTTTCTCTATTATTTAAAGAAAATAATACAATTTATATTTTGATCTTTTGATATTGATCTCAAACTTTGAAATTTTTGAGCAAATTGAGCAAATTGAAAATTGAACAAAAATTTTACTTTGCCGTTCCAAGCATTTAATATGGCGGCCACATGATCATTTTGCCGTTCCAAGCATTTAATATGGCGGCCACATGATCATTTTGCCGTTCCAAGCATTTATTATGACGGCCACATGATCATTTTGCCGTTCCAAGCATTTAATATGGCGGTCACATGATCATTTTGCCGTTCCAAGCATTTAATATGGCGGCCACATGATCATTTTGCCGTTCCAAGCATTTAATATGGCAGCCACATGATCATTTTGCCGTTCCAAGCATTTAATATGGCGGCCACATGATCATTTTGCCGTTCCAAGCATTTAATATGGCGGCCACATAAAAAAGGGAAACAAAAAAAATATTGGAGTAAATAACTTGACTTATGATTCAAAGAAAAAACTCAGTAAAACCTAATTTTAATTAAATTAAGTTTTTTTTTGACCACCTTCAAACATCACATGAGCTTTCCAGAGACACAATACTTAAGTGGATCCTGGTTTTGATTAAATTCGAGGAAAGAATTAAAAAAAGTAAAGAGACAACTTACACCAAGATAATTTTTTGGCACTAGACCACACCTGGCCTTCTCATTGACTAAAGTACACGTCCACCATCCATCATTGGCCTGGCCGTCTCGCTCATGCTTATCCAACACAACAAGCTGATCGTGCATGTCGAACTTGAGCTCGTCGTGCTCGACCGGCTCATACGAATACAAGGCATGCACCAAACTGCCATTGCACTCCTTGCTGCCCATGCCACTCTGTACACTGAGCAAATAGTCGCGACACAACTCGAAGCCGTCCTCGTCTTCCTCGCACTTTTTGACGGCCGTCTCGTTGTCACTAATGGTGGTGGCGAACACACTGGCGCCGTTCTCCACCAAAAACTTTATCATGTGCAGATTGTTGCAGCTGGCCGCACAGTGCAGCGGCGTCCATCCGTCATTGTCGGCATAGTTGATGTCGCATCCGGTCTCGACCAAATAGCGGACTATGTCAAAGTGGCCGGCGCACACCGAATTGTGCAGAGCAGTGATTCCCTCGTCGTTGGGCTCGCTGATGTCGGCCAGCTGCGCCGAGCACTTTTTCACCAGCTCGAGCTCGCCCTCGACGGCCGCGTCCAGCAAGAGCGCGTGCGGGTCAAAGTTGACTCGACGCGAGCCCGCCGAACCGGCCCCACTAGCCTTTATAATCGATTTGGTCGCTTTGGTCGGCTTCGACTCAACCGCTTCTTTTCTGCTCTCCGCCGACGCCACCACCGCGGCCACCGAATTACTCGAGCTGCTATTCAGCGTGTTCTCGTTGGAGAACACGTCCGGCTTAAAAGTGGACAAGAGCGGACTGGACTCGCCGCTCTCTTCAATATTCACCAATTGATTGTGGTGTTTGTCGAGTATTTTGTGGTAGGCGGCGGGCGGCTGGGTGCTCGACGACTCCATTTCGCTGATCGAATGCCTTTTTTTAATTGTCTTGACCATATCGGGCAAGTACTTGAGCTTGTCGAACTCTAGCTTTAAGTGAGAGGGCAGATCGGAGTGTTCGTGTGGGGCGGCCGGCTCGGCTCTGGCCTGCGGCGACAGCGACGCCACAGACGAGCTGGACGAGGCGGCGCTGGCCGACGACGACTCGCACTCTTCGTCCTTGAACTGCTGCACAAGCTTGATGGCCTGGTACTTTTGATAGGCGTCCTTGTTCATGTAGGTGTTGGCTATTTGCTGTTTGGTGGCGAACTTGGCCGCTTGTTTGCTCGGCGAGGCGTCGAGCGGCGTCTGGCTGTGCACGGGCAGAGAGAGGGGCTGCGCGTTGAGCTTGTGGCGCTTGCAGGCTATCTTGTGCTTGAGCTCGTCGATCCGCTTGTCCAGCTGCACGACCTCGCTTTGCTTCCTGTTGAAGAGCTCGTGCTGCTGGACGATCTTTTTGGCCTGCTGCTCGTTCAGTTTGTTGCGGATCTGCAGCTCCTGCTTGAGCCGGTCCAGCTCGGACACGTTAACGTTGCTCACGCTGCTCTTGTTGCCGTGCTTGATGCGCCGCAGCTGCTCGATCTGCTTGGTCAGCTCGGCCACTTTGTTTATGGACTGGTAGAGCTCGCGTTCTTTTTGTTCGAACAGGTTTTTGATCAGGTCGAGCTCCGAGTACATGTTCGAGTTGGACAGCTTGTACTCGAGTATCTGGTTTCTGAGCTGCTTGAGCTTGAATATCTTGAGCTCCTGGCCGAGCACGTTTTGTTTGAGGCTCTCGATTTTGTTGGCCGGACCCGCTTCGCCTCTCACGCTCTGCTGGCCCATCTGCGACACCTTCAGGTTCTTCTCCTCCTCCTGTTTGAGCAGCTTGAGCCGCTTCTCCTTGGCCTGCAGCAGCTGGTTGTTGATCTCGATCTGCTGTTGCTGCCGGTACGCTATGTCCTGCAGCTCGCTGATCGACATCTCGCTCATGTCCTTGTGGCAGTTGGGCTGATTGTGCAACACTGTGTTCATTCTGTCATTTATGTCTAAAATTGAATTTTATTTGAGAATTTTATTAAGTTTTATTAGAATTTTTTTTTTTTTTAATAAATTTTTTTTTTTGTTTTTTTTGGAAAGATTGGAAATTTTTTTTGTAAAAAAAACAAAAATTTAAAATTTGATAATGTATGCACATTATGTTGGTGGGATGCTATGTTGATTCTCGCATTACGTAAATGCGTTTTTTCTAAATTAGTTTTGTTCAGCACTTGATTTTTTTTCTTTTTTATTTGTTGTTGTTGGAAAGAAGAACAACTTTTTTAGTTTTGGAATAAATTAAAATTTTGATGTAAATTTTAAAAATAAATGTTATATGCTCTGAATTTAAAGATTTTAGTTTTGTTTTTTTTTTTCTTGTTTATTGTTTATTCAAAACTTTGTGTGTAATAGGAAAACTTGGTCTGCACCAAAAATTGGTTGAATATAAGAATTTTTTGTGCAAAAAATCAGAACTGCTTGAATCAAGTCTCTAGTCAAGTCGGGAATTATCTTATCAAAAGTCCCAACTTGGATTTCAATTTAGGTTACTTTGACTTTAACTAGGCCGCCAATATTACTACGTGGAACGGCAAGAAAAAACATTTGGCCGCCACTATTACTACGTGGAACGGCAAGAAAAACATTTGGCCGCCACTATTACTACGTGGAACGGCAAGAAAAACATTTGGTCGCCACTATTACTACGTGGAACGGCAAGAAAAACATTTGGCCGCCACTATTACTACGTGGAACGGCAAGAAAAAACATTCGAAAAAAAATTTCATTTGAAGTCATTGATTTGGACATTAATTTGAAAAAAAAAAGTCCGGACTTGGATTTTTATTTGGGACTTTTAACCAACTCTGCAAAAAATTAATAATAATAAAAATATAATAGAAACCAGTTAAGCTTTGGCGGCTAGTCTTGACTTCTTCTGTTCTCTCTCTATTTGCTTCTATCCCTCGCTAGGACCCTTAACTCCTTATCTGTGAGTTTGTCTGCAGCATCCTAGCTATTTGACATTTATTTGTAAAAAATCAATTTTGAAAAAAAGTTAACTAGAACAATTTTCCCTTTTGAAAATTTTATTTTTTTCTTTCATACTTTCTAGATTTAACTTGGGTATAACTAAAATATGGTTAAGACAAATTTGGCATATTTGTATTTACGTAACCCCAATTATGTGAGTAATTAGCTAAATTTTGGATTTTAAAATATATTTTAGCCCTAAGGATTCAAATCTAAATGGGTGCCTAACCTTTGCCGACAAAGAAAATTATTAAACACAAAAAAATCATATTTTTTAGAATGTAATTTTTATTTCAATGAAAAAAATAATTTTGAAACAAACTTTAAATTTTAAGCATCAACACCTTAATTGAACGCCTAATAAGTGATGAAAAATTAACATTTTTTAAAATTAATTTCTATTTCATTCAAAAAAATAACTTTCAATTCTTAATACCTAAATGCCCAAAAATGATTGATAACCTTTACCAAAATAAAAAGATCATTAAACTTAATTTATTTAAAAAAATCAATTTCTTCTAAAAAAAAAATCAAGTTTCGATACCATGACAGAGTGCCTAATAAATGATAACAAATTAGCATTTTTTAAAATTAATTTTTAATTCATTGAAAAAAATAAATTTTTGTAACAAATTTTCATCTTAATTTTCAAACTTTAATAGGTGATAAAAAATTAACATTTTTTAAACGTATTTTTTATTTAATTTAAAAAATGATTTTCAGTTCTTAAATGCCCTTAAATGACTAATAACCTTTTGCAAAACAAAACGATTATTTAAAAAAATTTGAATTCTTCTGAATGTAAAATTTATTTCATTGAAAATAATAATTTTTGAGCTAAATTACCTAACCTGTCGGAAAATAAAACAAATTAAATTTTTAAAATGTTTTTTAATTCCTAGTTAAAAATAATTTTTGGAACAAGCTTAAATTTCAAGTTACTCAATAGAGTACCTAACATATTGAAGATTAAAAAAAAAAAATATTCATTGAAAAAAAATTATTTTTCAAGCACAATCCTATTAAAAATTCATACTGAAGATAATTTTTTTGTAAATTTTTTTAAAATAATTTCTTACTCTAATAAATTAATAAAAGGAAAATACTTTTTATTGTAAAATTTTGGACAATAGTCTTAAAGTTCTAACAATTAATTGAGTTAATTGAATAATCGTTTTCTATTGACACGAACATTGTTGCCTAAATTTTGGCAAGGATTTAAACTTGAACAAAACGGCTTGGATCGTCGTTTAAATTTCATAAAGCTCTTAAATCAAACATATAAAATATTATAATTATAATTCTAGTTTTGAGTTTATGTTTTCTAAATAGAAAAATTAAAAAAAAAAACGCATAATTTTTGTAACTAGTTCATCTCGGCTAGAGATAGGTATCCATCATCTATGCGAAAGATAATGATTGAAATTATTAAGTACACAAATACAAGCTAATGATAAATAAATCGAGCTGAATTGTTTCAAGTATCAAAAGATACAGAATAAATATAATTTTCATAAGTTAAAATAAAAAACTTTTAATAAAACTAAATTATGCGTTTAAATTTACGAAAATATTACGCCTTAATAGTGGTGCGCCATAAATTGTCTTTATATTCCGGATTAGAACTAAACTCGCATGTTTTTTTTTTTTTATAAATATAAAACCCTTTCAATCCGGGTATCCTAATTTTTTAAAATTAGTTCAATTTTAATTGTCATTTAACCTAATTAATCGAATAGTTTAATTAGGCCTTAAAAACTACTCTCTGACATTCCGGACACATTTAATTGATCAGTCAATTGATTTAAAGCATTTTAAATGAATAAAAAATAAAAAAAATTTTCTTTATTTAAAACAAAAATGTCCTAATAATTCTAGCCCACGTATTTTGGTTTATAGTCTATATAGAGATTATCTCATTTTTCATGTCTATCAGCTTAATTGTAATCTTTTATATACAATAAAGACAAATATATCTATTCATCAATTAAGATTATTTATTAAACAAAAAAAAAGAATGAATTTTATTTAGACTAAACTTTATTTTTTTTTTTTTAAATAATAATTAAAATCAACAAAAAAATAAAATTTACTTAATTTGTTTTTCTTTATCACTGCACTAGAAAAAATGCACACCAAACATTTTGAAAAATTAAAATAAATTATTTTTGAATTTAAAATGCGAATCCAAGATTTGCAGATTCTATCAGAATTAGATTTAAAATTGAGCGATCATTGCTTTCTGATCGATCCGGACACTATAAATTTTTTGAAAAAATCCAAAGTTAGCATCCAAATATTTTGCTTTTTTAACTTAACTATTTGAAACTATTGATAGGTTTTGTTTATAAACAGAGGTTTACCGGGCTCTGGAAAATCTACTCTGGCGGCACGAATTTGCCAAACTTATCAAGACACCGAAATATGTGAAGGGGACCAATTTTTTACTAATGAATTTGGAGCTTATAAATTTAATAAAGATAGGGTACAAGACTGCCGATTGTATATTCAACAAAAGGTGCAAGAGGTTTGCAGGTAAATGTCTAAAATTAAAATTTTAATTATCAGCTAATATTCTATTAGACTAGGAAAAAAGTGTGTGATCGCTGACGACACTCATTTGTCTTATGAAGAAATAGAACCACTGATCCGCATCGGTAAAGAGTTCAACTACTTTATTTTGTTGATTGAAGCTCGGTCAAGTCATAAATTCGATGTGGATAAACTTCACGGTAAACAAGATAACTAATCCACATCGGTGTATTATTAATAAATTTAATTAGAGTTGTGCAGACACAACATTAGCAAGGCAACTATACAAAAAAAACTAGATGCTTTTGAGCTTATAATTCCGCGTTTTTACGCTTGGTTTTTGAGCCATGCCGATTCAGAATTTATTTCTAGCCTGGCTAAAACATGTTTTCAAGAGTGTTTGGACATTTTAGAATTTAAAAAAGATTTTAATGATACAAAAAATTCATTTGTATTCGAAGAATTGTTTGAGATACGAAACCAAAACCAACTACACTGCACAGCTAAATTTTTGGGTAAAGACAGTGATTTGGTCAAAGAGTATTTTTTTGACTTGGAAGTAAATCAAAGTATGGGAAAAGTATTTACAATTGAAATAGTTGGATTTTCTATTACAAACAGATCAATAACTGCTGATGTACGCTTAAGAAATGTTGGTAATTTGTGGCAAAATGATTTGAATGAAGAAGAGATGGAAGAAGTAATGGAAAATGAAATTTTATTAAATCATAAAAGTTTGTTCGATGAGCTAAAATACGCTGATAGGGCACATTTAACTATTGCTCTTGAGCCGAATCTCAGCGCATGCAAATCTGGCATCGATCTGGTTACTTTAAAATTGCTTCTAATAAACAAAAACTACAAAAATTTAAAAACTAATGATTATGATTTATTTTATTTTGGTCAGTGCTTATGTTATGCTAAACTAAGAAAAATAATTAAAATACCATCTCTTTTTGCTGCTCAGTATTAATTATTTAATAAAAGTTTTTTTTAAACAAAATTGTTTTGTCTATTGATGAAAAAAATATTTTTGTTGAAATAAAAGTGATTGTATAGAATAGTTATAAATTTTATTGTATAATAAAAATTAATTTGAAAACTAGGAATATGTTATTCTACATAATCTAATTGAAAAGAGGAATAATTATCTTATTTCTTGAAATAAGACTTTAGAAATCTGGTTATGCCAAAATAGTTTTCGATGTTTTAATTTTTAAAATCAAGTTAAAAATAACAATTTAATTAAAATTAAACAGCAAGAAAATGAGATGATGTTTGAAGTTTTTTAAATTATTTTTATTCAGCTATTTTTTAATTTTTAAATAGAAAAATTAATTAAATAAAAAAATGACTAATCATTTAATAATGTAAATGAATAATAATTTGTCATATGCTTTCCAACAGGATAATTAGGAAGGCGCTTATCTCCTTTTTAAGTACCATTTTGAGCGACAGCTTCGATCTAAGACACAGTTAACTGCTTTGACTTGATTTTTTCAATTAAAAAGTATTTATTTTAAACAATTAGTTCATTTAAATTAAAAATATGCTAAAATTGGCAAATTGAAGTTTGAGATATATTTAAAATTTTTAAATATTGATATTTAAAATTTTAAAATACCCCTTTTTACTGAACTTTAATAGATTTAAATATTTTAATTGATTTTAATGAAAATTTATTTAAAAAGATAAAAAAATTTACTGTTTTAAAATTTATAAATTATTTAAGTGGAAAAATAAAATTATTTAAGTTTGAATGAATGGATATAAAATTTGAATTTGTGAATTAACTTAACTAAAATTATTTAAATTTTTATCTGTTTTTGTTATATAATTAGAGATCAAAAATTTTGATGTTAATTTGATAATGAACCATTATAAGACATAACATGTCTAGTTATGTTTAATATTTATTTCTTAAAAATTATTGAAATCACAAGATTAATTAAGGTTTAAAATTTTAAATGATCGTTTTGATCTTAATTTGAAACTTCAATTACCCTTAAAATTAATAAATTTAAAAAAAAATTTAAATTAAAAAAGCTTTAAAAATAAAAACATGAGTTTAAATCACTATATTGTGACATCGTTGATCAATAGCTTATTTTAAATGATTTTTTGGGACAAAATGATTTTTTATTTAGATTTAATAAATTTTAATTATGTTTTAAAGCTTGGGAAATTTACAAATGACAAAAATTTATTTGAATGAGAATAACATAAATAAACTTAAACTAAAAAATTTTTTTTTGATGAGTTTCAAGGATTGAAGAGCCTTAGATTAGATTAAAATAAAAAGTTAAAATTTATTCATCGAAACAATCACAACAAATTTTGATGTTTTGTTTTCCAGTGTACAAAAAATAAAAACTTTTACTAAACTACTTTAAATCTTTAATAAAAACTCTGTTTGCTTAATTTTTTAGAAATTTTAATTCACATTAAAAGTAAAGTTTATTATGTAAACAGGTGGCTTATCTACAAAATCAGACTTTTAAACAAGCATATAGAGCGTTGCATGAAATTGCACCAAAGTATGCTTTAATTCCAATTTATAGCGTCAGTTCAAGCTTGTTTAAACTCTTTTCTCTCCGAACAACTATATGTTGATCAAAATTTAGAGATAATTAAAAAATAAAAAATTAAAATACTTTAATAACTAAATTTCGTTTTTATTCATTTAAAAAAAAAATTAATTTTAGATAAAAAATGCGTTACACAGCATTGAATGTAACATTCAAACGCTGCTTGCACACAAGCAATCCATCATTTGCTGCCAAGTCGCCAAAAGTAATCATTTAACTGTCCCTCACATTCAAAAACCAAATAAAAACGATCTATTTTATTTTAAGGTTGCCTTGAGCAAATTCGAACCGAACAGTCATGTTCCATATGAAAAACTAAGCGCCACTCTCAGCGTGGTCAAGAGCCGACTGAACCGTCCTTTGACTCTGTCCGAAAAGATTCTCTACTCTCACTTGAGCGACCCGGAGGGCCAAGTAAGTCAAAGTCACTTAAGACAGTACGGGCCTTTGACAAAACTTAAAATCTAATTTTAATTTGTCCAAAAAAGGCCCAAAATTAAATATTTTTGATACCGAGAAAATTCAAAAAAAAGCAAGTTCATGTGCGCTTTAGTTAAAGAAGTTTGCTCATGGCGTGTATAGCTTGCGTACATTCAAAGCCACCACTTTTTGGCTTTGTGAAATTTAGTACAAAATGATAATAAATTGAAAAGCTTTTTTTCTATAAGCTTAAAATTAGTTCCTTGAATCCAACTAAGATTGATGATACATTCAAAGTTTCATCAGCAAGACTGAAGTTTTTTTTTTTCTGAAAAAAGTCATTTCAAAGACTTTGGAATAAAAATGGCCGCCATGATTTTTTTTTTTTTAAATATAATTAGGGGGTGATCCCCAGGTTCGTCCGAATGGCTTACGCCTTCGTTTAAACCCAATTATTGTAAAAAAAATGGTAAAAATAAAATAGAGTTTTTAGTTCTTTAAAAATTGAAAGTAACTGAAATTAAAAAAAAAAAAAAATTAAATAAATAAATAGTAAAAATAATTCAAAATATACATAGTTCAGAGAGTATAAAAGGTGAAAATGTTTGAAATTGGCCTCTACAATTTTATGTACAATTGCTTTATGGCCGTCTTGATAACTAGATGGAAAGGCAAAAAATTCATGTGGTCGCCTTAATAAATACATGGAACAGCAAAATACTTATTTAAAAAAAAAATACAAGTCTTTTGACTTGGCTTGACTTTGACTTTATAACTTTTAAGCTGAAAAAAAAACTGAAAAAAATATTCAATTTCTTATCATTTTGAAAGGTTCGCACAGGTCACCACTTCATCGTCGAATTTGACTTTTTCGACCACAAATTCTTATTTTGCGTGTATGGAAACCCAGAAAAGCAAATTTGTCAGGGGGAGTTAAAAATATAATTTTTTTGGTTACCCCCTCTCAAAGATCAATACCAAAATTATTAGTTGTAGCTTTTTAGTTCTAAAAATATAATGATTTTGTGAAAGTGTTTTATTATTATTATTATAAAGATTCTTTAAGCTCTTTTTCTAAGCTCCAAATTGGTGTATTCATTTTTTTTTTAAAAAAATTTTTGACTTTTAAAATTGACCAGTCCTTGGTTTACCCATTAATTCAATTTTTTTTGTAGAATCAGAAAAAGAAAAAAATTCCGAACAAATTTTTGAGCTCTTTTTTTTTTAATTTTTGTCTTTCAAGTCCACAAGTTTTGACTTAAAAGTGTAAATTTTTATAAAAAAAATTGACACTTTTAATTTTAAAAATCCATGCAACAAAACATAATAAATTTTATTTTTTGTCTTTTAGTTCAGCTTCAGACTGGTGTTAAAGAAATATTTAAAAAAATATATATTTTTCAGGTAATTTTAAAACGAAATCGGGAGAACATTATAATGAAAAAATAAATGAAATAACTTCTATACTGTATTTTCTTAATAAATTAGTGAAAACTAAAATTTCATTTGACTTTAAAGTTCATAAGTTTTGACTTAAAAGTGTAAATTTTTTTTAAAAAAATCAATTTTTTTATTACAAATTACAAAAATACTTTTAATAGTATTTTTGTAATTTAATTTATAAATAAATTAGTGAAATACTTTCACTAATTTATTAAGAAAATATAGTTAAGAAGTCATTTCATTCATTTTATTTGTTTTTTAGATTATCAAACCAAAAGGTTATTAAATATTTTAAAATTTTCTCCCGATTTCCCATTAGATTTAGCTGAAAAATATTTTTTTTTAATAATACATTATTTCTTTAACACCAGTCTTAAGCTGAACTAAAAGACAAAAAGTAAAATTTATTTTGTTTTGATACATGAATTTATAAAATTAAAATTTCAATTATTTTTATAAAAATTTACACTTTTAAGTCAAAACTTGTCGACTTAAAAGACAAAAATTAAAAAAAAAAGAGTTCAAAAATTTGTTCAGAATTTTGTCTTTTTTCTGATTCTACAAAAAAAATTTGAATTGGGAGATAAACCAAGGACGAGATACAAAAAAATTGAAAAACTCCAAAAATTTTCGTCTCCGGTCAATTTTAATAGTCAAAAATTTTAATTTTAAAAACAAATGAATACACCAATTTGTAGCTTAGAAAAAGAGCTTCAAGAATCTGTATAATAATAATAACAAAATACTTTCACAAAATCATTATATTTTTGGAACTAAAAAGCTACAACTAATAATTTTGGTATTGATCTTTGAGAGGGGGTACCCAAAAAAATTACATTTTTAGACCCCCTGACAAATTTGCTTTCCTGGGTTTCCATACCCGCAGAATAAGAATTTGTGGTCGAAAAATTAAAATTCGATGATAAAGTGGTGTTAAAGATCAAACCTGTACAATCCAAAAGCGGCATTGTGAATTTTAGTACAAAAAAACAAAAACAAAATATTAAAAGTGCCAAAGCTTAAGTTCTGAAAGATCAAAACATGTTCAGTAAATTTTAGCAACTGATAATCCTTTGTACCACCACTTAAAGTTGAATCGGATTTTTAATCTAATGTAGTTTCCCAAATTTTCTATTTTCTTAGTTTTGGCAGATTTTTTCCAGAGTACTGCAGATTTATTGCAGAGTTTTGCAGAATCAGTATATTGGTGGTATAAAGGATGTATCAGCTGCTACAATTTACAGAACATGTTTTGGTCCTTCAGAACTTAAGCTTTGGAATCTTTTTTTATTTTGTTTTAGTTTTTTGTACCAAAATTCCAAATGCCTCCAAAAGCCTCTATTGAAAATTTTTCAAATTTTTCTAAAAAAAAAAATTCAAGGAAATCGAAAGAGGCAATTCTTATTTGAAGCTGCATCCTGACCGCGTTGCCATGCAGGACGCCACTGCCCAAATGGCCATGCTTCAGTTCATATCATCAGGCATACCCAAAGTTCAAGTGCCATCTACCATCCACTGCGATCACTTGATCGAGGCGCAAATCGGCGGCCAAAAAGACTTGGCGCGCGCCGTCGACCTCAACCGAGAAGTGTACAACTTTCTCTCGACTGCCGGAGCCAAGTACGGCGTCGGCTTTTGGAAGCCGGGCAGTGGAATAATTCACCAAATTATTTTAGAGAACTACGCCTTCCCAGGCGTCCTGTTGATCGGCACCGACTCTCACACCCCGAATGGCGGCGGCCTCGGCGGCCTGTGCATCGGCGTGGGAGGCGCCGACGCTGTCGACGTGATGGCCGGTCTGCCCTGGGAGCTCAAGTGTCCCAAAGTGATCGGAGTCCGTCTGAGCGGCAGCCTGAGCGGATGGACCTCGTCCAAAGACGTTATTCTGAAGCTGGCCGGCATCTTGACCGTCAAAGGAGGCACTGGCGCCATTGTCGAGTACTTTGGACCAGGCGTCGACTCCATTTCGTGCACAGGCATGGGCACCATTTGCAACATGGGCGCCGAGATCGGAGCGACCACGTCCGTCTTTCCGTTCAATAAGCGCATGGCCGACTACTTGACGGCCACAGGACGGCCCGAAATTGCCCAGTTTGCCGGCCAGCATGCCGACTTGCTGCGAGCCGACTCTGGCGCCGAGTACGACCGAGTGGTCGAGATTAACTTGGATGAATTGAGGCCTCATGTGAACGGACCGTTTACGCCCGACCTCGCCAATCCCATTGACCAAGTTGGCCAAGAGGCCATCAAAAATGGATGGCCCACCGACATCAGGGTCGGTCTGATCGGCAGCTGCACTAACTCGAGCTATGAGGACATGAGCCGAGCGGCCAGTGTGGCCAAACAGGCGCTCGACCACGGCCTCAAGGCCAAATCCCAGTTTACCATCACGCCCGGCTCCGAGCAAATAAGAGCGACCATCGAGCGGGACGGCATCTCGAAGATATTTGAAGAGTTCGGCGGTGTTGTGCTGGCGAACGCGTGTGGTCCATGCATCGGTCAATGGGACCGCAAAGATGTGAAAAAAGGAGAAAAAAATACCATAGTGACGTCATATAACAGAAATTTTACCGCTCGTAACGATGCCAATCCGCAAACGCACGCATTTGTCACATCACCGGAGCTAGTGACCGCGTTGGCGCTCAGCGGCGATTTGACCTTCAACCCGTTGACCGACCAATTGACCGGCAGTGACGGCCAGCAGTTCAGACTAGAGGCGCCGCATGGCGACACCTTGCCCAGCCGCGGTTTCGACCCGGGCCTCGACACGTACCAGGCGCCGCCGTCAGACAGCTCCGACGTCACAGTTGACGTGGACAAAAGCTCTCAGCGTCTTCAGCTGCTGGAGCCGTTCGACAAATGGGACGGCAATGATTTGGTCGACTTGCCCGTCTTGATCAAAATAAGAGGCAAATGCACCACTGATCACATCTCGGCTGCCGGTCCGTGGCTCAAGTACAGAGGCCACTTGGACAACATTTCCAACAACATGTTCATCGGAGCTATCAATGACGAGAACGGCGAGGCCAACAATCTGAAAAATCAGCTGACTGGCGAGTACGGCAAAGTGCCCGATGTGGCCAGATACTACAAGTCAAAAGGTCTCGGATGGGTGGCCGTCGGCGACGACAATTATGGCGAGGGAAGCTCTAGAGAACATGCTGCTCTGGAGCCCAGACACTTGGGCGGTCGGGCCATTATTGTGAAGAGTTTTGCTCGTATACACGAGACCAATTTGAAGAAGCAAGGCTTGTTGCCGCTCAGATTCGCCGATCCCAGTGATTATGACAAAATCAAGCCAAATGACAAGGTCTCGCTGGTCGGCCTCAAACACTTGGCTCCTGGCAAAGTAAAAGATTTTTGTAAATTGGAAAAATTTTGCTTAAAATTTAATTTTTTTTTTTTTTTTTTTTGTCAAGCCGGTTGAATGTCATGTGAAGCATGCTGATGGCTCGGTTGACAAATTCGAGCTTTTGCACACTATGAACGAGGGACAAATTGAGTGGTTCAGAGCTGGCTCTGCATTGAACAGAATGAGAGAGGTCTTGTACGGAAATAAATAGACAAGATTTTAATTTTATTATGTCACTAACAAACAACAACAAAACTTGGAAAATATTTTATTTTTTTCGTTCTGGCTAGACATTTTTTGTTTGGGTATCGATAATTATTAGATCTAATAATTATTATTAATAAATTAATTTATTGACAATATTTTTTTTTTATTTTTAAATGTTGCTTATTTTTAATGGTTGTTCAAAGAAACAACGGAAATTATTTGATTTTGAGGCTAAATAAAGGATTTTTTAAAGAAATTAAATTATTGAAATTGAAGTAAAGAAAAATTTAATTTTTAACGCAAATCGAAGTTCATGATCGAATGTAAATTTCAAATAAACATTTTTAGTTTTTGATTTAAAAAAAAAGGCATTGTGAAATTCAAATGCAAATTGAACAAAAATTCTTCCTTTTTTGATGAATTAATATTAAAGTTAATAAAATATACTTAAAAAAATACTGCACCAAAGTGCAACATACTTGTGGCCCCTTTTTTACTCAAAATAATTTTTCTCATTTTAAATAAGACAAAAAATAAATTATCAATAAGATTTAAATTGATTATTGGTTTAATTTACCAAAAAAAAGAAAATAATGATTTTATTTTAGATGATAAAGATGCAACAATGTATGTTGCTGTTTTTTGCAGCATTTTTTTATGTATATTTTATTAACTTTAATTTTAATTCATCAAAAAAGGAAAAATTTTTGTTCAATTTGTATTTGAATTTTAAAAAAAAAGGTATTTTTAATCGTAGAATATTAACTATTATTATTATTATTATTATTATTTAATCAAGTATTTAATAACAAATGATTACACTTTATTTAACATTATTTGTTTAATCTTTAATTAGATAAAAAATTATATGAATGTTTATCTGAAGTAAAAATAAAATGTCGATTTTTAATTTGTCTTTAAACTTTTCAAATAAAGATTTTACAACAATCAAATAAAGATCAATTACAAGTAAATTTTTTTTAATTAAAATAATAAACATCTTATTTTTGATAAAAAAAGCAATTTTAATCAATTAATTTATTATTATCAATTTAGTCAAATTTTACTGGCATAAATCTTTAATATTAGCAATAGGCATTGAAAATTCTTTAATATCTAATGATTGTTTTTTTTTGATTGATGTTCATTTATTTTTAAATCTGATAATTTATTTACAAATTTATTTAATTGAATAGACTAAATTATTTTTATAAAATTTAATTATCCGTTATATTTTAGTAATTGATTCAAGATGAGTCATGTAAAACTAATCTTCTGGAAACTCTTCATTCAAGACATATTGAATACCCAACTCCATTGTGTAATTGCTACCTTACTATTTCTTCTTATTTTCCTGAAACTTGAACTATTCAAACATGTGCCACATGTAACAATCTTTTCCAATTTATGTCTTTTCAACTTTCATTTTTTTAGCTTATTTACTGTATTTTGATTCTTTTTTTTATCTCATTTTATTAACTTTAATTTTATTTTTATTTTATTTCATTTTTATTTCATTTTTATTTTATTTTTTTTTATTTGACTTTTTGACTTATTCTGAAAGAGCTTTAGCTCGGTACAGAAAACAAATAAATAAATAAATAAATAACTCTTGATTTAATCTCAATCAGTCTAGATAAAACTATCCCTGTTGATATAATTCTGCTGAATCTTGCGAAAGCATTTTATACTGTTCCACACAGACGACTGAAAACTAAATTGAAAACCTTTGTGACGTGAGTGACGAAAATGGTTTCGACATTTAGTAATAAACCGTATGAAAGTAGATTGAAGGCTTTGAACATTTAAAATTTGGTGAAAAGAAGAAAAAGAGGTGATCTTATTCAATTGTACAAATTTGTTAATAGACTTGGTTGAAAAAAGCAACAATTTTAATGTCACAAAAAAACAAAGGACTGCTTCAAATATCATTAAGAAATTTTTTTTAATTTTTGATCAATGTTTTTCATTATTTTTATTGTATAAACATGATCTGGTAATTTTTACTTGTACGGGTAAATACGGTAAAATTCGAATCAATGCATACTGCAATTACAAGTTATTTTATTTTCAAAATTTATTCAATTATAATCTAATTTCTGATATATTTAAATGTCACAAAGCAAAAAAAAGTTTTTGAAATTGATTATGAGCTCACATATCTAAAAAAAAACATACAGAAATCTAATAGTTTTTATTAATAATTATCTTAATGAATAAATGCTGAAATTCTAAAGACCACTCTTTTAATAATTTTTGAAGAATAAGCGTCCTCAAGCCTTTAAAGGATCATTAAATCTTTATTATAGAACAATTATTCCTAATTAATAATATGTGTTTGGTTGATTTAAGTGACATCATAAAAAACAATTCACGAATTCTGCTCTTTATTGACATGTCTTAAATTTCGATTAAATTTTATTTATTTAATTAAATAAGATCTAACTCTCATGGACAAATTGAAATATGATTTTTTTATGTAATAAAAGACACCTTTTATAAATTTAATTTCTAATCAAACAGTCTCTAATCGACTTTTTGAGTCGAGTGAGATATGTTACGGGGTACATCTTAGTATTTATGTTCCAATCTGACATTTAAATTGATATTTAAAATATTAATGCATTCCAGAGATTTTAATTTTTTAAAAAAAATGAGATATTTTGTAAATTTAGATTATTTTTGTCACAAAAATTTAAAGTTTAAATCAAAAGTTATTATTTAAACATTAAACATTTCGAAAGTTTTTAAAAAATAAAAATTAAATTAAAAAAATTACTAAATTATCAACTTTAATTTTTTTAGAACAAAATCTGAAGTGTAATTCAATTTTTCAGCAAATAACTTCAACAAGATTAGTTTGACCAGTTCTAAAATCGACCCATTAAGATTAAACAAATAAAAAATAAAAAATCTGCCTTTATATTTATTTTTTGATTTTAACGTAAAATTCATTTATTATTTATGTGTTTCAAAAGTTTTCATCTATATTTTCAATCAAAACTTGTTCAATTTGTTTGATTAAATTATTATTTAAAAATTTAAAATCAAGAAAGTGATTTAAAAAAAATTGAATTTATTTTAACAAAAGTATTAATAAATTATTTCTTTAATTAACAATTTGAGCATTCAATTTACTTTAGTTTTTTAAAGATTTTTTGAGAAATCTGAAAAATTTATTAAAAAATAGCAAAATAAAATATATAAAAGCTTTCACTATTTTGTAATTGAAAAGAATTTTTAAATAAATATCAGAAATGACGCAAATAAAAAATTTTCTTGTTTTTGAATATAAACTTAATTTTATTATTCATTTATAAATTATTTTCTTTCTTTTATTTGACAAATTTTATTTTTTGGATACAAATTAAAGTTTTTTTGAAAATTTGATGAATTAAATCAAAAATTATGACTGATTGCTTTTGAGGCTTTTTTTTTTATTTATTTCTAGTTCTTAGCAATATTAAAACAATTTTAATTTTAAAACGCTTTCATTTCATTTCATTATTTTTCAATTAAAAAAAATAAAAAATTCAATTTGTTTTGTTACTATAACAAATTAAATGCATTTGCAGTATTTAATTTCAGTAATTAAAATTTTAAAGCTCTATATTTTTATTTTTTCCCAATGATATTTTTATAGACTAAATAATTTATAGATTTAATACAGAAAATAAAACGATTCTCAAAAATATGAAGTATTTTCCATTTTCAAATTTGAAATTATTAATGCAGCATACTAAAAAAATAATTATGTTCAAAAATAAAAATAAAAAATAAAATCAATAAATTCGTAAAATTAATTATCAATTGGGATACAATGATCAATTAGGAGGAGTCCATTTGTTAGAAAATTAAAAATTCAAGACTTTAGAAGGAGATTTAATCTAAACAACAACCCTAATTTATATAAATCTTTTTTTCTAAATTCTTTTGCATGAGATAAATTTTTTAAATCAAATATTTTTTAATCAAAAACAAATATTGAAAAAAAGACCCTAAATGAGATTTTAGTAGTTCTAAATTTTAGATCTACAAATATTAAATTATCATTAATCAAAAGATTAGCATGAATGAATAGTAAATATATTCATTGGCAGGCAATCTTGTTTTTGTCTAAAAAATAGCTTCTAATTAATTAAATAATTAAAAAATATGTATATCAAAAAAGTCACTTTTTAAATTAATTTTTTTCTTGGATATTTCAACAAAATTAATATTCTGAGAAAATTAAGAATTTTTTTCTCCGAATCTGTAATAAAAACTTGATATTTTCTAATTAAAAATTTCAAATATTAATTAATATTTTTTTTTAATTGTTCATTATCTTGTACATTAAAATCTTCGCCTCCAGAATATATGACTTTAAAATATGATTATGGAACAAATAGCTGAGAAATTGTGCCAACTCTACTAGAATCATCAACTTGATATTTTAAACAAAGTGAGACTTTCAAAAAAAAAATATTTAAAAAATATTTTTTTTTTCTCGATCTAACAACGTGATCAGACTTTTATTCGTGACTGTTAATTTGTCTTGTGAAATGGAAAAAAAATCTCATTTTTTTAAATTATTTATTTTATTTAAATTTTAGATATAAAATTTCAACACACAACAAAAAATTAGATTAAAATTTTGAGTATAAAATAGAAAAGATAAAAATTTGAATTTTTTTTCAATAAAAAAAAATTTTAATAAAATTTAACTCTAAGATTTTTCAGAAGACCAGATAATTGTTTTTTTTTTTCTATGCTTTTGCAACTCAACTCTTTAACTTTTAACCGAGTAAAAAAAAAAAAAGTACAAAAATTAAAATTGTCATTAGCTTCATCAAAGAACTCGATTAATTAATTACAAAAAAATTTTTTACACACACACACACTCACCCACTACTAACATTAATCACAACACTAACAACTCGCTCATAAAAAGAACACTAAATTAAAAAGAGAGAAAAAAAAAATTGACTATTTTTTTTTCAAATATTTTTAAAAAACAAAAATTCGGATTTGTCATAAAAGGCAACACGCGCTGATATTCTCATTCTTTATCCTGTTTGATGGGCTTTAGCTTGATTCTGACAGAAATCTGGTCGTTGATCCTGCCCTTGACGGGCAAATAGACCAAACAGGGCATGAAGCAGGCGTTCTCGTCCGGCTCGGACTCGTCCTTCTCGAGCATGAACGCCTGCAAGTTGCCCTCGTTTTCATACATTGACTTGCACTGCTTTATCATGTCATTGAGCTCATTGTCGCTGGAGGTGCGCGACTTTTTCGACACCGAACTTTCGATGGACGACTGGCCGACTGAATTGCCCGAGTTTTTTCTCTTGCGGCCCGCGTCCGCCCTTTTGTTCTTGAACTTGAAATTCTTGCTCGGCGAGAAGGACGCATTGAACAAGTTGTTGAGCAGAATGGAGCGGGCCAGCGACGTGTTCGACTGCTCCGCGTGCACATACTTGGCCACATAGTCCGCGAACTCGATCTTGTGCAAGTTTTGCACATGTTGCTTGAGCAGCGGCTTGTTCTTGAACTCTTTGGAGCACAAACGACACTTGAAACTGTTGACCAAGTTGAGGAGAGAATTGCTGAGTGGAAGACGATTGAGCTTTTTCATGAGCTGGCTTTTGGGCGTGGAATCCTTTGGAGTGGACACGGCCACGTCCGTCTTGTCCGGAGTTTGTTCGTTCTCGTCCTTGGTGGTGTCGCGCTTGGCCAGCTTGATGCCGTGGATTTTGTTCATGTGGTGGCGCAAAAAGTTGTACGAGTAGAATTTTCGCTTGCATATGTTGCAGAACGAGTTTTGATTGTCGACGATGGGCGTTGCGGACGGCGAGACTGAGGTGGAGGGCGGCGATGGCACGATTTCGTTTGTCGCGTCGGCCATCGTCATCTCGCTGTTCTCTTCGATCATCGAGTACTGCAGCTCGCTTCTCTCGTCTGTCATGTCCAGCTCGCCCGCCTCGTTCTCCTCGCTGGCTGTTGTCTCCATGTCAAATATTCCGTGCACCTGAGAGGAAAAAAATTATTTTTTTTTTATTTTAATTTATTTTTTTGGCAATTT
>QEOQ01000670.1:873705-897883 GCA_010279815.1 Brachionus plicatilis | reverse complement strand
CTTAATGCTCAGATTTGGGAGTTTTATCCTTTATATTTGTATTTGCATTAAAAATTAAAATTTAGAAGTTTTTTAATGCAAATTTTAATATTTTAAGAAAATAAAAGTTTAATATTGTTTTTTTTTAAATTTTTAAAAATATGTCAAACCGACGAATTTCAATTTTTCTTAATTTAATGAATTTTAAATTTAACTAATACTTATTCAATAAAATTTGAAATAATAAAAAAGATGTCAAAATGACGTTTATGGTGCTTCTAATGTTCAAATCAAAAAAGACGATCAATATTAAATTTCATGCTAAACTTTGCAAAAACAAGAGGAAAAAATTTTTTAAGTTTTGTTCCAATTGTCAAAAATTTGTTCGGCAGATGAAACAAAGTGACTTTTAGTTGAAGAATATATTCTAATAATATTCTGCTTTTATTTCTGCAAAATTTAACATCAAATTTCACAATACCGATGGTAAAACTGATTCAATTTGGTAATGTATTAACAGTGGTGGTGTATTAAATCATAGAAAAAATGTTCATGTGAATCATACAGATCATAAACATCTTGAAGTTTAGGGTCATAAAAATCAGATCAAATAGTATTTTGTCTATAACTTTTGAATGGTATTGTAAAAATTCAAATACAAATTGAACAAAAATTCTTCCTTTTTTGATGAATTAAAATTAAAGTTAATTAATAATAATAATAAAAGCTACAGCAGATTAGTTGCGGAGCAAGCCTATTTATAGACTTGCTATGGTAGCTGTCTGATGTCTGATGTTATTAATTAAATATACTTTAAAAAAATACTGCAATAAAGTGCAACATACTTTGTTCTACCTTTTTTACTTGAATTCTTTTTTTCATGTTTTAACAAGACAAAAAATTAAACATCAATAATTTTTAAATTGATTATTGGTTTAATTTACTAAAAAAAAAATAATAACGATTTTGTTTAAAGTAAAAAAAAATTTTTTTTTGGTGCAGTATTTTTTTAAGCATATTTTATAAACTATAATTTTTATTCATCAAAAAATAAAGAATTTTTGTTTAATTTGAATTTCTTAATACCCTTTAGAATGGCATTAGATTAAATTTCTCTGCAAAAACTCTGCAATTAAATTGCGCAGTTAAATTAAATACTTTTAAGTGACGTGCATCTTTCTGCAAAATTGCACAGTTTTGCAGAATTTTTGCACAAATTTTGCAGAGAAAAAAAACCTCAATTTAATTAAAAAAATTTTTTAGAAAAAAAAAAAAAAAAATTACTTTTTGCTTGTGAGTGCGCAGAAAATACTTGTTGCATACTTGTTTTTGACAGATGTCACACTGGACCCGGTCGACGACCTTGGACGCAAAGAACGTTTCGTCGTCGGCCGAGTCAAGCATCGAATTTTGTCCGCTCTCAATGATCAACGTTTTGCCGTGCGCCTTGCTCATGTGAGTGCGCAAAAAGTACTTGTTACAAAACGACTTGTTGCAGTACTCGCAAAAAGACTCGCTGGACAACACGTTCGACTGAAGGTCGCTCAGCGGCTTCAGCTTGTGCTTGTTCATTTTGTGCATGCTGAGAAAGTCGGCATTCTTGAAAAACTTGCCGCATATGTCGCACGCAATGTCGGGCTCGGCGGCGCCGATCTCCTCGGCGAGCGGCGGGTCGGGACGGGGCGCTGGGATGGCCGGCGCCTTGTCCTCGTTGGCGACCGGCTCGTCCTTGACCGGACTTGCCGAGTCGGTGGAGGGCGCCGGTGTGTTATTCAGCAGCAGAAAGGGGTTGATGAGCATGGAGAGAGTGGCGGCGGCCTGCACCGACTCGATCGAGTGGTTTGACTTGGCCGAGTGGGGCTCGAGGCCGTGCACGTCAATCTTGTGCTTTTTCAAATAGTACTTGTTGCAGAACTGCTTCTGACACAGGTCACAGGACGTGTTGGACGCGGCGCTCGTCTCGGCACCCTGGGGCGCCGGCTGCAGGCCCATGCTCAGGTACTGGTTGAGGAGGGCGGTGGGCTCGTCGTCCTTTTTGGCCGACGCTGGTTCGTCGATTAGCTTGGACGACGAGTTGAGAAAGTAGTCAAAGTTGGCGGGCGAAAAGTGGGCGCCGTGGCTGTGGCGCTGCGCTACCGCCTGATCCAGTGTGGCCATGGTCAAATGCTGGGCATGGTTCTCGATGAGCTCGTTGGCGACTGCGGCCGCGTACAGCGCCGCCTGCGAGGACGGCTGCGCCGGCTCGCTAGATGTGTTGCTCGCCAAATAGTCTTCGAGCTGAACGCCGTGCTTGTTGAGCAAGTGCGACTTGAGAAAGTACTTGTTGCACACTTCTTTCTTGCAGATGGTGCAGAAGGTCTCGAGCTTGTGGGCGCTCAAGTGGCTCTTGGGCTGCGCCGACTGGCTCACCAGATGATTTAGAATTTGTTCGATGTGGTCTTTGTACAAGTGGTTTTTGAGGGTGTTCAGGTCGTCACATTGGCTGGCGCAGAAGCCGCACTGGAGCTTGAGGGCGCCGCTGGCCGCCTCCGGCTTGTCGTTCAGGATGCGCACCGGCTTCACTTGTTTGCGTCTGGTCTTGGCCGCCCGCTGCTGCATCGGCACCTCCTCGTCCTCGTCGAACAGCTCCTCCTCGTCCGAGTCCTCGTTTGTGCTCACGCTGTTGGCCGGGTTGATCGCCCGGGTCGCCTCCATCGCGTAATCCATTCTTTGACTTGACTTGACTTTTTTTTTTCTTTTATTTTAAATAAATAATTTTTTTTTTTTGCTTTAAATCAATTTTCTTAAAAATGTTTTAACAACTAAAATAAATTTTTCACCATTTTTGAAAATTTAAAAAAATTAATCAAAACGTGAGTTAGAAGAAAGAGAGAAAGAGAAATGGAGAGAGAGAGAGAGAGAGAGGGGGCAGATTGTGCGCAGAGTGTGTGTACGCGTGAGTTCAATCAGAATTAAGTTCAGACATAATTTGATTAATTAGCAATGGACAGTGGAGTGAACTCGAGTGAACTTGTGGGCAAATATTGGAGAAAATAAATCGATTTTTTAATTTTTTTTTCTTGCTAAATTATTACTGAACGGATTAACGTCCTTTTTTTTATGATTCAACAGTCTCAATACTGGACATTTAATTTAAGCCGAGTTCAACTTTTTTGTTTTTGACACTTTGATGTGAAATTTTTTATTTCCCCTTTTTTTTTTTCTAACAAAAATAAAACTATTAATTTTTTGCTCATCTGCATAAACGGCTACAAAATTAGCGATTTTGTGTCGGCCAGCTTTCAGATTATGCAAATTGTGAAAATATTTTGTCCCTTTTTTTATAACAATAATAAACAAAAATAAAAATTTCCCAAAATTAAATCTATCTTTTTTTTTTTTTAAATAAACTGGCTTTTATCAAATACGCCCTGTTCAGACTTTGAATATGTCACTCTTTTGACGCACTACGCCACTGCAAAAAAAAAAATTTGCTCCTCAATGTTAATTATTATATTTTAATAAAAGGACTAGAAGAAAATGAGAAAAAAATGGACTAAAAATCTAGTTCAGATTATTATAAATTAAAAAAAGAATATGTTTTTAAATGTAGATTAAATAAAAAATTCATATTAAATGTTATATTGGATATGGGACCTGAAGGCAAAGTGTGTGCATATCTCTTTTTTTTTAGGTTTAAATAGCAGTCAAATAAAAATTGTTAAAAAAAATGTCGATAAAAAAATTAATGTTGAGGAAATTTAAGTTAAAAAAAAATGAAAGAAAATTGTCACTGTATTGATTAAAAATGCAAAATTTAGATTATAAAAAATGTCAACATTTTTTAAATTTAGCTTAGCTTAATTATTCTTGAGGAAAAAAAATTAAAAAAAAAAACAGAATTAAAAAAAATCGGTTGATATCGATAATAAATGAAAAAAATTTCAAATAAATGAACTTTACTTGACCTCATATAAATTAAACAAATCTAAATAAAATATTTTTCCCTTTTTTTTTAACAAGATTAAAATTCTGTACATTTTTTTCTAAAAGTCCATCTTTGCAAACTCTGATTTCATAGCATAAAATTAATTTATTTATTACATTTTTTGAAAAAAATTTTTCTCGAGTGGATATAAAATAAGCCATTCTTATCTTTACAAGTCATTAAATGTTTTGTTGACATTATTACAAAATTCGTATTTTTTAAAAATATTTTGTTAAAAATAGTTTTAAATCTATGAATTTATAAAAGAATTAAATGATCAAAAAATTCGCGAGCCTAATCATGATTGTTAAATATTAAAGATTTTCCAATTAATAATTAAGAGCTGTGCAGAATTATCCAAAAAATTTTCTACCAATTTTATAATGTTTTTTTTTTTAAATAATATATTAATCGATTAGATTAAACCTTTATTAAATGAAACCACAGATCAATTTTTAGGTAAACAAAAATCTTGGATAAATTAAAAATTTTAAATTGAATTTTTTTTGCTTTTTTAATTTATTTTCTGTATAATTGCGAAATAATTTTAAAATTAAAAAAAAGCCTATATTAAAATTGATCAAAACTATAAACATTTGATATAATTAATAAGAAAAATTATTACTTAGTGACATTTAAATGATTATATGACAATTTAAACGACTGTCTATAAATTTTCACTTAATAATTTAGAAGTTTTTCTTAATCTAAGACGCTCGCAAAACATGCCACTGCAACCTTAGCTCTATTTTCGACCTATTGACCTAATAAATATATTTGTCTTGTCAAATACTATTAAACAAATCTTCTGACATTTAATTTGATTTTAATTAATTTTTTTAAAAAGCCTAGACACGACCTGCTACCAAGAAATAGACAAAAAATAAACTTTATTATCATAATTTGACAATTGTTATTTAAAAAATACATGAATACCAATTTTTATCAAAATTTTCATCTCTTCTTTAAACTAGAAACTTGTTTTAGTTGCTAATTTGATTGAGAGTTTTCCACTCTAAAGTACTCGTTGAGTTAATCTTAAAATAAAATTGGTTCCAATTACAACAAGATGTCTTGTCTTGAGCTCACACGTGAAAAATTTTAAAAATAAAAACCTAATATTAACTGGAAAAATTAATGAACAAAATTAAGAGGAATGGGAAAGAGTTTATTTTTTAATTTTTGAAAAAAAAATTGGGAACTTTTTTAATTCTGTAAATAAGAGCTGAATGAGAAGAAAAATGCATTCTTTTCTAAAAATAAATAAAATTTTATGAATATGGTTTAGAAATAAAATCAAATCAATAATGAAAAATATCGAGGAAAAAAAAAGATATACTTCACTGGTCGAAATTATCAATAAACATAATTTGAAAAATTGGCTTTAGATCAAACAGTTCAATCATCGAAAACAAATGCTATTTTTAAATTATAATTTAAATTTTTTTTAAATTATAATTTTGAAAAATTAATTATAAAGAATTTCAATTCAATCCTATAGAATTAAATAATATGATAAAATTCGCTCTTGCCTAAAATTAAATTCTCATTTTATTTCAATTAAATAAACAAAATTTTGATTTAAAAAAATATAAATTATTTTTAGATTTACAAAAAAAGTATGTGTACTATTTCTGAAGAAAATTGCCATAAACAAGATAAATTATCTTAAATAAAAAACTTAAAATTTCTCTTATAATTCGATTATTCTATCTTATGAATAGAACAATATAATTTTAAGATTAACTTAGCATGCATTTTTAAATGCCAAAATTCTGTTTAGATTTCTTGAAAAAAGATTATGCAGTACAAAGATAATTTAAATTTTCTAAAAGGAAATATTTTATTTTAAAATTATAAATCAAATAAATAATGTATGATTTTTATTCATCTTATTCGTGCTTATAAATTTTATATTTAAAATTGCCCAAACGTTCCTATAAAAATCTCAAAATTAAAAAATTAAAATCTAAATTTATGTTTACTCTTTAAAATATTCCTTGTAAGAAATTATGAAAAATTTTTTAATTTATCATTTATTTTATCTTAATTTATTCTCATAAAAAATCTTAATTGATTTTTTAAAAATAATTTCAAACAAACTCGTAGAGACAAATTTGCTTTATAAAATGAAATTTAAATAAATTTTATTATTTTGACTGAAAAAAATGGTTCTCGTCGTCAACGCTCAAATCAATAGAATTTAAAATTAATTAATAGAAATACCATAATTTAAAAAAAAATGGAAATTAAGTCTTATTAACATTTGTATTAAAAATCTCCGACTGATAGATTAATCCATGAAACAAATAATAATCTTATATTAAAGTTTAAACTTTAATACGGAAAAATAGATCAATTATGTCGAGATGGCCTTTTAAAAATAAATGACCAGAAACTATTTAATTTAATTTCAATTTTGCTCCAAAATTAAAGAAAACTACACAAACTATGCCAAATTTAAATAGATATGCAATCATTTAAAGAATGCGTGATGGTTTATAACTATTTGCTTATATATTATTTTTAAGAATTTTTTTTTACCTATATGCAACCCGAAAGTCGGCTAAAGTGACCCTTAGAAAATCAAAGCTAGAAATTGCTAAAAATCTATTGAATTAAAATTAAAAAATTTAAATTTTAATAATGCTTGATTTTATAATTTAAGTCTGCGTCATAAAGACAGCCAGTATAAAAATTTTAAAAAAAATAATTTTATATTTTTAACAAATTTTTCCTCTTAGCTCGTTATTGACATAAAATCAATACAAGAAAAAGAAAAAACTTGAAGAGAAAAAGCTAAATGAAATTTGTAAAAAAAGAAATTTTTCATCTTCTTTTTTTAAATTTTCATATTTTTTTTATAAAATATTTTGCTCCATTGTAAGTTGAGATTCTCTATTTTTTATAACCAACTAAAAAGTTTAAATTAAAAAAAATCGATAATTTCTCTCATTCATTATCATTTTTATGATTATTTAGGCTAATTATAATTTTTAAAAATTTTAAATTTCGCAACCCAAACCCCCACCCAAAGATACCGCTTAAGCTCAGCTTTTAAAAAAAAAATTACCGAGAAAACTCAAACACTTTAACACGCTTTCGTCTTGGACCCAAGAGAGCAAACTCCAAACTAAACACTTTAGAAACTTAAAAAATGATTATCATTTTATTATGTTTTTAAAATTTTAAATAATGCTTGATGGCATTTTTGTTTTATTTTACCATTTTTATAATCAAAAAAAAATTAGAAATTTTAAATTTAAAAATTTTTTTATCGCTTAAATTTAAATTTTTTTAATTGATAAGAATTCGCAGTTTAGACAAAAAAATAGTGAAAACAAAATTACAAAAGCATTTTTTTCATATTTTTTTAAATTCAATTCTAGCTTGATCAAATTAATTGGTACTCCTGAAAACGGTTGAATAATTTCACCAAATCTATTGTTGACTCGAATAATTATCATTTATAAGAAATAAAAATACATACCTGAAAATAATTAATAATAATTTGAAGGCGTTTTTATATAATTTTCAAAAATTCGATTGTCTTCGGATTAAACTTGAAGGATACTAATAAAAATAAAATTTTATTTAAATTTAAATTACCAAGACATATTAATTTAAAAATTTAAGTTTATTTTTCTCGGTTAAAGAGATTTTTAGCACGAATCGAGTAATTTAACCTTTATACTTGGAGAGAGAGAAATTTGTTTTCATTAATGAAAAAGTCAAAGCCTACTTTTTTATAGAAATATTTTTAGTTCGACCAACAAAAATACGAAAAAATAGCTTGGTTTATTTAATTTAGCATTTAGTATTAATTAAACAAATAAAATTTTATTAAATTTAAAATTTTAAACTTAAGCTTTTTTAAATATAAAATTCTTGAGAATCTAATGACCGATTTAACAAAAGTTTATTAATACTCCATGTGATATTTTTTGAACAGATCTCAAACAATTTAAATCTATGATCATGTGCATTCTCAAGTAAATAAAAAAACCTAAGAAATTTGAGCTGTTGTATTTTTTTCTTTGAATTTATCAGCTATTATTAATGGATAAGTGATATTTAAATTCTATTAAAAAATTTTTTATTTAATTTCAAATTTAAATGAACTGATAATTTTAAACTTTTATTTAAATTTAATCAAATTCAAGTTTTGACAGTTTAAAATTAAAAAAAAAGCAAATTGTTCCTCATTAGCTTTTTTAAAATGAGAGCAATTTCTAATTCTAAAATCAGATTCTTGATTCAATATTTTTTTTCAATTTAATTTTTATTAATATAAAATTTTTTAATTTAAAATTGCTATAGTAACTGAAATAAAATGATTGATTAATTTTTTAAGGCAAAAATATTTATTCGAATTTTTTTCAAAAAATTTAAGATAAAAAATAATTCAATTATTTAACATAACATTTTTTAAGATAACATTTATTTTTAATTAGCCATTTTTACTTTTGTAACTATTTTGAAATTTTTTTCAATTTTTTGACCAATTTGAGGATCCTTTTCAACAAAATAGAAATTTAATCCTTTTGTTAATATCAATGCATCCTTAAAAATGTAATGAATTATTTTTTTCTGTCCTTATCGAACACCATGACGACCAATTAAGTATAAATTGGTAAATTAGACGATTTGCTTGAGGTTAATTTTTTATTTATTTAAAGCTTTTGTTAATTTAAAATTTAAAATTTTTTGACATATTCTTAATTTACTTTGAAAAAATTTTAAGACAAATAACACAAAAAAATTAATTTTTGTTTAAATTACTATTTCTTCGATTTGTATATGAAGCCTGTTGAGGTTCATTTTCACAAGGTTTATCATCATCTTGGTCGCATTCATCAAAGTCACACTGATCCTCATCATCATCATCTATTTCGCCCATATAGTACAAAATGGCCCTCGGAATAACTTTTTCTTTGAATGTATATCCGATTTCATAGTCGATGGCCAACTCAGCCTCTTCTTCACAAGTCAATCGGTTGCCACTTTTGTTTTCAAATTCGGCAGTTTCAAAAAAGTTAAAAAATGACATTTGCTTGTCATCAGGATCTTTTGACGAGTCGAAAGCAATTGATTTTCTGGTTACATTTTTATTTCTTTTCCAATTTATTTTGCAACCACGCGAACAAATAGTCTCAGGTGCCTCGAATACATATGGATCACTTGAGTCCAACTCAATCTTGAATTCATATGTCTTGGTCAATACTTCATTATGAAAGTATTCATTTGGATAAAAATAAAATTTAAGAGAAAAATTATAAGGTTTTTTATCCTGTAAGTCCACATCAATTTCATTAAGATATTTAAGAATTGGCTCATCATGAGGCTCGATCATTTGAGAAATAAGACCCACTCGTTTGAGAACACTGAGCCAAAATTCTGGTATACCTTTAACAAAGTCACCTTTTTTGGCTGCATAGTTTGAAATACTCATGGCCAGCAAATCTTTGCTCATTTCACGATCTCTTTCAATTTCTTCATTTAACGACTTGAAAACCTCTTGGCCATCTCCATTTTCTCCTATTCGAACTGTTTGGCAATCTTCATCACTAGGCTCGTAGTCACCAACAATGATCCTTTTGCGCATGTCACTCAATGGCTTGTACATTTTGTTATATTTGCATTCCAAAAGATAGAGTTCTTCGTAGAATTTGGCTTCCAGAATGGCATTTTTCATTTGAAGCACTTTTAATGCGTCCAAGCGGCGTTTGATTAAATCCAAAATGTCAATTGAAGATGTTCTAATTTTGTTGCCGATATCATATTCATTTTCTGAATTGATAAGAATATTTTTTTCAAAATTTTTACTTAGATTAGAAATGTTTTTGCTGTTTTTTGGTTCAATTGATTGAGAAAATGGCTTTGGTTGAGATTTAAGATCGCGCACAGCTTTCAATGGCACATTAGTGGACTTAATTGGATTTTGACGAGATGGAGTTTTACTCCTAGCTTGACTTGAACCCAGCAAATTTCTCGAATTAGTGGAAACTGATGGCGAAAATCGGCTCATTTTTTTAAAAATAAAATTACAAAAAAAAATTTTTTTATATTATGATTAATAATTGGCGCTTTTTTTGACAAAACCCGGGTTTTTTTAGACTAAAAAGTAAAATTAATTTCAATAAGTTTTATTTGAAAAATATAAGAAAATCAAAGAAATTTATTTTTTATTCTAAATTTTTTTTATTTAAAAATCATTGATGATTTAGTTTAATTGTAGTCAGTAAATTAACAAAATATTTTTAATAAATTGAAAAATGGTAATTAGAAATTTAGAAATTTAGATTTAGCTACGAAATGAGGCTTTTCGAGTTTTAGAATTTAATTTTAAATTCCTTTTATATAAAAAGTGAATAAAATAAAAAATCAATTTCAGATGAACTTTATTTACAAAATTAAAAAAAAATGATTAGTAAAAATTATCAATTTCTAATTTGAAATTACAAAAAAATTTTCAAAACATTTTCAATTGTTTTGGCGGATATATTTGATCAACATTGGTAATATTGGAAAACTGAGCTTTGTTTTCTTTCAAAGCTGTCTTAAGTGGTGATTGAGCAAAGTAACATGTTCTACATACTGCTAAATAGCTTTCTTTGCCACCAATTAGTTCGATCTGTAAAAAACAAATTTTAAATAAAATTTAGTTTGATAAAAAATTTTACCTGTGTCTCATTTCCTTTTCGTTTGGTAAAAGCAGCATCGTTGTAACAATACATACAAACAGCAGTTAATTTGACTATACTTTCAGCAAGCGGTACCAGTTCTAGAATGCTACCGAATCCTTTTCGCTGATATGTTCCATCTAGTGCAGCGACTATTACAATTTTTCCCATATTAGCCATTTTTTCACAAAATTCCACCACATCTTTATACTAAAACCCAAATTTTAAGCTTTGAAAACGATTTCAATTTTTCTTACGAATTGTCCTTCATCTATTCCAATGACCGAATATTTCAAAGCAGAAAATTCTTGGTCAAGCAGGCAAGAAGTTTTCACATTGGCAGAGTACATGTGTTTATCATGGGTAGATATGGCATCAGTGTCATCATATCGATTGTCTTTTTCGTATTTGATGACCATGCATTTATGATTAGCTGTCTCATATCGTCTCATTCGACGAATCAGCTCAGTCCTTAAGAGCAAATTTTAATCAATTTTGTCTAATCAATGGCAATTCATTACGTTTTTCCACTAAACATAGGCCCTAAAATAAGCTGGATCTGTCCTTTGCTCATTCTTTGAATTTTTCTTCAAAAATTAAAAGCGTGTTCAACAAAATTAAAATTTTTACAAAAATTTGAATCTTTAACTAAATTATTACAAATGGATAGTCAAGTTTGTTTTTAAATTGTCTTAGCTCTTTGTAGTCTTGTATTCCATAAGCATGCTTTGGATTTAGTAATTTTTTGATTAATTTATTTAAAAATAGTATAAAATAAAATTTTTGATCAATTATTTTATTCATGGTGTAAAAATTTTTTTAATTCTTAATTCAAAATTGAAAAGATTCATTGATATACAAGCTTTTCATGCCAACATAGTTCTAAATTTTAATGAAATCTTGTTCATTCTAAAAATGACTGAGTCCGAAGCTTCGAAGCCCAGCAAAAAAGTTACATTTGGCAAAGATGTCAAATTTATTGAGCATAAATACCAATTAATGCAGACGCCACACAATTTTAGCTTGAATCAAAACTTGATAAATCGAAAATTGTACATTGCCACTAAAGTTAAAAAAGCAATGCAAAAAGAACTGCGAGAAAATGAAAAGCGATGCAAGCCGTACAGTTTACGTTCACAAAAAAAGCGTCTAGAAGATGTCACAAATATCAAAATTTTTAACAAAAAATCGAAAAGTTGCAAAAAAACATTTGATAAAGAAAAAAGTTAAAATTTAATTTATTTATTTTTTTAATCAAAATTAAAACCGTTTTTTTTTTCAATAAATTCAATATTTCTTTTTTTTATTTAAAGAATTTAATTCTATAATATTTGAGTTCGTCAATGCTTTCTTTTATGTCATCGAGAGCACGATGAGTTTGTTTCTTGACAAAAAATTGCCTTTCATCTGACCATCGTTTGGCTAATTCCTTAATTGTGCTCACATCTATGATCCTATAGTGTAAATAATTGAGAAAATTTTTCATATATTTATTCAAAAAAATTCTATCAACATGAATTGAATTTCCAGCAAGGGGACAAGCACCTTTGGGAATGTGTTTTTGCACAAATTCGAGCACGATTTGTTCGGCTTGTTCAATATTTATTTGACTTGAGCGACATGATGCAGTAAGTCCACTCTCACCATGTGTCTTTGTGCACCATTCATCCATTCCGTTTAAAACCTCATTACTTTGATGTATTATAAGCTCAGGTCCTTCGGCAACAGTGTTCAAATTTTTGTCTGTTATCAAACATGCTATTTCAAGTATATGATCTTTGTCTATATTCAATCCACTCATTTCCAAATCAACCCAAACTATATAATTAGATTTTTCTTTAAGATTAGCTTGGGACACTTCAGTCATTTTTGTCAAATTGTTTCTCGTAGATATTAGTGATTTTGATAGCCAAAAATATGATGAAAAATTTTGTCTACTTAAAACTAAAACATTTAAAAATTTCATATTCAACACAACTGTTTCTTTAAATTATAAACAGAAAAATATTACTATTTGTTTTGTTTTGTTTTAGTTTTATTTTCAAATAATTTTTGGCTATTTATTTTTAAAATTTTGACAAAATTAAATTTTTTTAATCTCTGTTTCATGAGTTACTTAATTTGACAAAAATCTTCAATTTACAGATAAAACTTAACTTTTGATAATTTTTAAAAAAAGGTTTCAGGTCCAGTGGTAAAAATGAATTAATTAGGTAAAATTTTAAAAAAGCAAATTTAAGTATATTTTATTAATTAATTTAAAATAAAGCTTAAAAAAATCAAAAAAAGAAAAACCATAAATTCGTTGAGAATTTTCTATTTAAAAAAGATAAAATACATGTTATTTTTGGACATTGTGAAATTTGGTACAAAAAACAAAAACAAAATATTAAAAATTCCAAAGCTTAAGCTCTGAAGGACCAAATCATGTTATGTGAATTGTGGCAACTGATACATGCTTTGTACCACAAATATACTGATTCTGAAAAACTCAGAAAGTAGTAAATTTGGGATATTATATTATATTAAAAATCCAATTCAACTTTAAATGGTGGTACATAGGATGTTTCAGTTTCTACAATTTACAGAACATGTTTTGATCTTTCAGAACTTAAGCTTTGGCACTTTTAATATTTTGTTTTTGATTTTTGTACCAAAATTCACAATGCTTTATTTTTGATTATATTTAATCAGAATTTATTTTTTTGTTAATTCAATATACTAAATAAATTATTATTATTAAAAAATTAATACTGATTTTTGTCTAAATATTTGACAGAAAATGTGATTAAAAGCATTTTTCAAATAAGTGAAACATGTCCTCCAATATTTGCTAGTATATTTTTCTAATTGGTATTTTATTATAAAACAGTAATAAAAACTCATTAAAACTGTTTTGATTTTTTAATGATTTGTGATTAAAAAATATTTATAAGAAATAGTAAAATTTTACACTATGAGTAACTTAAAAAAACTGGACATATGCGATTTATACCTTTTCTAATATTTTTTCAAAGAGCGAAATTTTATTTAGATGTAACAAAATATTTTTTTCTGCTGCATTAATTTAGACACGTAAAAACTTTTGTAAAAAAAATTTTCCTAATCATTCATTTGAAAAAATTAAATTTTTAAAAAAACATGTTCTTTTAATTTTTATTCAAAAAGCTTGTTGAGTATTAATTTTAAGCAAACTAAATAAAAAATTTAGTTCTCCTCCGGAAAGTGCTCTGCTTTATTTTTTCAAGTATTTTCTAGAAACTCTTTTATTTTGTTAGGTATACAAAAAATTCTAGAAAATAATTCTTTATTAACTTTTCTGTTTTAAAATAACCAAAATAGACTTAAATAAATTAAATTAAAAGATTATACAAGGTTTTTCGTCGAACAAAACACACAAAGGAAAAAATAAAAAAAGTGAAAAATAGAATCAATTTTTTGTTCAAATCGGACTTTGGCTTGAAGAGTTGAGGCTTGTATCTGCTTTGAAATTTTGACTATAGCATTGTTGACAAACTCTGACCGGTTTGTTAATGTTTAATTTTGGAATATCAATCTCATATTTTGTGCATTGGTTACAAAAGACACAACCACAATCGCGGCAATGATGTTTGCGTTCACTAAATGAAAATTTTATGTTACAAGAACGACATTGTTCTGTCGAATCATCTTTAACCCAGTGGTCAGCTCTAGTTCTACCCGGATTCTCAATACATACCCAGGAAAAAACACGTCCTCTGGAATCTCCTACATAAATAGTCTTGTGGTCTTTAGAAATTGCCAATGCTGTCACTGACGCAGGTTCATAATTATCTTTTCTGTCGTATGATGTATGCATTGTTAATTTGCTTCGAAAAATAAGTTCTCGTTTCCATTTATGACCAGGCTTTAATACATTTTTATTTGTTTGACTTTGGAACGAATCGATTAGAACAAAGTCATCATCCAAGTCGTTTGATTTATCTGACTCTTCTGTTTTGAATAAAATATTTTGATCCCTTATTGGTGAGTGATTCAGATCTATACAAAAAAATTAAAGCTTTTTGTTAAGACAGGTAAAATTTTTGAAAAGTATCAAGTAAATCTCAAATGAAGAAGATTTTGTGAAATTCAGTACAAGATGAAAAAATTGTAAAAAAATTGAATAACTATTTTTCTAAAGGTTTAAACTTAATTCTGTAAGGCATGTGATTCTCGCTTCAATAAAAATAATAGAACTAATCAGTAAATAAAATATTTTATCCAGTAAAAATGATTATCCCATCAGTAAATTTTATTCAGGAAATTATTTGTCAGCTAAATTATTTTTTCATCAGCAGAATTGAATATTGGTCAGCAAAATTATTTTTTAGCTAATTATAATAGCAATACGACATCATCTGAGCAGCGCATATTAGTTATTATCGTAGCGATGATACTAACGTTTAAGCTGAAGAAATCGAGGCACCTGTTTATAAGAAAACGCGTGGTGTTGGAATAATTCTACTAAAATTCTACTAAATTTAGTAAAATTATTAATAATAATAATAAACAATAAATTTACTGAATTGGATTTATTGGTTTGATAATATTATATTAACTGAACATTTAATTATTTTTTTTTTGAAATCATTACTATTATTTTGAATTATTTAACTAAGATTAAAATACTTTTGCTAAGAAAATTCAATAAATTTACTGAATAAATAAATGTTTTTGCTAATTCTTTTTAATTAATTTACTGGAGTATATTTACTGATTAAATATACATTATTTTGCTGACCATATAATATTTTGTCATTAAATAACTGGATTAGCAAAAAAGTCAATTTTTTTTATTTTTTTAATAAAGAAATGCCAATCTTGGCATAAAAGTATTAAAATAAAAAAGGATCTATAAACCCTTTGAACAGATAATACAAAATTATCGAATTAATTTACTTAAACCACTGATTTTGTGAAATTATGTACTAATATAATTATTTTAAACAAAAAAGTGTGTTTTTTTTTTAAATATTAAAATTTAAAAAAATTCTAAAATAAAATTATCAAAAATAATTTTATCTAAGATAAAATTTTATAAAATCAAACAAATCAATGACCATATTCAATTTTATTGATATTTTTAATTTTGTCCTTTTGGCACAGGAAAATAAATATCTTAAAAGGTAGAAAAAGTGCCACAAAGAAAAAGTGTTTTTTTAGTGTGTTACACTTAATTCAATTTAAATTTTTTTTTAATTAAATGATATTGTTCTAATTATTCAATGAGCAGTGAGTTTCACTACAACAAATTTTTTAAACCAATTTGTGTTGTTGAAAAAAAAATCTAAATCTATTTTTGTTAAGAATGTTTTGGATGAATTTATTTTGATAATTAATTGGAGGGTCCAGAAGAAATAAAGATACTTTGATGTGAAAATTGATGATTTAGAGTCCCTTTTTTTTCAAAATTGACAACAAAATTTATCATTCAAGGGCAGTCGTAAAAGACAAAAAAAAATTTAATTCATGAGAATATTTCAATTATTTTAGTAAAAATAACAATATCCAAAATGATTCTAAAAAATTGGATACTTTTAGAAAAATGTAAATATTTGGTAAAATTTGGTGAAATTTAACGTAAAAACTGCAAAAATTTATTTATTTTAGATAAAATTAGGTTTTCAATAAATAAGCTCAATAGGAAATAAAAATACCAAATTACTAAATTTTAATTTAGTATCATAAAAATTTAATTTTTGATATCAAAAATAAATCTTAAGAAATTTCCTAAGTAAATTGAATTTATGATTTTTTCAAAGAAAATAAAATATTCAAGACATCAAACAATGAGAAGGATATGTCAAGCATTTATAATTAAATTTTCAAAAATTATGTCAACACTTTGATTTTTTTTAAGAAAAAATTAACTTGAAATTGAGTGCACTTCAGACATTGAGAATTTACTTAAAACTTTTTTTTCTATGAGCCCAAAACCTTGTTATTGTGAAATTCAAATACAAATTGAACAAAAGTTCTTCACTTTTTGATAAAATACAATTTAAGTTTATAAATAATATAAAAAAATTAATGCAACATAGTGCAGCATACTTTGTTGAATCTTTTTTTACCTAAAAATTGATTACAAGGAAAAAATAAAATAAAATTTTATTCTAGGTAAAAAAGGAACAACAAAGTATGTTACACTTTGAGGTTGAAATTTTTTATAAATATTATTATGTTTTAACTTTAATTTTAAATTATCAAAAAATGACGAATTTTGTGCTAAATTTGCAATTGATATTCACAGATATTCAAAACTCTGCAAAAAGCTTGCATTAACAAAATTAAGTTTCTGCAAAAACTCTGCAATATAATTCTAGCTATTTATTTTGTTAGGCCATTTAGCGCTTTGCAGACTTGCAGATTTTTTGCAGACTTTTGCACAGACCTAATTTTGGCAGCGTCAAAGTTTATATTTTTAAGAACGAGTTCTAGAGCTAAACGAAAAAAAAAAGTTATTTTAATTTTAAATTTTTACTGATTAATAATGCTGAGAGTAAATAGATAGAAAAATTGCCAACTTACCATCGTCACCATCTTCCAAAGGACTTTGGGAACAATCGAAAGTCGACTGGGCTGTTAGGCTATCATTTTGGCACACTTGCACATAGCCAAGACTCCACATGCGCACAACTCCATCAGTTGCGCCAGTCAGTATCACATTGTTAGCGTCCCACTCGTTCACATGTGACATTTGAACACACAAGATCACATGATTGCGACTGGCCGCAATAGTGTTCATAGAAGCGAGTAGCTCTCCATTTATGCTCCACAAATACAAAAAACTAGCTGAGGCAGTGGCAATGTCGCCAGTCAACTCGTTGATGCAAATGGCCGACACGGCACTGTGGTGAGCGCTCAATTGGCGCACATAGCTCCATCGATTTATGTCCCACACAATGCAAGACTGGTCCCTCGAGCCAGTGACCAGCATGTGGTAACTGTTGGACACAGCCATGCAGGTCACAGTGTCCATGTGGCCGTACAGTCTGGTTTTGAGCGTCATCTTTTTTGCTTTGGTCCTGTTCACTTGCCACACATTGACCACACACGACTGTCCAGCAGTGACAATTGTGGTGGCGTTTGTGGCGCAGCAGCAAAAGACAGCACCGAATTGCACATTTTCAAATGTAGTGTAGGACTTTTCGTAGTCGGTGTAGCCGATGCGAATACTTTGATCGGCGTATCCCCACGCTATGTAGCGTTGATACGTCGGTCCTATCAAAAATTTGTTCTGCTCAACAACCAGCACAGCTTTGTCAGTGCACACTATTTGTCCGATTTGAGACTTGAGCTCCTTGACGGGCTGCAGACCCGGCTTCAGACTCTTCAAATGGTGAATGAACATGGGCTGGATGCTTTTGTCGCCGGTCACGTCCACTGCGCTCAGATTGTTGGCGATGGAGCCGACCGTGGTGCCGATCAAGTTGAGAGTGGGAGCGCCGATCAAATGCGAGCTGGCTAGCTTTTTGACCGGGTGCGGCTTCTTGAACAACTGCTTGGGTATTTGGCCGAAATTGTTGATGAAGCCGATGATGGCGTTGCGCTTGAGCGGATCGTCTATTTGGTCTATGTCGACGGTGCCTTCGTAGAACAAGTGATGGAACACGTTGTGAGAGTCGACAGCCGGCTGGCCCTGCTGCTTGTAGCCGAATATCAAATCGATCCATTCGTTCAAGTGAGCCGATACGTAGTCGGACTCGAGAGCCATGCGATGCACGCGCACAAACTCTCTCGGGTCGTTTTTGGCCCATGGCGGCAGTACCACGTCGTTCAATTCGATGCCGTTTTGTTTTTTGCCCAGGTCAAATTTGTTGGCGTTGAGCAGAAATTCGGGCAAGTAGAAGAACTCGGGCACTAGTTCTTTGACATCGGCCATGTTGTTTTTGGAGGCCGAGAGCCACGCGTCCTTCACACTGTGGAACATACGATCGGCCAAGTCAAAGTGTCCGCCCTGCAGCTTCAGAAAAATTTGCGTGAACGGCTCCATGCGCACAAGATAGGAGGCGACGATCATAGCCGACGAGTAGTGGGTGCCGTAGTGATAGGGCGGCGTTTCGGCGCTCGGGTCCTCCCACTCGGCGAATCTCTTGTCGAATTGGCCGAGTCGGTCGGCACTCTGGGCGCCCATCGGCTTGGACAAGTCGCGGAATGTGTGCGCCGAGCCGAGGTCAAGTTCGCTGGACTCGTAGTCGCTGAGAATCCACGGAAAGACGGGATATTGCATTAGGTCATTGTAGCTGCGGCCGGCCAGCGTGTTCAGGAACATCAAGTACTGAAAATTGGTTATTTGGCCGCACTGCCACCGCTGCACCACGGATTTTTCGCCGATGAGCGCGTTCAGTATGCCGGCGTTTTGTTCGACTTGAACAGAACGACCTTGACCTGCTATGGATTGTGAGCCGGCCGCGTTCAAATCGGGCGTTAGTGCAATCAAACGCTCGTACACTTTTTGACGACACTTGCGGCCAAACACTAGCAGAAAATTGCGGCCGTCGTTCGAAAATATTTCCATGGCTATTTGCTGCAACAAGTAGCGTCTATTGTGAACTTCTCTGATTTCTTCGTAGGCAAATTTTGAGCACGTTTTTTGGCTGAGTGCGAGATGGCGCCGCTGACTCGCAGTGGCGTACGTGGGCACGAGCGGCTCGTATGTGCTCGTGTTGGCCAGCGAGTCAATGTCCACTATGTCCTTGGTGGAGACGAGCGTGTAGCCGTCGAGCACGTAAAAATGTTCTTTGCCGAACAAGAACAAGCCTTCGATGGTGTCAAGGCCGGTGACGCGCGCACATCTATAAATTTGATTTATTTTTTCGCCGTCCTCGAGCAAACGCGTTATCAAATTGTGATTGTTCGATGTCGACACATTATTTGTCTCATCGACCGTTTCATTAACGATTAAATTTTGTTCGCCGATTGCAACTCGTGCGGCTGTCTCAGCTTCTGGCGGCTGTTCGTCGCTCGCCGACACAGCTAGCGGGTGATCGGTCGAATAGGACAAGTTGGCGTGAGTGTCAAGGTCGTGTTTGACGCTTAAATAATCGCTTAAATTTTGTCTGAAATCGAGCAGACTTTTGACGCTGAGCGTGCTCAAATACTCTTGGGCATGGATAGACTGGGCCACCTTGTACTTTCGTTTGGATCGTTCGAAGTCGATTTTGTACTCGGCGTAAAATTGATGCGTGTTGTTGAGCAGCTTTTTGCGCATTCGATTCGGTCCCTCGGTAAAGTCTAGCTTCCATTTGTCCAAATGGGTCTCGGCGTGGGGGCCCCACAGGGCCCTGTGGCGCAGCAGATCGGCCTCGAGCGCAGCCCACTCGTCGCGCAGATACGCGTCCTTTTGTTGGTTGACGCGCGTCCACTTGGCCACCTCGGCGCCCACACTCTCCTTGAGCAGCTTCAAATTGATGTCCGTGAGAACAAGAATCTCGTCCATTTGCCGGCAGCCGACTCGGGCCGGCTCCTTTTTCGCCTTTTTCAACGAGACCACCCGGCTCAAATTGCTGGTCACGCGCGACAACTTGGCCTGTATTTGCGTGTGTATGCGAGTGTCGGACGTTTTGCGCTCCCAATAGCTCGACCAGACGCGCGCACACGGCTCCTCTAGCAAAAAGCGGAGCTCGTGCAAATCGCAGGCGCCCGCCGCCGACAAACTAACTTTCAAGCTCTCCTCCAGCTGGCTCTTTTTGCTCAAGTACACGTCCAGCCAGACACGCTGCGCCGCACTGTTCAGCAGAGTGCGCGCTTCGCCCTCCTCGCCGTCATTCGTGATCAACAGCAGACAGTAGGCCAAGCAGGCGTAAAAGTCGCTCGACGTCCACTGGTTGAACACGAGCGACTTGTTGTGCTGTATTTTGTGCAGCACATCGAGCATGTTTATTTGCTCGGCGAGATTGAAACAAGGCCTGGACAGCTGGAACAAAATGGCTCGATGGATGGCGCCGAGCAGCATCGAGTGCGATTCGTGGTGCGTCGAGTTTGTCTTTTTTTTTAAATGAGCGTGCAGCTGACACAGCGAGTCGATTATTTGGCGAGGGTCGCGTCTGTGCATGCCCTCGTAGAGCTTGTCGACCAGTCTGTCGATGAAATTGACTAGCGCTTGAACTTGGCTGCTGCTCGGAGTTTGGCCGGCACTCTCGCTGAACAAATCGCTGCACAGCAAATGGTCCATGACTGTTTTGAGCAGCTCGGTGGTGAACTCCTGATTGCGCTTGAGCTGAGCGTCGGCCGGAATGGCGCACAAAATCGAGTCGATTAGCGAACAATTGGGCTTGCTGATTATCGAGTCGGAGAGGAGATCGCGCAAAAAGTCCACGACTAGTTTGCGGGCCGGATGCGTGCTCAAATGGGTCTTGTAGGCTTGAGTGTGTGCGCTGATGGCCTCGGCGAACGGCTGTATTTCGAGCGCCGTCGGCACCACTAGCTCGTCGGCGCCCATCTCCTCGTACGGGTACACGGTCAAGATGAGCGCGCTCAAAAACTCGCCGTTTTGGCTGAGCAGCGAAAAGTCGTCGCAATTGTGGTACATGAAGCGAAATATTTGCATGAGAATTATGGCGTAGTCTTGGACGGCCCGGTCGTACCAGCTCGTGTTCATCAGCTTTCGTATCATCGAAAACATAATGAGCACTAGGTCGAGTGCTATGTCGCCGTTTATGCGGCCAAGCATGCTCTGTTCGCTGTCGAACGATTTGTCGAACACGAACTGACAGATTTTGTTCAAGTCAAGCTCGTCGTTTAGACTTGTCAAATCGTTTATTTTGTGCGCATCGAACAACAACGCAAAGAGTAGATAGTACAACTGGACATAGTGGGGATACTTGCAGAAATTGGCTTGAATCAACTGAAAGCCGTGTATTGCTTGGACGTGAGCAAAGTCAATGGTTGTGTGAGACGTGTCCGAATTGACGGCGTGTAGCCAGGCGGCATTGTTGGTGCACGTGATGAACTTGTTCAAATTTTGCTGATTCAAAAGAAGCGTGAACAAAATTTTGGCCGACTTAACCACAGTGGTGCGCACACACTTTCGATTCATGAACAAAACGAACCAGTCGAAGCCGAGCACTTTGACTATTTCCTCTTGAAAGTTGTACGTCTTGTTTGTGGTCTGCTGAGCGATCAACTCGTCGACAATGTCGAGCAGACGCTCTCTCAGCTCGATCACGTGACTAGTCTGCTGTTCTTGGGTGTCGGCGACCAGCGAGGCGACAAAGTGGCCAAAGGTCACCAGATCGTCCGAGTGCACACATTCGGTAATGAGTATTTTGACTGTTTGGAGAGCGTGAGCGAGCAGCGCGCTGCTAGTGCCCTCGCGTCCAACACTGTACAAAATTCTCTTGAGCATTTTGAGCCCATGAAACAGCTTCACATTGTGCCAGTCACTAAGCAGCAACTCGTTGTATTTCTCGTGCAAGCAGCGACTTATTTCGGCCGAGCACTCGTACCAAATGTCCAAATCGCACACCAAACACTCGAACGCCTTGGCGTTGTACACACCGCTCGCTTGTTTGCCATTGTCGTCGCAAACAGCCAGCGAAAATGTCAAATTAAGCACGTGACTATTGATGAGCGCTTTTTTTCGCTTGTACAACATGGCCAACAGTTGATAGCCGTGCATTCGCTCCATTTCTTTGTGTATGTGGCCGTTTGACTTGAGGACACAGGCGAGACACTTGACGGCGGCGTACATGAACTCGACATCGGTTGCCATGGCAACCAGTGCCAGCAAAAAGCCGGCGCCGCCCAAACTCTCCACACTCTTGCTCACCGGCATCGGCTGAAACACCCGGACGCCCACATAGCCGATCACTACGCCGCCCACCGTCCTGGACGCGCCCTGCAACTGCACGGCCGTGTTCGACAGCACTCGCAACGGCGTCACACTCTCATTGCTCGGTATGTTCAATTGTTTGCCAATGGCCTTGCTGTCGTTTTTGTTGTAGACGCGGCGAAAATTTGCCAATGTCATTTCGAACATTTTGCTCGGATGCACGCCGAACACAATTTTTTCCTCGGCAACGAGCTCGCCCGGGCCCTCTAGCGACTGAAACGAGCCGATGTAGTCGGCGCCGAGCTCGTAGATCCGCTCGATGGTCACGTTACTAAGTATGTCTTCGACGAGATGGCAGCCGGCCTGGCGCCAAACCACCGCCGACTGACAGCGGAACATGGGCAGCGTGCCGATGACGGCGTGGACGGCGACGGCGCTCGGCGGCCCGCTCGCCACCACTATCGAATTCAAATAGCTCAATTTTTGGCCGCCCACAAGCTTCCCGTTCACGTACACACTCACCGTGCTCGTCTTGAGCACAGCCCGGCTCAGCACTATGCACAAATGCAGCCACTGGCCCTCTTGGAACAGCTCCGAGCAGTTGAACTTGACCGAAGAGTCGCTCAGCTTCTCGTCGTGCTTGAGCTGGTGCAGCAGACACTCGTCGGTGTTGACGAACAGCGAGCGGTTCTTGGCGCTCAAGTAGACGCACAGACACGACCAGAGAGTGTCCTTTAGCTTGGAATGCTTGACCAGAGTGAGCAGACGGACGGGATGGAGGCTGTTGGCGTTGGAGGCGAACTTGTCGATGTACAGCCAAGTGGAGTAGGTGAGGCCGGACTGGGGCGGGAAGACGCGCTCGCCGCTGCCCACTCCGCCGTTCACCGACAAATCGCTGCCCACCGACACCATGCCCATGGCCACGATGCTCGGCGCGTTCGACAGCTGCGGCGCTATCGACGCCAAGAACAAGCAGCCGAAGCCCTCGACCATCATGTTGAACTCGACAAAGGCGACGCCGCCGCCACTCTGTCTGCTGTCTCTGGGGCTGCTCATCGAAATTAGGCATTTGACGCGGCTCAGCGGCACCAGCAGCTGCCGGTCGCCGCCGCCGCCGCTGTCGAACACGGTGCCCGAGCGCATGTATTGCTTGAGGTTTTTGGCGCTGATGTAGTGGGAGGCGAGCCGCTCGAATATGTGCTGAATGGACGCGTTCAAAAAGTGCGTGTCGTCGTTGAGCACGTGTTTGCACGCGAATAGAACGTCGTCGATGAACAAGTTGCTCGACATTATTTGCTGGTTGCGCTCGAACTTGAGCAGATTTTTGACCAGGTTTATGACGTTGAATTGGAGACGCTGGGCCATTTCGTAGCTGCTTGTGGGCACGCTGGTCAGCAAGTGCATCATTGAGCTTATGGCGCCCGCGTGTATTATGAACGGCTCGTCCATTTGGCCGCTCAAATTGTGCAAAAAGCTGCCCGAGCGTTTGATTGACGCCGCTGGTGGTTTGCTGGGCAATTGTGGGTCCGAGCACTGACGGTTCGCTTGGCGGCTGAACGGCCTTTGGTATTAATGAATTAATTAGCATTTTTGTTGGTGTTGTTTTAGTAAGATAATAAAATAGAATACCGAACATCGAATGCTTCGCTAAAGTCGACTAGAAATTCGTCACTGTGCACACACAAACATTTAGATACGACATAGAATGGGTTTTGGGACAAAAAAAAGGATACAGTGGGGGCTTTGTGTAACAGA